>CAUDMG010000603.1:290000-340000 GCA_958450375.1 Homarus gammarus
ACCACTGGCCACGAGTCTGTTTGTTTTAAAAGGCAAATGTTAGACCCTTGTAACAGTTAGTGGCTTGTAAATGAAGTGATTAACGAGGATTGACCCTATCAGAGGTCAGTCAGTCAGCACAGAGAACAGAAACGTAATGGAAGATGAACGATGAGAGAGAGAGAGAGAGGAATGAATGAATGAAGGCTAAGAAAATACAATAATATAAAAGATTAACAGTAAAGAATAAATGACAAATGTAATAGTTATCCTCCACTAAAGAGAGAAGGGAAGCTCGAACAAAAAACGGGATAAAGTGTTAGTGAGGGGGGACTGTGTTTTACAAAAGAGGTCTTATAGCAATATGTGTGTGTGAAGACCTGGACGAAGAGGTGTGAGGCGGGAGATTGGATAGATGCTGTGAGCGTCGTCTGGAAGAGGAGGACGGGAGGAGGAGGAAGAAGAAGAGGAATAGAAATAGGTAGAGATGGAGAGGGAAGAGAAGGAGGAGGAGGAGGAAGAAGAGGAGAAATAGAAATAGGTAGATGTGGAGAGGGTAGAGGAGGAGGAAGAAGGAAGAAGAAGAAAGAAGAAGAGTAGAGATAGAAATAGTTAGAGGTGGAGAGGGAAGAGGAGGAGGAGGAGGAAGAAGGGGAAGAAGGAAGAAGAGGAGGAATAGAAATAGGTAGAGGTGGAGAGGGAAGAGAAGGAGGAGGAGGAAGAAGAGGAGGAATAGAAATAGGTAGAGGTGGAGAGGGAAGAGGAGGAGGAAGAAGGAAGAAGAAGAAAGAAGAAGAGTAGGGATAGAAATAGTTAGAAGTGGAGAGGGAAGAGGAGGAAGAAGAAGGAAGAAGAAGAAAGAAGAAGAGGAGGGATAGAAATAGTTAGAGGTGGAGAGGGAAGAGAAGGAGGATGAGGAAGAAGGAAGAAGAGGAGGAATAGAAATAGTTAGAGGTGGAGAGGGAAGAGGAGTCGGAAGAATAAGAAGAAGAGAAAGTAGGAGGAAGGGGGAAGAAAGGGGAGAAAAAATAGAAAGAGAAAGAGGAGGAGGAGGAAGTAGGAGAAGAGTAGGAGGAAGAAGAAGATGAGGAGGAATAAAAAGATGTAAGTGAAAGAAGAGGAAGAGGCATAGGACCAATGCTATCCTCCTCGATAGATATTTTTTTCCATAGATATTCATTTGGATAGATATTCCCCCAGCTTGATATTCTCCTCAATAGATATTCCCAAGCTTGATATTCTCCTCGATAGATATTCCCAAGCTTGATATTCTCCTCGATAGATATTTCCCCAGCTTGATATTCTCCTCGATAGATATTCCCAAGCTTGATATTCTCCTCGATAGATATTTCCCCAGCTTGATATCTCCTCGATAGATATTTTCCCCAGCTTGATATTCTCCTCGATAGATATTCCCAAGCTTGATATCTCCTCGATAGATATTCCCAAGCTTGATATTCTCCTCGATAGATATTCCCAAGCTTGATATTCTCCTCGATAGATATACGAGAAGATATTCATACTCAATATTTATCTTGTCTTACAGTATATTCTTCAACCTAACCTAACCTACCCCCCTCCCTCACACGACATGGAGAGAGAGAGAGAGAGAGAGAGAGAGAGAGAGAGAGAGAGAGAGCGTTGGTGGTAGGCAATTGTCTGTCTCCCCTTCTTTTTCCCCCCTATTTCCTTTCCCCTTTCCCTATCTCTCCCTTTTCTTTCCACTTTCCTTCTCCCTCTCGCCCTCTTCCCCTTCCTACTTCCTTCCTCCTCTAGCTCTCTTTCTTTCCCTGTCTTTACCCTCCTCCCTTTTCCTTTCCCTTCCCTCTCTCTCTCTCTATCTCCCTTCCTCTCCCCCTTTCTCCTTCCTTCCGCCTCTCTCTTTCTTTTCCTCTCCTTCACCCTCCCTCTCTCCCTCTCCTTCACCCTCCCTCTCTCCCTCTCCTTCACCCTCCCTCTCTCCCTCTCCTTCACCCTCCCTCTCTCCCTCTCCTTCCCTTCCCTCTCTCCCTCTCCTTCACCCTCCCTCTCTCCCTCTCCTTCACCCTCCCTCTCTCCCTCTCCTTCACCCTCCCTCTCTCCCTCTCCTTCACCCTCCCTCTCTCCCTCTCCTTCCCTTCCCTCTCTCCCTCTCCTTCACCCTCCCTCTCTCCCTCTCCTTCACCCTCCCTCTCTCCCTCTCCTTCACCCTTCCTCTCCCCCTTTCTCCTTCCTTCCTCCTCTCTCTTTCTTTTCCTCTCCTTCCCCTCCCTCTCTCCCTCTCCTTCACCCTCCCTCTCTCCCTCTCCTTCACCCTCCCTCTCTCCCTCTCCTTCACCCTCCCTCTCTCCCTCTCCTTCACCCTCTCCTTCTCTCCCTCTCCCTCTCTCCCTCCATGACCAGTTAGTCTTATCTCACCCATCTTAATACTTCTCCTTTTTCTCTATCTCTCCCTCTACCCCTTCTCTATGTCTCTCTTTATCCGTCTATCTCTCTCTCATTCTTCTTTTTATGATATCATTACTATTCTCTTTGTTATCTCATATATCTCTTCTCTCTCCCTGGTGCTAATTCTCCCTTTAATCTCCCTCTCCTTCTCCCTTCTTAGATTTCTCTTCCGTTTATCACCTAGTTTTCTTTTCACTACTTCTTCACTTTATCTTATATCTTCCCTCTGTCTTTCCTTTCCCTATCTTTCTCTGTCTCTTCCCTATTTCTTCTTCCCGTTCTCTATTTATACTCTCTCCCCTATTCCTTCTCTCTCTTTCCCTATTTCTCCTTCTTCCCAGTTTCTTCTCCCTGTTCCCTATTTCTCCTTCATTTCCTACCTATATCCTTACCTCTTCTAACACCCCCCCCCCATTACCCATTACACCACTACGACGCTATTTAAAGCTCCCTCGACCTCCAGGTTAGGGGTTCTCGTGCCGTAACTGACGTCAATGATTCTTTGTCACAACTTACGTCATTGCCTCGATGCCACAACTGACATCATTGCTTCGGTGCCACAGCTGACATCATTGCCTGTCTGCCACAGCTGACGTCATTGCCACAAACACGCTAAAAAATTATCAGCGTTGAACAGCGGTATACATGAGGCATACAGGGTTGAACAGCGGAATACATGAGGCATACAGCGTTGAACAGCGGTATACATGAGGCATACAGCGTCGAACAGCGGTATACATGAGGCATACAGCGTTGAACTGTTGTATACATGAGGCATGCAGCGTTGAACAGCGGTATACATGAGACATATAGCGTCGAACAGCGGTATACACATGGCATACAGCGTTGAACAGCGGTATACATGATGCTTACAGCGTTGAACAGCGGTATGCATGTGGCATACAGCGTTTAACAGCGGTATACAGCGTTGAACAGCGGTATACATGAGTCACGCAGCGTTGAAGAGCTGTAAACATGAGGCATACAGCGGTATACATGAGACATACAGCATTGAACAGCAGTATCCATGAGGCATACAGCGGTATACATGAGACATACAGCATTGAACAGCGGTATACATGAGGCAAATAACGTTGAACAACGGTTTACATGAGGCATACAGCTTTGAACAGTGGTATACATGAGGCATACAGCGTTGAACAGCGGTATGCATGAGGCATACAGCGTTGGACAGTGGTATATATGAGGCATACAGCGTTGAACAGCTGTATACATGAGGCATATAGTGTTGAACAGCGGTATACATGAGGCATACAGCGTTGAACAGCGGTATACATGACGCATACAGAGGAACACACGGGGCATTCAAACCCCAATACTCTAGGGAATCATACATTATTGAACAGTGACACTCCCCAAATATACACAATTGAACATGCAGATACAGAAGCCATACATATTTGAACAAGTGTCAGTATCCGTCGTTGTATCATTGAACAGCGTACCTGGACATGTGATGCAGTATGGATAGTGAGCAAGCCTAGTACCTACCTGCCTAAAACTCTCTCTGAAATACCAGGTGTAAAGTAATCAGTAGAGTTACGAGTACAGGTGTGTGGTAATTACTGTACATTTCACTCCATTCAATTTTGGATTAACCATTCTTACACTGTTTAGTTAGGTTAAGTTAGGTTGAATTAGGTTAAATTAGGCTTAGGTTAGGTTAGATTAGGTTGAATCAGGTTAGCTTTAGGTCAGTTTATTCTTAGGTTAGGTTAGGGTAGTTTGGTTAGATTGGGTTAGGTTAAGATAGTTTGTTAATTAGGTTGAATTAGGTTTAAGTTAGGTTAGGTAAGGTTAGGTTAGGTTAGGTTAGTTTAATCTCGTCGTAAAATAATCAGGTATGTCTAATATTCCCTTGGTCCAATAATAGATGCATGACGTCACCTCCCTGCATCTGATTTATTCTCATTGGTTCAGTATTGGATCTGAGTGGCCAATTAGAGTGCACTTTGTGAATGACGTGAATAGAGGCGGGGTCAGGTAACAGATAGTCAGGTATATACATCATTACAACGGAACCAACAACCACACCTACAAAAACAACAATAACTGCAACAATAACAATAACAACAACCACAACACCAACAACTACAATAACAACAACAACCACAACCACAACAACAACAACAATAACAACAACTACAACAACAATAACAACAACCACAACAACGACCACAATAACAACAACAACAACCAGCACAACAACCACCACAACAACAACCACCACAATCCCAAAATATTCCCAGCACACTCTCTCGTGCAGAAGATGGTTGGTGGTTGCCCGCTGCCAGGTCTTCTAAGTCCTCTAATTAGTAAGTTCTTTTAATGAACGTCTCCACTGTCGGGAATTTAATTCTGGCCAACGAAACTTAACACAGTTTTTTTTCTCTTGCCAGGGAGTTTAGTATCTTAGGGGAGGGAGGGAGGGAGGGTGGTGGGTGAGAGGGTGGGTGGGTGAGAGGGTGGGTGGGTGAGAGGGTGGGTGGGTGGGAGGGTGGATGAGAGGGTGGGTGGGTGAGAGGGTGGGTGGGTGGGAGGGTGGATGGGTGGGTGGGTGGGTGAGAGGGTGGGTGGGTGGGAGAGTTGGTGTTGTTGGGTGTGAGAGTAAGGAAGTCAGTTAGGTTAGGTTTGGCTGGACAAGACTACAGTATTAGGGTGTGTCATAGGAGGGAAGATCAGCTAAAACTAATGGCCCATCACTTTTTTGGTAGATTTTAGTGTATATAAACAGAAAATAATTTCAGTTTCAATATTTTGCAATCTTTTGCTAGGTAAATTTTAGCGTGAAATTTATCGAAAATCTAACGTACAGCTGCATTAGTGCATTACAATTAAATAGTGAACATTGCTTTCTGACTTCATTCTTTAACAACCCAACTAACAATATTTTTTTCTGTTTCAGATTCTGATGCATTTATAAGTTGATAATATTTGCGATGGCTGCTTGTGTCAGGACAAGGAACCAAAAATCCAGCCATCTCAGTCACTATCTTGGGTCTGGGAGAGAGCTCCTGAAGTCGGAGTTGCCTACATTGAGAGATGCTTTGAGATACGGTGTTTTAATCAAGCAAATCAGTGCAAAGAACTTACACAAACAAAGACATTGCCAGTGATATGACCAAAGCTCTCTTGGCACAGTACACTCTGGCTAACGCTCAGTTCAAGCCTCCAGTCATAACAAGTCAGAAGAAGATTAGTGAGAGACTGCTAGCCAGTTGGGAAAAGGCAAGAGATATCTCTCTTGGGAGAGGAAAACTTGCAGTTAAGGACAGCTTTGCCAAGCAACTGGACCAGTTATTTGACATAATTACTTGCAAGTGCCCAATTGTTCTCTGTCCTGAGTTTGGATGCGATCGTGACTGTAAATCCGAGGCCCACATCTCCTGTATTTGCAAGCGTGAACTGAAGATTCCTGTGATCGAACTGGCATTTGTCAAAGCACAGAGAGAGAAGACTGGCAGTATAGGGGTTCTCATGATTTCTAGCCAAGATATTCCGGAGTCCAAGAGACAGGAGGCTGCCACAGAGAGACAGAATAGGAGAAGAGTTGCCGAGGAAAAGAGACTTGAGAAGGCCCAGGGTGAGGTAAAAAAGGCCGATGATTGGAGTCAAGCTGATTCAGAGTTTAATGACTTCCCCATGGCTGATCCGAGTGCTGACCAGGAGAATGGTGACTTTGTCCCTAACCCAGAAAATAATGATCCCAAACCTTCCAGGCATAAGATTCGAAATAGGAAAGATATCCCGAGCATAGCTCTGGCCAGCATGCGACACCACACTGGTCTCAGAGAAACTGCAGAGATAGCAACAGCTGCCTGGATTGACGGTGGTTTGATAACACCTGATGATGTTCACCTGGTGATAGATCATAACAAAGTAAGGAGAGCTCAGGAGAAACTTGTCAGTAACCTAGAAGAGGAGTTTGATAAGGGGATAAGAGAAAATGGAATCAATTGTTTGTTCTTTGATGGGAGAAGGGATGACACTAAAGTGTTCATGAAAGTTGGAGATTCTGACAAGTTGTTCCCTGCCATGGTGAAGGAGGAACACTACGCCTGCTGCAGTGAACCAAGAGGGAAGTATTTGTGGCATTTCACTCCAGAGAAAGATGACATCAGGAAACCAGCTGAGATAGTGGCAGATAACATTGTGAACTGGCTCAGAGAGAGGAACGTAGACCAGACCCTGCAGGCCATTGGAGGGGACAGCACCAACACGAACACAGGGTGGCAAGGGGGGGTCATACTGTGGATAGAGCGGAAGATTGGGAGGAAGCTGGTCTGGATTGTTTGTGACCTCCACACCAACGAGTTGCCACTCAGACATCTGATCCAGGAGCTGGATGGCAAGACTCTTTCAAACAACAGATGGTCTGGTCCTCTTGGCAAGATGCTGGACTCTGCCACTGAGTTAGAAATAAATCCGAGCTTTGAAAAAATCACAGTTGGCCCTCCACTCGTTGAACTTGCACATACTGTCATTGACGACCTGAATATTGACCAGTACTATGGTTACATGATTTGCAGTGCCATCAAAACTGGGGCCATGCCTGATAGACTTGCTTACCTGCAGGTAGGTCCAGTCTCACATTCTAGGTGGCTCACAACGGCTCTCAGGTTCTGCAGAATTTGGGTCGCTCATCATAAACTGAAAGGGAACCAGCTTCACAACCTGAGACTTATTGTCCAATTCATCGTGAGTGTCTACTTGCCAAATTGGTTCAACACCAAGGTCAAGTCATCGTTCTCCGAAGGTCCGAGGCATGTTCTCTTCCAGCTTGAGCTCATGAGGAGTCAGCCAAGGAAGGTTGTTCAGATTGTGGAGCAGACTGTGAGGAGATCTTCCTGGTATGCTCATCCCGAGGCAGTTCTGCAGACAATGCTCTGCAGTAAGGATGAGGAGGAGAGAAGAGTGGCAGTCAAAAAGATCTTGGATATGAGACTTATGAGAGGATCTGGGCATGACGAATCAGTTGGTGACGATTCCTTCAGGGTCAGGAAGACTCCTGAAGTCAATCTAGGTGCCAAGACCCTCACTGATCTCATAGATCTGGATAACATCCAGGCTGGCAGTGAGCCCCCTCTTACCTGCAGCCTCACCAATGTTCAAGTCAGAGCTTTCCTGGACAACCCCATGCATGTCCCTGCCTGGCCCTCGCACACCCAGAGTATAGAGCGTTGTGTACAGCAAGTGAGCGAGGCCAGCAGTCACGTGTACAGCCAGGAGAGGAGGGAAGGCTACATCCGAGCTCAGGTGGTCAGCAGGGAGGTGATGAGTAGAAACAGAAGCAAGAAAGACATGTTCTCTATGGTGTCAGCAACACCGGGTCGTAGTAGTAAAACCGGTTTTTGTATTTGATGATTTTGTTTTCTAAAGGAATATTAAATTTAATAAATGTGTCAAGATCATTCGTTTCACTATTCTGGATCATTTTCATCCTAATAAATTAACCTGATACATTTACTTTACTTTAAATAAGCTATTTAGTGGTGTTGGTAAAAGGGTGGGAATACTGAATTTTCATTAGATTTCAAGTTAAAATTTACCTAGCAAAAAATAAAAACTTTTCAAATCTGAAGATATCACATGATTCTGCACATAAAACTACATCATTAATACCATGGGCCGATTTTTCAAACTCAAAAAACAAAAATTCGCCTCCGTATGACACACCCTACTACAGTATGCCTATCTGTCTGTGGTTGTGTATCTGTCGTTCTGTGTGGGTAAGGGGGGAGGGGGGTACTGGATTGGTAAGGGGGGGGTAATGGATTGGTAAGGGGGGAGGGGATAATGGGTGTTAGCACCGAGTGGGTAAATGGGGCAAAATATCAAGTAAATAAGTAGTGATGATATTTAATGGGTGTTTAAATCTTCCCTAAATATTTAATGTGGCCCCAGACAGAAAAACACATGACCCTACTTACCTGGTATGAACACCTGGTAGAAGACATGCGAGGATCTCATTAGCACAGCCATGGGGGTTGATGTACCACCTATAAAGTGTTTCGATTCCCTGTTTAATAGTGTTTTTTTTTATAGAGTAAGATAGCGAACCTCTGGCTATATGATAAGTAAGATTGTATTTCTTGTTTAATATTCATATCAGAGAACGAAATATTATTATTATTATTATTATTATTATTATTATTGTTGTTGTTGTTGGGTTCAAGTGGAAATTTATTATACTTTGAAGTGTGTGTCGAGGGTAATGGGGTGATTTGACTCTCTCTCTCTCTCTCTCTCTCTCTCTCTCTCTCTCTCTCTCTCTCTGTTACTTTTTCCTCAACGTTTTGTAAAATTTAGTACCTGAAGGTTTTTATATTAGATCTATTTTGCTGTGAGTTATGACCATTTGCCTGGAGTTACCATCAATTGTTCAAGCTTATATATAGCCATTGTATTTGTTGTTGTTGTTGAGGAGGGGGAGGGGGAGGGGGGGAAGAGTAATGAGGAAAGAAGGGGAGAGAGAGGAGGGTGGAGGAGGAGGGGTGGGGCAGTGTGTAGGGGTATAGAGAAGGTGGGTGGGGGGGAGCAGAAAGGGGAGGAGGGGGAAGTTAGAGGGGGAGGGTGGGAGTGAGTAGGTGATGATCAGTCGAAAAGTCACAAGAGCTGTGTTGGTCACCTCAGGGTCAACAAAATACAAAGCGTGGCGGCCGACTAAAACACCAAGCTGCAGTTTTTTATTACGATCCCCAAAAGTGTTAAAAAAAAATCCCAAGCTTTGATCCCTTCTCGAGACTTTGACTGTCCCCAAAATGCTAGTATCCCAATGTTTCCCCAAGTCCCAAGTTTGACTAGGGCAATTTTTACCCCCCCCCCCCCCTAAAGTTCGACATGCTCTGACTGTAACAGCCCTCGCCAACTTTGACACTCGCAAAGTTTGACAATCCCACAGGTCGGCTGGCCCCCAAAGTTTACCTATTCCAGAAATCCGGCCCTACCTAAAGCCGCCTTTCCCGGCCTGACTTACCAAGCCGGCAGAACCCGCTCCTACTTTCTTCTCTCCCATTTCGGAAACTTGACTTTTAAAAAGCCTCTGATCTCCCACCGTGGTCGTGGTGTGGCCCCCGATAAGACGCCATCCTCCTGAAAATGTGACTTAACCATCAAGCTTCTCCAGATATAAGCGTCGGTGGCCATATAATGCTGCTAGTGATGGTGTCTTCCAATGGTCGCGGGATGGAGGCCAAAATATTATTAGACTGATCATTTTCTCTCTCTCTCTCTCTCTCTCTCTCTCTCTCTCTCTCTCTCTCTCTCTCTCTCTACAGAATACGAATTTTTATGTTTATCTCAGTGAAATGAAATAACCCAAAAATCTTGCTACTAAATCGAAATGGTTTAGATATTTAGGGAAACCCTCTCCTGAACCACACACACACGTGACCAAGGTGTTGCAGGTTCATGGGTGTGTCGGCTGATCAGGAAGTTATACTTGGCATCATACAGTCATGAGGACGGGTTCATGAGAGTCTATTTAGGGGAAATTATGAATATGTCTGGTTAGTGATTATTCATACCAGTCATTTTAAGAATTATTCACGACTCTGTTTTAGGATTAATTCTTGACTCTGTTTAGGGAATTGTTCATAACTCTTTTTAGGGAAAAATTTATGAATAATGAACAGTTCTGGTTTGTGATTATTCTTGACTCTGTTTAGGGAATATTTCATGACAGTCTATTGAAGAAGTTATTCTTATTTTTTTCTAAAGTACTTAGAAATAAAGTGAAAATCAAATATGTTTTAATTTTATAATTTTGTTTACATTTGAAGTGTATAAAAAATGGCTAAAAAAATCACCATAGTTTTCCCTCGATTTACTTGATCAAATACCACTTAATAATACCTGACTAAGCGTTACCTGGTGTATAATTATCTTCACCTTTACTATCTCTAATAAATTATCTTTATTACTTTAATTACCTGAGCATCCCTTAGTCGTCGAGTAATTACGAGTGCTATAATTTCTATCGAGTAACGTCACCTGTTTTACCTCATTAAATTAGATGGAAAGAGAGAGGTAATGATGGTAATTATATTGGAATTCAGTTAATGTCTTCCACTCATATATGTAATGAATATGTGATGTGGTAGAGTTGTTATAAGGTGATATATGTCTTTGATTAAACGGTGTAATATATTGATCTGATATACTGTATAGTTTTCAGAATATATTTATGTTCGGACACACAAACAAACACACACATTATGTATATATATATATATATATATATATATATATATATATATATATATATATATATATATATATATATATATATATATATATATATTATATATATATGCTGATAACCACAAGGAAAGAAGAAAACACGAAGTTCCCAAGCGCTTTCGTGTAATTCACATCTTCAGGGGTGAGTACAGTCTGTAGTGTACTCACCCCTCAAGATGTGAATTACACGAAAGCGCTTGGGAACTTCGTGTTTTCTTCTTTCCTTGTGGTTATCAGCATATACCTAGATCACGCGCACCTACAGTGATTTACTTGCATATATATATATATATATGCATTCACATCTGATAATGTATGAACCGCCATTTTTAAAAGTCGTAGTGAAAACCTGATTCATTATACGCCTGAGGTCAGCCCAGTGGGTATAGAGCCTGGTCCAAGATGCAGAAAATTACACTTTTCCACACAATATTTTAGGTGTCGTGTGTGTGTGTGTGTGTGTGTGTGTGTGTGTGTGTGTGTGTGTGTGTGTGTGTGTAATAATAATAATAATATTTAACGGTTTATTGAAAGAGCATAGCAGCCGGAAGGCTGAAAATATACAGTTACATAATTGGTGAATGGGTTTCGATTTACAAATAATATACAAGTAACATAAGTGATACAAATAAGACATATAATAACTAGGCGGGGAGAAACTCAAACTACAGGGCATTTCAACGTAGTGACAGTGCAAAAAGCAAGATTGACTGGGAGTGAATACACTGGTTGATTACAAGTTATTGATAATTTTTACAATGGTTGGGACTGGGCTGTTCTTATAGCGATCAGTTCGTGCTCGTATGGGCTGGATGCGGTTGCGGTGTCGAACAGCAATTCTCGGGCTAGGAATCTCAGGTGGTAGTAGGAGCCAGTGTCGAGGATGGTGCAGAAGCTTCTCACCAAATTGCAGATGAGGTCGTGGTGATGGTCAGTGAGAGCCGAAAGGGTCAGTGTGTTGAGCGCTTCTTGATATGTGGAGTAGGAAGGGGAGAGAATAATCTTGCATGCCCTCTTTTGCACTTTGTCTAGGTGTTTACGTTGTGTTGCATTTAGGGAGGAAGACCAGGTAGGGGAGGCATAGGTGAGCTTGGGAAGTATGAATGTTGAGAAAGCACTAAGGAGCTCGGGTGCAGGAACTCCGAGGGACTTGAATCGGCGGAAGAGGTTGAGACGGAAACTGGAGGATTTGACAACTTCACTGACGTGTCGTTTCCAATTTAGTTTGTTGTCTATGGTGACGCCAAGGAGCTTAGTGGAACTACAACCTGGAGTGTGTTGGGACCTAAAGTAATGGAAGAGGGTGGGACAACGTCGGAGGAGAGGTTGCATAACCATGGTCTTGGTATGGTTGATGGTGAGGTGGTTGTTGGTGGCCCAGTTTTGGAGACTGTTCAATAAATCCTGAAGGGCGGTATAGTCGGGAGCAGAATTGTTGACGCTGATGCTAATGGTGGAGTCGTCGACATATTTCCAGCGAGCAGGGGTTTCTCTTAGGGCATCATTGATAAGCATAAGGAAGCATAGTGGTCCCATCTTGGTGCCTTGGGGGACGCCACAGGTGAGTGACTGAAAGGTGGAGACAGCCCCTCGGAAGCGTACAGCTTGGCGTCGGTCACTGAGGAAGTCTGTAAGCCATGGTATAAGACTTCATCGAAACCCGAGGTCAATAGCTTTGTTGATGATTAAATTGTGGTAGACTAGGTCGAATGATTTAGTGAAGTCAATGAAGGCGACAGCTACAGACGTTTTTCGTTTCTCCAGATGGCGGTATATGTAGTCGAGAAAGCTGACAAGACAGTGAGTGGTGGAGGAAGTTTTCATATTACCAAATTGCTGAGGGTCTACGGCTCCTGCAATATCAGCATAAGCCCAGTCGAACACAAAACTTTCACAGATTAGGCTGGGTATTGGAGTAATTGCAATAGGTCATAGCTGATTTAAGGTTTGTGGGCTGGTTGACTTGGGCACTGGTGATACATAAGAAGTCTTCCAGTCAGCTGGGCATTTGGCTTGACTGAGAGAAGCATTGATGATGGAACAGAGGGGTTTAGCAAGCTCCGGAGAGAACTCCTTGAAGAGTTTCATTGGTAAGTCAATGGGGTGGTGTGGTGGAGCGTTTTAACTTTAGTTTGTCCAGACGTTTTGCGACTTCAAATTCTTCTACTAAGTCAGCGGGAAGGGGGGCTGGTTGTGTCAAGTCAGGGGAGCGTCTGGCATATAGTAGCGAAATGGTTATTTGTTTGCTCAGCTGCGTCAACATTAGTGAGATGGCTAAGGAAGGGGAGGTGGTGTGTCTTATTGTTTAGTCCACAGAGTTCTTTAAGCTTACCATACCACTGACTGATGTTGGTCTGCTTCAGGTGTTGTAATTTGGTTGGGTAGTGAGACTTCTTTGCAGTGCGTATTTCGCGGATGACTCGGTTGCGAAGGGACCTGCAGCGGTTGTGGTCATTGAGATGAAAGGCTCTGTCTCTCTGTTGCATAAGTCTTTTGATCCGAGGTGTGATCCAGGGCAAATCAGCTGGGTGAGATCTGACGGACTTCTCGGGGAAGAAGTGGTGGTGAGCTTCCGTGGCGGTGTTGGTATAATTTATCCATTTGGTGTCCACGTCATCCACGCTAAGTACTTCAGTCCAGGGATGGTGAACTATCCACTGCCCGAAGAGCCGCACTGCAGAGTCAGTAATCGGCCTGTAGGTCTTGATGTAGGGTCTCTGTACTTGAGTGGGAGTGGCAGCTGGGGACCAGAACACTGCTAGGTGTGTGCTACACCCGATAGGAGGCATTGGTTGAGGTGGTTGGTACTGGTCCGCTAAGTCAGTTAAGATAGGTCAAGGGTATTTTGACCGTGTGTGGGGAAGGTCACAACTTGTGATAGTTACAGCTGGTCCTGGATATCAGTGGTGTCAATTTCATTATAATCCCCACATAATACTAACTTGGCACAAGGGTGTGTGTGTGTGTGTGTGTGTGTGTGTGTGTACAGTATTTTGTGCATACATTGTGGTTTATGTTGTGTGTACTGTGTTGTGTGTATGTTTAATACTGGTACACACACACACACACACACAAACGCGAATCCGCCTCTTCGGACCTGGCTGATGAATGTCACTCGAGGCTGAGATATATATCCTCGAGTACGACTTAAAATCAACTTAATGACCAATTCTTGTTGTACTAAAGGCCGACGTTGATTGGCTAACAGGAACTCATTTGAACAAACAGAGTGACTGTCTCCTCCTAACTAGAGAATTAATTCCTCTCAACCATCCCATTCAGCATCCGGAACACTTGGCACCAGCGTGGGCACCCATTCCTACAGCCTGACTTCTCTGTTATTACGCGTTTCAGCTGTTGCCCCCCCCCCCTCCTCCCACCTCCCACCCCTCTGAACTGCTGGTGGTGGTGAGGGAAGGGAGGGTGGTGGTGGTGAAGGGGTTTTGGTGAAGGGGAGTGGTGGTGGTGATAGGGAGGGGTGGTGGTGGTGGTGAAGTGGTTTTGGTGAAGGGGGTGGTGGCGATAGGGAGGGGTGGTGGTGGTGGTGAAGGGGGGTGGTGGTGGTGATAGGGAGGGGTGGTGGTGGTGGTGAAGTGGTTTTGGTGAAGGGGGTGGTGGTGATAGGGAGGGGTGGTGGTGGTGGTGAAGGGGGGTGGTGGTGGTGATAGGGAGGGGTGGTGGTGGTGGTGAAGTGGTTTTGGTGAAGGGGGTGGTGGTGATAGGGAGGGGTGGTGGTGGTGGTGAAGGGGGGTGGTGGTGATAGGGAGGGGTGGTGGTTATGAGTGGCGATAGCGGTCGTGATGAGGGGGATTGGTGGTGGTGAGGGGGGGTTAGTGGGAATAGTGGTGGCGAAGAGACGGGAGGATAGTGGTGATGGTGAAGGGAAGGAAGGATGGTGAGGGTCATGGTGATGGGATGGTTTACTTGTGTTTCTCGAGTCAATCAAAAGCCCGGGTCACCCCTAATCCACCCAGTTGTGAATGGGTACGTCCTTGCACACCTAGTCTCGTCTCGTTAGCCTGTGTGTATTATCTACACTGCTAATGGGACCGACTCTTACGTTATTGTCATTTCTATCATTTGGTGACTTTTTTAATAGGATTTTCATTTTAGGGGATTTTTTTTTATGATTTTGACTTTTATAGGATTTTAACTTTTTGGATTTAGATTTTTTTTTATATTTTGACATTTATAGGATTTTTATTTTGGGGGATTTTGACTTTTGAAGGATATTGACTCCTTAGGATTTTGACTTTTATAGGATTTTGACTTTTTAAGGATATTGTCTCTTTATGATTTTGACTTTTATCATTTGTTTATTTATTTTTTTGCATTTTGATTTCTTTAGATTTTGATTTTTTTTATTCTTTGGAATAAACTTGTAACTAACATAATATCTTCCTGTATCATCCTGTAAGACCTTGTATCCTGTATCTTCTTGTATCTTCCTGTATCCTCCTGCATCTCTATATCCTCCTGTATCCTGTATCTGTATCTTCTTGTATCTTCCTGTATCCTCCTGCATCTCTATATCCTCCTGTATCCCCTTGTATCTTTCTGTATCTCTCTATATCCCCCTGTATCTGCCTGTATCCTCCTGTATCCCCCTGTATCCTCCTGTATCCCCCTGTATCCTCCTGTATCCTCCTGTATCCTCCTGTATCCTCCTGTATCCCCCTGTATCCTCCTGTATCCTCCTGTATCCCCCTGTATCTTCCTGTATCCCCCTGTATCCTCCTGTATCCCCCTGTATCCCCCTGTATCTTCCTGTATCCTCCTGTATCCCCCTGTATCCCCCTGTATCCTCCTGTATCCCCCTGTATCCCCCTGTATCTTCCTGTATCCCCCTGTATCCTCCTGTATCCCCCTGTATCCCCCTGTATCTTCCTGTATCCTCCTGTATCCCCCTGTATCCCCCTGTATCCTCCTGTATCCCCCTGTATCCCCCTGTATCTTCCTGTATCCTCCTTAAATCTGATCTCTCCCAGGGGTGTGTTTAAGCTCTGACATTTCAAGTCTAATCTATTTTCATTTTTCATTTTAAGCATTTTGACTCGTGTGAACTTTTAACCTTTATTTAATTCCAATGTTAATATACGTGGTTCAGATGTGCTGTACCAGAGGTTAGGATAGGTTAGGTTAGGTTAGGTTTGGTTAGGTTAGGTTAGGTTAGGTCTGGTTAGGTTTGGTTAGGTTAGGTCTGGTTAGGTTTGGTTAGGTTAGGTTAGGTTAGGTCTGGTTAGGTTTGGTTAGGTTAGGTCTGGTTAGGTTTGGTTAGGTTTGGTTTGGTTAGGTTAGGTTAGGTTTGGTTAGGTTTGGTTAGGTTTGGTTAGGTTTGGTTTGGTTAGGTTTGGTTAGGTTAGGTTTGGTTAGGTTAGGTTAGGTTAGGTTAGGTTAGGTTAGGTTAGGTTAGGTTAGGTTATGTACTTGTTATGCTTTCAAACTATATTGATAATTTAATTTCTATGGGGGTGATCTAAAGTTCTCTCTCTCTCTCTCTCTCTCTCTCTCTCTCTCTCTCTCTCTCTCTCTCTCTCTCTCTCTCTCTCTCTCTCTCTCTCTTCATGTCTCATTCTCTACCTCTTTCTCCATCTCTCTTTTATTGTCTCTATCTATCGCTCTGTTTTTCTCTCTATCCCTCTCTCTCTCTCATTCTATATCTACCTCTCTCTTCTTGTCTCATTTTTATCACTCTTTCTCTATTTAACTCATTCTTTCTTCCCTCCCTTCCCATCTATCCTCCTTCCCCATCCCTCCCCCCTTCCTTCCCATCCGTCCTTCTCTCCCTCCCATCCCGTAGTTCCTTTCCATCCCTCTTCCTTCTTTTCCTATCCCTTCTCCTCTCCCTTCCCATCTCTCCTCCTCTCCTTTCCCATTCCTCCTTTTCCATCCCATCCCATCCCTCCACCTTCCCTTCCACCACTTCGTCATCTGTCTAGTCGTCTCTTTAAGGACAACAGGAATACCTAAGTAGGACATTTTATTATCCCCAGGAGGAGGCGGATGGGGGGGGGGGTGAAGGAGGATGGGGGGGTGAAGGAGGATGGGGGGTGAAGGAGGATGGGGGGTGAAGGAGGATGGGGGGTGAAGGAGGATGGGGGGGTGAAGGAGGACGGGGGGGTGAAGGAGGACGGGGGGGGGGTGAAGGAGGACGGGGGGGGTGAAGGAGGACGGGGGGGGGTGACTCCTCCTACACCTCACTACACACCCTGAGGCTTAAGGGGTCCTGAGAGACAGACAGACAGACAGAGAAATGGACAGCCTACAGGGAAGATGAAAAGGAGTTAAGAGGAAGAGAAAAAATTAAATGAAAGCAGAAGAATTAGTGAGAATAAGAGAGATGGCTTACAGGGGGAAAGACACAATACAAATAAAAGGAGACGGAAAGGAAATTGAATGATAGTGGGGGAGGAAGAATATGATGAATAGGAGGGAGAAGAATGAATGGAAGGAAGGAAGGAAGGAAGGGAGGAAGGTGGAATTAGGCGTAGCGGAAAGGGTAGGAGGAAGTAAAGGGAGGAAGATGGGAAGTGATAAAGATGTGGCGTGAGAGAGATGTGGAAGAAGAGAAATATAAAGTGAGAAGGGATGTTATTGAGACAGGACACACACACACACACACACACACAGGAATGTTTACAGGAAATCGACATTATCTAATTACGAAAACAAAGTAATTATCAATGTCATTATCGGGAATAATTATATAAATAGTTTTGGAACATTAATCTACCATCCGCTGCCCCCCCCCCCCCTTCCCCTCATCACCTCCCTCTCTCCCAACACTACCACCCCTCACCCTCTCAACCTCCCCCTCTCCCACACCTTACCTCACCCCCTCATTCAATCTCCACCTTCCCTTTTCCCCCTCCCCCCTCCCCCCCCCCACCCCGCACCTCCCAGCAGTAATTGAGTAACAAACCATAATAATGACCTTAGTGTTGCATAAGCATTAATCTGTTTTACCTTTAATCGTCTAACTTCAGAAAAAATTAACTATTTACCGAAACCAATTAAAAGTCTGTTTATTTTGTTTTTAATTAAAATTTCAATTACGATGATTACTTTTTGTTGTTTTTTTCTTATTAAAATAAAGTTAAAGTTAAAAATAAGAATTGATTAAAGTGCGGATTTTTTTATATGATATTGAAGATTAATGGGTTTTTTATCCTTTTTATTTCCAGGTGAGTCTTGGATGTTGACTTAGTGTTCTGCGGGAGACGCCATCTTATCCTCTCCTGTGACGTAAGTGTGTCCCGGAGAAAAAGATTCTCTCTCTCTCTCTCACACACACACACACACACACACACACACACACACACACACACAGTAAACAACCACCAAGGCGATTAATTTTGTTTCACAATGATATGAGTTATTAAGGATGTCACCTTCGTTGGTGAGTTCTGAGGTAACTAGAGAGGCCGATACGGGACCGGCAGAGTCAATCACAGAATGTTGCACATGTGGGGGGGCCCATCTAGTGCGGGAGGGGCGGCGGCAGTGTCTTTCCGGCGTTGGCGCTTGTCTTCCTCGGTTTGCAGTCGGGCTAACTCGAAAGTATTGACACCTTCTTGTGTGGTGCTCCTCCAAACGTTACGGTGTGGAGTAATCGACTCCCAGGTGAAGGGGTCGATTTGTCAGGTGACTGTAAAGTAGCTGCTTTGACAGTCTACTGTCGTCCATGCGGGTAACACGGTCACCCCAACATATTTGTTCATGGATAATGGTAGCCTCGATGCTCACACACACACACACACACACACACACACACACACACACACACACACACGGTTCCATTTAAGTTTAAGTATGTCTACTTACTGCTCACAAGTCGCTCTTAGTAATCTGTTGAAACATGGTAACCTTTTTTCCTGCTGTTCATAAAAGAACTATTTAAATGATTACCTTCTCCAAGTTGAAGGCTGGACGATAACAGAAGGTTAATGGTTACTGAAGGTTTAGGTAAACTAAAGACTCACTCACTAGAACTTTTCGAAAGTCTACGAACTTGTGGATGTAGGTATATAGACTGACAGGACAGGTATTCAGCATAGAATAAAAAACACGCATTAAGAAGACCTTCCTGCTTCAGTGTTAAAGTCAAAACAGAAACATTGTACGAAGGAAAAATATCACGTGTTTTTTTTTCACATTTCAAAAGAGTAAAAAGGTAATTAAGCGTCAGTGTGAAGGGGACAGTTTTCCGTTTTTTTTTTTTTTTTA
Source organism: Homarus gammarus (assembly GCA_958450375.1). Classification (NCBI taxonomy): domain Eukaryota; kingdom Metazoa; phylum Arthropoda; class Malacostraca; order Decapoda; family Nephropidae; genus Homarus; species Homarus gammarus. The sequence continues at coordinate 308,895 of CAUDMG010000603.1, forward strand.
CCGGTAGATTTGGGGGGAAAATATTACCGTATATTTGGGTTTATACAACAGTTTACGGTATATGTTTTGTTGAACGAATAGTTATGAGAGAGAAAAACCGAAAAGCTTATGAATTTTTTTTACGACTTACGTCCGATTTCTTTGAACATAAAACACACACAAAAAAAACTCAATACTTTAGACATTCATTTTGTCTCTTAAACTATAGTGAATAAATATCATGAAAATACTCTTAACATACCTTTAATGTTTATGGTGCACAATAGATATTTCAACTTTAACCAACTAATTAAGTACATTTCTACATCTTAGGTTAGGAGTTGTAAGTTATCGTAGTTACCCCTTGTATTTCAGGACCCAGGCTGTTTTCTTTTACCTTGCGGAACACCTTTTCTCGTCTCATTTCCCTCATATGCTTTCTCTGGTCTCATTTTCCTCATCTCCTTTCTCTCGTCTCATTTCCTCGTCTCATTCCCCTCATCACTTTTTTTTAACTAATTTTTTTCGTCTCATTTAAATCCTTCTTCTGTACACATGAATTATACATCATCCCATGACCGTGTGCAGTAAAACTTCCATTTAACGGACATCAATTTAACGTGTCTAGTCCGTTATATGGAGGCTTCATATACAATAGACCTCGATATAATGGCATGTACTCTCCTAAATAGATTGATTATATGGAAGTTTCACATACACTCTCATATAGTCCGTGTATATAAGAGTCATAATTCCGTGTTGTTCTGTAATGGATTTATAATTTTTAGGTGAATTTCTGGGGAGATTAGAGCGAGTACCTTGTTGTGGGTGTGTTAGTTTACAGGTAGGAGGAGGAGGAAGGGGAGTAGGAGGAAGAGGGAGAGAAAGGAACAAAAAAGGGAGGAAGAGGGGGAGAAAAAGGTGTAGAAAAGGGAGGAGGAGGAGATTGTCATGTGCATTCCGATACGGAACTAGGAAGAGGATTCGATGATGGAGAGAGAGTGTTGGAGGGTGAGTGGAGGAGGGAGTATGTGTTGGAGGAGGGAGTATGTGATGGGTGATGGTGTGTAATAATAATAATAATAATAATAATAATAATAATAATAATAATAATTAACGGTTTATTGAAAGAGCTTGGCAGCCAGAAGGCTGAAAATATACAGTTACATATTTGGGGAATGGGTTTCGAATTACAAATAATATACAAGTAACATAAGTGATACAAATAAGATATATAATAACTAGATGGGGAAAAGCTCAAACTACAGTTCATTTCAACATAGTGACAGTGCAAGGCGTAGTGTTTACTGGGAGTGAATACACTGGTTTATTGCAAGTTATTGATAATATTTACAATGGTTGGGACTGGGCTGTTCTTATAGCAATCAGTTCGTGCACGTATGGGCTGGATGCGGTTGTGGTGTCGAACAGCAATTCCCGGGCTAGGGATCTCCGGTGGTAGTAGGAGCCGGTGTCGAGGATGGTGTAGAAGCTTCTTACCAAATTTGCAGATGAGGTCGTGGTGATGGTCAGTGAGAGTCGAAAGGGTCAGTGTGTTGAGCGCTTCTTGATATGTGGAGTAGGAAGGGGAGAGAATAATCTTGCATGCCCTCTTTTGCACTTTTTCTAGGTGTTTAAGTTGTGTGGCATTTAGGGAGGAAGACCAGGTGGGGGAGGCATAGGTGAGCTTGGGAAGTATGAATGTTGTGTAAACACTGAGGAGCTCGGGTGCAGGAACTCCGAGGGACTTGAGTCGGCGGAGGAGGTGGAGACGGAAACTGGAGGATTTGACAACTTCACTGACGTGTGGTTTCCAATTTAGTTTGTTGTCTATGGTGACGCCGAGGAGCTTCGTGGAATCTACAACCTGGAGTGTGTTCGGACCTAGAGTAATGGAAGGAGGTGGGACAATGTCGGAGGAGAGGTTGATGTGCATAACCATGGTCTTGGTATGGTTGATGGTGACATGGTTGTTGGTGGCCCAGTTTTGGAGACTGTTCAATAAATCCTGAAGGGCGGTATAGTTGGGAGCAGAATTGTTGACGCTGATCCCAATGGTGGAGTCGTCGACATATTTCCAGCGAGCAGGTGTGTGTGTGTGTGTGTGTGTGTGTGCGTGCGTGCGTGCGTGCGTGCGTGCGTGTGCGTGTGTGTGTGTGTGTGTGTGTGTGTGATGGTCGGGGTGGGGTTGGGGGAGCAGCACTGTGAGTCTGTACCCGTTGATATTAGCCAAAAAAAGTCGAATTAAAAAATGCTGTACACTTTTTTTTTCTGAACGCTAATGGATCATAGCTCTGCCCCGCTTAATATCTGTTGCTTCCAGAGCGAGAAATGCGAGGTAGATTGGTTCTCTGACACACACACACACACACACTTTATCATGATGAATTTATTTTTATCAATACATGCATCATACATACCCTATACACATTTATACACCCAGTTATGTATTTCATCTCAGTGTATATAAATGTGTTGTTGCATAAATGTATACTTGCATACATACGGATATGTATAAATCTTCATTGTTATTTGAACGTATTGTATTTATTAATAACTACGTTCATAGATTCAGTCATCCATACATTCATACACACAAATGTATTTCTCTACAGTATATTCAAGCGGATTTATGATACATATATACATACATACATACATACATACATACATACATACATACATACATACATACAAACATACATACAGAAAAGACAAAGGAAATGAAGTAAATAAAGTAAGAATAAATAAACTAGAGAGAAAAGGTGAAGATCAAAGGAGAGAACGAGAGAGAGATTAAAAAAGATGGATAAAAAGAGGAAGACAGAGATATTACAGAAAGAGATAAAGAGGGAGAAAGAATCAGACATATGTATAGAGAGAGAGAGAGAGAGAGAGAGAGAGAGAACACACACACAGCACATACCAAGTTCTACACTGCCGCTTGACTTTTCAGACGAACATATCACAGGTCAAGAGAGGTGAGGTAGCAGTGTATTATAACATAGATAATTAATCGTAGTAATGAGTTTTTGTCCAGGTAGGAGAATAGATTATATTACAGGTGAATGGAAGGTGTTAATTTATGAGTATGTGACAAGTTAATAGTTTATAGACTGTGTACCTTCCTACCTTCGTCTCTCCCTTCCTGTTTCTCCTCTTCCTTCCTTCTCCTCCCTCCCTCCCTCCCTCTACCTGCCTCAGACTCTAGTGTTCGTGTGCCGTTTCCCTATTAAGCTTTGTTCATGGCAGCTACCAGAGACAGTATCACGTGGTGCCTATCTAGCTTAGTCGTCACCCGCCTGTTACATTTTGTGCCGTAGGTAACTTCAAGTGTCTCTCCCTTCATCAGGTTGAATGAGTCTTAGGTCTCTTGAAGGAAATGACGAAAAGATAAAACACAAAGACGCTACGTAAAGAAAATATCCAAGAAATTTGCTCCTGAAGTGTAAAAAAATTTCAAGTTTTTTTTTTCATTTGTTTTCGTTAACTTTCGATATTTCTCTTTCTTAAATTTACAGAAATTGAATAGAAATTTGGAAAATATTTGTTTTTATATAGGGGGAAGGGAAAGGGGAATCTACTGTTGAGATTAATGGTAGATTTTCCTGTTTCTCCTGCCCCATTCTCTCTCTCTCTTTTCCCCTTCTCCTTCCCTCTCCCCCTTCCCACTATCACCCATAAAACTCCCCCTTCCCATTCTCTCTCCCTCTCCCCTTTCCACTATCACCCACAATCCCTCCTTTCCCATTCCCATGTCTCTCTTTTCCCACCCATTCCCTCCCTTTCTTTATCCACCTCTTCCCCTTGTTCCCTCCCTCCCTCTCCCTTCTCACTATCGCCCATAAATATCAGGGTTTTAACTCCCAACCTTTCTAGTCATGAATTCCAAAACTATTCCATGAAAATCAAGTCGGAAGCATAGAAGCCCACTCCCCAATCCTTCAACCCACACAATCCTCAATCCCCACTCCCATCCCAATCACCCAATCCCCACTCCTATCTCAATCCAACGCCCATATCCCTACCCCTCATTCCTCTAATCCTCATTCCTATCCCATCCCTACCACCATCCCCTTACCCCCCCCCATTCCTCTCAATCCCTATTCCCACCCCATCCCACCCCTATCCCCCTACCCCTCATTCCTCTCAATCCTCACTCCTAACCCTTCATCCCCCCCACTCCTTACCTTTACCCCCCCCCCCAATTTTTTTATATATGGTATAATATCGGTTTTCAATTTTGTGTTGTGAGTCGTATGTGTATCTTACTGAGAGCAACTGTGGGGCTGACGTCCAAAAAGCCGTGAGCTCTTGTCAGATGAATCTTTTAGAGACGTGGTCAGTTAGTGAAGTGTCTCGTGGGACCATTGTGTGTGTGTGTGTGTGTGTGTGTGTGTGTGTGTGTGTGTGTTGTGTGTGTGTGTGTGTGTGTGTGTGTGTGTGTGTGTATTTGGGTCATTCTTTGCAACTCTTCCTTCCTTAATGCTTATCTCCCTCCCTTAATATTCTTCTTCCTCCTTTCCTTAATATTCTCCTTCCTTCCTTAAAGCTCCCCCCCCTCCCTTAAAACTCTTCTTCATCCCTAAAAACTCTCCTCCCTCCCTTAAAACTCTCCTCCTTTCCTTAAAACTCCCCTACCTCCCTTAAAACTCTTCTCCTCCCCTTAAAACTCTCTCCCCCTCCCTTAATGCTCTCCTCCCTCCCTTAATGCTCTCCTCCCTTCCTTAAAACTCTCCTCCTCCCCTTAAAATTCTCCTCCCTCCCTTAAAATTTTCCTTCCTCCCTTAAAACTCCTTCCTCCCTTAAAACTCTCCTTCCCTTATAACTTCCCCCCCTTAAAACTCTCCTCCTTCCCTTAAAACTCTCCTCCCTCCCTTAATTTTTTCCTCCCTTAAAGCTCTCCTCCCTCCCTTAAAACATTCCTCCCTCCCTTAAAACATCCTTCCTTCCCTTAAAACTCTCCTCCCCCTTAAAACTCTCCTCCTTCCCTTAAGACTCTCCTCCCTCCCTAAAAATTTTGCTTCCTCCCTTAAAGCTCTCCTCCCTCGCTTAAAACTCTCCTCCCTCCCTTAAAGCTCTCCTCCTTCCCTTAAAACTCTCCTCCCTCCCTTAATTTTTTCCTCCCTTAAAGCTTTCCTCCCTCCCTTAAAACTCTCCTCCCTCCCTTAAAACTCTCCTCCCTTCCTTAAGGCTCTCCTCCCTCCCTTAAAGCTCTCCTCCCTCGCTTAAAACTCTCCTCCCTCCCTTAAAGCTCTCCTCCTTCCCTTAAAACTCTCCTCCCTCCCTTAAAACTCTCCTCCCTTCCTTATAATTCGCCTCATGAGATAAACACGTCAAGTGGGAACGAAAATATTCGCCAAAGCCAAAATAACAAAAATTTTGGCGAATATATAACTCGCCTCTCATTTGGACGGCAGTAAAACCTTTATACTTTGCAATTAAAAAGAATGTGGAGGGAGATAATGAAGAAAAATAGTAATTACACTTTAAAAAGAAGTGGTGGAGGGAAGAATGAAGAATAAGAAATAGTGGAATAGTTTACACGCAAGAAAAACTTATGAAATCGCTATAATATTGTTTTATTAAAACAAACTATAATACTTTGATATTTTTTTGAGGAAAGAAAGAAAAGGAATGTATATATATATATATATATATATATATATATATATATATATATATATATATATATATATATATATATATATATATAATACACTGAAAACAAACCATTAATATCATAACCATAAATGCTTCTATAAAAAAATAAATGATTTACGACACACTATCACTCTGTCAGGTGAGGTAAGACAGGTATAAAACGACGACACTAAATGTGATAATTGGAGAACGACAACAAAATAATGCATTACACCTCAAACAAGCCATTAGAATTATAAGATCACAACATTAACAAGAGTGAAAGAGACTTGTAAATGACTCAGCACACGCCATCACTCACCCAGGTGAACTAAGACGAGTGAGGTGGCGAGAACACTTATAACCGGGTCATAATGGGGAGAAAAAACAAAATATATTCCAAAAGCGTCAATATCTGCACCCAAACTACGAGCATTATGAACAAGAATCACTACTCATAAATTATTTCCCAAATATGTACCTTGGCAACGAGAATGTTCAATAAAATACAAGAATTAAACACCCAAACACGCCAGAATGTAAACTGGAAAAAAAGATGAAAAAAAGAAGTAAAATCACCTTTTTTTCCCATGCGGGTAATAAATCCAGGTTGATAATGACTCGCTTTTACTGCATGAAGTTGACAGTATCAGGGAGACTAGAGGGTAAATTACAAGGCTGGTGTGTCTGGCCGTCTTGATGTAGGTGAGATATCTTAGGTAATCTACTTTTGAAACTCTTTTATGTGTGTGAGGGTTGATGTAAAGTTCCAATTTTCTCTCTCTCTTCATCCTTTATTATCATCTATATCATTCCTCTTTTTCGTTTCGTATTTTTTCTGTTTTTTTTTTAATGGTATTCGATGTATTTTTTTAAGTCCATTGTGTTTGGTGTTTGATACAGTGACCGATTTTTCTATCTTCCATATATTTAGTATGTGTTTTCGTTATTATCGTTTATTGTTGTATGTTTATTGTTTTTATTCATTTTCTCTTGTTTTTATATGCACCGGAGGATGAAATTACGTAATGTTGTTGTTATTGTTGTTGTTGTTGTTGTTGTTATCCGGTGAAGTTGGTTAATCGGTTTTCTCTGTTTATTAAGTTTATCATTATTTTCTTCGTTTTTATCATTTAATGTTATATATTTCTATGCAAACTTGACCTGACCTGACCTAACCTAACCTAACCTAACCTAACCTAACCTACATGATGTAACACCCACTTTGAAGCCAGGTGTTCTCTCTCAGGCCAGCCATATACAGAGAGATGCCAGCTACCTGTACATCCCCCAATTAATACTCACCAGGTGGCAAGTTACACCATCTGTACACCTTATGGCACCATTTGCACCAACAGACGCCCACTTAAGGAGATTTAGGGATTTAATAGGAGGTTTTGTACTCTCCTACCAAGGTCTATGGGATTAAGTTACTGTATTGTTATATATCGTAAAGTGGGATTTAACTTTGGATATGGGATTATGTACCGAGATTAAGGAGATTTATTCAAGGATGGTTTTTTAAAAATGGTGAAATTTCTTGGGTAAATCTCGAAGGGGGATTTTTAGGGGAGTATATTTATCCCTCGGTATAGTTGTCTTTCGATATATTACTCCTTCGGTATATGTGTCCTTTGGTTTAGCGCGCCCTCGGTAGATTAAGCCATCGGTATGAGTCTCCTGAACACCACCTGCGTTCCTGCTCCTCCCTTCATCAAATATATATCCCACTTCTATTACCCTCTTCTTCCTTCTTCCGTCTCCGCTTGCTCTCCTTTCTTTAGTTCCTCTTTAACTCATTCTCCTTTCCATTATTTGTTTCTCCTCTTCCTCATTCTCCTCTTCCTCATTCTCCTCCTATCCCTCTTGCTTCGACTCTTCCTCACCCTTCTCCTCTCCCCCCTAACCTCCTCCGCCCTCTTTCTCTCTCTCCTCCTTCTCCTCCTCCTCCCCGTGCAAGAATCACAGCGTACATTCAGAACAACTCAACCTACTGTTCGGATGGAGTTTTCAGGCAGAACAAATGTTGACTATCTGTTGACAAGAACTTAGTCTAACACCCAAGCAGTGCCAACAGAGTGCTATTACTCGACGTTGTAAACTGGATATTTATTTATTTATATTTCTTCCTACTCATTTTTGTCTTCCTCTGCCTCCTCCTCCTCCTCCTTCTTTCACTTCTTCTGTTTCTCTTTTTTCTCCTTATCTTCCTGTCCCTTTCTCTTTTCCTCCTTCTTTTCCCTCATTCTCCTCTCCCCTTTTGTGTCTCTCCTCCTCTTCTTCCTTCCTACTCTTCTCCCCCCCTCTTCCTTGGGCCTCGTGTTTACTTCATTCTGCCTTTAATCACTCAATTCTTCCTTCGTGGTTATCATAAAAGTCAGAAAAAAAATTAATTAATGGATAATTTTTAGTGGTGGTGATAAGAAGATGACTTTACCTTTGATCTTACTTAGATTGATTATCCCAGTAACATGAAAAGAAACAAACAAACACATAAACAAACAAACAAACACACAAACAAACAAACAAACAAACACACAAACAAACAAACACACACACACAGATTGTTTCTACCCAGGTGTTTATCCTCCAATGTGTTACTCTTACAGACCAAAAAAAAACAGAAAACATAAGCAGCTAGACAAACACACGAACATACATAAAAACACACACATAAACAGCTTATACGCACACATACAACCTTGTACTTATCCACTTACATATAAACAGATAGGTAAATATATAAACAGTACCTATTTATATAATAACATACATTAAAACACACACATTACACTCATAACCTTGTGTTCATCCTCACACATATAAACACGAAGGCAAATGTGTATAGATTATATACATTATACACATTAAACCGTATAAAAATTTACATACTACTTATAATCAATTTTTTTTCTTGATTTCTCCTCCACGTTTATAAGAAAATACACTATAAGAAAAATGAAATAAATAAGGAACAGAGAAAATTGACACACACACACACACACACACACACACACACACACACACACACACACACACACACACACACATCAACTATTAATTCCTTTCAGACTCTTGAAAAATCCATCAGATATACAAGAAAAAAATTCCACCAGTTAAGTCAGTAAGGCCAGAAATTCAACTAAATGTTGTGAAAACTCATGAATTTTGGTAATTTTTCCAATCATACTCAAGGCAGCGAGACTGATAGAGAGAGTGGAGCCTTATAGTTGGTTAAAAGGCACTATAGGAGAAATTTCCATCCCAGAAGAGTGATAAATACGCTGGCTATCCTTTAATAATCAACTCAACCACGTCGCGTCAATAGAATAGTTAAAGCTGTTTGTATCTACGTCTTCAAACTACGTAAAAAACACACACAGACTAAACTTATATCAGACACCTAAGATATTCATACATCCCTTATTGTGTGTATATATATAACTACGCAACTACTCCTAGCTCTTTAACCCAACCACAGAAAGAGCTACATGGTTTATATTTTGTATCGTATTTACATATTTAACTACGTCAGGTCTCGTGTGAGGTGTTTAAATAAGAGAGCAGGAAGATGTGAAGGATTTGTTTTGTTCTTGTGTTATAGTGATGACATACATACATACATATAGTACATACATACATACATACATACATACATACATACATACATACATAGTAAGCTATAGTTAGTTAGTAGAGTACAAGAAGCGTTGTTCAGTTAGGTTAGGTTCTGACTGGACACAAACACACAACGAAGCCTTACAAATTAAAATAACACAAAAAAAAACAGGAGAAATTACTGTACACTCCTGCCGCATTCCCGGGGGCTGTCATCCTCGTTCAGAGAGAGAGAGAGAGAGAGAGAGAGAGAGGAAAGGACTATGTAAAGGAGGAAGACGGAATGGGTGAGAGAGGGTGAGGAGGCAGAGGTAGTGAGGAGGAGGAAGAGAGGAAGAGAGGGAGAATTGCTTATAGAGAGAGAGAGAAGGAGGGGGAGATTTTTTTACACAGAAAGCAGAGGGAGACGAGTGGGCAAGAGAGGGAGAGAAAAATAAGTGGGATGTGCCAGATGAGAAAGAGAGGGCGAGACACTGAATGATGGGGAAGAGATGAGAGGAGAGACTGGGAACGAGAGATGAGAGTGACAGGGAGAGAAAAGATGGGAGAGGAGAGGGAGAGGGGGATTAATATATAGAAGATGTGAGGTGATGTTTATGAAGAGGAGGAGAAGGAAGAGAGGATGAAAGTGAAGGAAATAGAGAGAGGGAGGAAGAAATGAAGGTAGAGAAGTAAGAAGAAAGGTAAAGAGGAAAGCAGGGAGAGAGGGAGGTAGGCAGAGAGGAAGGCAAGGGAGAGAACGAGTAAGGGAGGTAGGGAGAAAGATAGAAAAGGAAGGGGGGAGAGAGAAGCGCCCCCTTTTTCCTAGAATGACAAAAATAACACAATCTCTCTCTCTCTCACTCTCTCTCTCTCTCACTGCTGCAATATTACACCTACAGTAATGAGGTCACCTTCCTCCATAGAATATTAATGTGATTTATACCTGTAGAGATTAACACAAACCCAACACCATTTCATAGTAGTGTGTCTAGTGGATACACACACACACACACACACACACACACACACACAACTTCAGTATATGAAAAGAAACATTCATAAACCTGAAATTGATAATAATTCTTAACACTGATAGAGGAAATTATATAAAGGTTTTACCGGGAAAATAGAGAAAATAAGAAGAGTGGGGAGGCGGGACACATGAAGCTTGCAAAACATTAAGAAGTTGTCGGAGTTTAGGTAATTAAAACTTTACATGAGGCTGAAATAAAGTGCACGAAGTTAGTGGTTCTCTCTGCAGCCTTGGTAACGATGACTCTCTCTCTCTCTCTCTCTCTCTCTCCCTTTCTCTGTTTTTCTCTCCATCTCTATTTTTCCCTATCTGTGTTTTTTCTCTCCTTTATCTCTTACTCTTATTCTCTCTCTGTCTCCCCTTCTCTTTCTCTTTAACAAACTCCTGTTATTTTCTCCCTCTCACCCCTCTTCTTGTCATCCTCCAACATTAAAATTCAAGCAAGTTCTGAAGCCCTGAGCGTCGTCCACCACTTCTGATGGCGCTAGATCACCCACCTTCGCCACTCTCCATCCCTCAGTGCAAGAACCCGGGCTCTTGTCACCTTGGAAGTGGTCCACTGTTTGAAGAATTACCAGAGACAGATATAAAAAGATTTCTACCAAAGGCTCCTCCCACTTCTAGCTCGCTGACCAATGGGATCAATTGTGCGCGCGCATTCTGTTTACCTACGAAGCTGATTCAGACAAACCTACATCTGGAGTCTTATCACAATTTGAATCCTCACATAGACTTGGTAATCAAATGCTAGAAATACGACAATTTTGTTTTGTCAGCAATATGATTTGGTCTTCATTGTTCAAAGGTTATTGTAAGGTTACATTACTCCTGTTACGACCGTGTCGTATTTTTCTATTTTTTTTTTTTTATATAACATGCTCCCATGTTCCATATTATTCCTGTAATGATGTGTTGTATTTACTATTATATAATCTAGTCACCTTAACCCTGTGCTGTTAAGGTTTTAACTGTTATTATTTGTTCAAACCCATTTTGTATTGTAACCAGTATTCTTTGTTCTCTAACGACCATCTGCATCGTTAAACGACCCACCGGCGGGTCGCGTGGCGGGAACCGACCTTATATATAGGACCCACCAACTGATGGAGTCAGTCCAGTCCTCTTGTCATACAGTTCACATCCTTTGAGTGACACTCGTCACTTGTTACTTATACTTAATTTATTTGTGTTGTTCCTGTCGCCACCAATGTGGTATATCTATGTGAGTACCTATTCATGTCTCTATGTCCATCAGTATTTGCTTCGTTACATTTAAGTAATTCAGTGTTGTTTCACTTTAGTTAATTTCGGTGTTAGTTTTTATATGTTTATGCAGTGTTAACGTAATCCAATGCTTTATTTTTATTTTTTTGATGTTTCGATGTTTAGTATCATTTGTGTCTTAAAAGTTTCGATGGTGAATCAATTTGTTGTGACAGCCTACGAGGCTCTTTATTGTGTTAGTATTTAATTAATTAAATTCTTAAAGGTTTACTTTATTAATTTTTATTCCCTCTTAAGTTACTTCACTTTTTTTGTTTAGTTACGCCTAGAACCTGGATATTTAAGTAAATTAAGAGACGGCGTAACACACCCTAGCAACCGTTCGAAGTTGTCATGGTTGCTAAGGGCAGATGAAACATGAGTGGTACTCAGCCAGCGTTCAGCTGACGTGATTTCTTCCTTTCCCTTTGATGAATTGATGGTGTTAATGACGATGATAATGATTATAATTCTATTGATGGTGAAGATGGTGATGATAGTCATAATGATGAAATGACTATATTAATACTAATCAAAACAGTTATAATGAACATGGTAATAAACGTAATAATGATGATAATTACACTGATATTATTGATAAAAATAATGCTCGTCTAATTAGAGATTATGTTGGTGATAATAACACCCACGATTATGTTAATGACTATAAAAGAAAATGAGAAATGGTATTATGTTAATCTTCTTGATGGAACCGTAGACTCGAGTGTAATTCTTATAACTCAATAACAAAAATAATTTTGACGTCAACGAGAATCAGTTACAAGAATAACATTACAGAGACCTGAACTACCACTCATACAACACACTATTACCCATGGCAAATACAGTGTCGGTTATTTTTTCCTTAAATGATTATTTATCTTAGGATCATTACAAAGAACATATCTGGTCTTACTACTAATGAAAACATATTACCATTTTCTCGTCATCAATTATGTACAGTCTCCTTCACTAGTGCGTTTACATGGGTTAGTCATATAAACTTTCCACATATCATTGCATTTGGGTATTTGTTTCAATATTATTTTAATTTAATTCCATACTATGTTTACTATTGCGAGTTTCCTTCTATCGAATAATGTAAAGAAACACAGGGCTGCCACACTGCACAAAACTTGACATGCCCCTGTAAACGCACTAGTGAAGGGGACTGTACATAACATCCCACACACATTCAACTTCCAGAGAATAACACAATAGTCTGTTTCCTTCACTAAGAAATACTGATAGCCGTTGTTGCTGGTGGTGTGGAAGCCACAATATCGACACGGGTCAGCACTGCAACACACACCACACTGCCCACCTCACTAACACGGGTTATCCATCACACTCACCAGGACGCTGTATCATACGAGAACACGACGTGAGTAATATATGCTCTGGGTTTGAGACTCGGATGGTTATATCATCCTCATATATCATCCTACGGTTTGATTTGCAAGTCGATATAGTTTATATATGGATGGAATGTTGTATTTATCTTCATGTTTTGGATGGATGTATAGATATTCGATATACCGTATATCAGCTGCTGATATATTAGTAAGTGTACTATATGCCAGTTTATTTAGTGGTCTGTTTATTGGTCTTTATAAAAAAAATATATATTTGCATCCTTGTACCATACATATGGGTGTACTGTATGTGTGTCTGTGTGTATGTGTTCTTTGTTCAGTGAGGCAGGTCTTCATATAAGTCCACAATAACACATTCTTCCCTCACTCGATATACCACACTGTTCATGGTCACACAAGTATATTATTTTTGTGTTTTGTTTTGTTTCCATTTTTAGAGTTCCGTCGTCCAGATGGCAGCACTGTACTGTACATCACGTGTTAGCAGGACCATGACACCATCCTTATTTAACACTGTGTACTGTATATGCCTTGGTAAATATATATATATATAAGAAGCCATTTATATAGACACATTTTATATATTTTTTCTAAAGTACAGTGAAACCTCTATTTAACGGACTATATGGAGAGGAAATTCCGTTATGTCGAGAGTCCGTTAGATGTGAAACCTCCCTGTAACGTGCTATATAGTGATGGAAGTCCATTATATATGAAGCCCTCCATGTAACGGATTATATGGAGAGAGGAATCCGTTATATGGAGGTTTCGCTATAGAGACAATATAAAAACAGTGAGAGACATTATGAGAGACAGTGAGAGACATTATGAAAGACTGAGAATTTGTTCGTAAGATGTATTAAGGCAGAAGAGATGACCCGACACACTGTCTCTGTCTGGTGAGATAAAAGGCGGTGACAGAGAGAAAAACGACCAATAACGCCCATCGCTGACCAAGGACATTTTACCAGCCTTTACCTCCTCCCGGGTTATTGCTTCATGAGAGACGCAACTGCCCGAATCTTTCCTCTCCCACAATATTACATCAGCTGGGAGTAAAATGAAACCACAGCAGCACTAAGTCATTTCATTACAACTTCGTTCTTTCTTTCTCTTAGCATTACTCTGGTAAATGTTTCCTTTCCCTTGAGCACACTCTCTAAACCCAACCTGGTAGAGTGGCTGTTTAAGTCTATTTCAATTTTGACTTTCTTTTTCAGTTTAGGATTCACGGTTGTTGAAGTAATATTTATAAGTTTATTTTATTTTATTTATTTTTTTTTTTTTGAGGTCAGTTTATATTTTTCTTAATTGGTTGTTGACAGGTGAGCACAGGTATATGAATGATGGAGGCACTAATGGAAGGTCTTTGGGAGATATAATTACTTCTCAATACATCTATAATTTGATGTATCAGCTCAGGTGTTCGTAGGTTGTATGAGGTGGTTAGGATTTTTTAGGACTATAGGTACAACAAATATTTTTTTTACTTTCACACACACACACACACACACACACACACACCTACACACCTCTCGTCGCGATTCACCCTAATATGACCACTTAAGCCACTTGACCTAAGATGACCTCCATTTATCGCCTCACCTCTGTATCTATCAGACGTAGGTGTTCATTAAGCACTTGTTTATGATTGCTCTACACAGCCCACCGAACCTCTGTAATTTGTTTAAAGAATTATTACACAGTCCAGCTCTCAGTTTCCTCCCTCTTCCCCCCACTCCCCCTCTCCCCCCTCCCCGCTAACTGAAATTAAATTGGATGGTTCTTTCGTCTGTGAGTCTTTGAGTCTGTGTAGAGTCTTTGTACAGTCTCCTGTCTGTGTGTTTGTCAGGTGTAGAGTTTATTATTATTATTATTATTATTATTATTATTATTATTATTATTATTATTATTTTTATGTTTACTATTATTATTATTATTATTATTTCTTCATTAATATCTTCACCTAATTCTCATTTACTCTTCATCAATCTTAAATAACATCACGAAAAAAAATTAATAAGGAAAATACTTATCATTGACAGGATCCAGGTACTCAAGGCTTCCACTTTACCTTCAGTAATTTATGGCTCAGGTAAATGATTACTTCAGGGGTTTATTTACGTAATCTATAAAGTATTCTCACGCGATCGTAACTTAAAACCCATTCAATTTGGGCCGATTTTTGAGGAATTCACCGGAGCGCCCAAACATGAGGTGTAATTATTGAGCTTTGGGTGTACTGATGTGTTGGAGATGACAGCCATAATATTGGACTGATGGCGTGTGTGTGTGTGTGTGTGTGTGTGTGTGTGTGTGTGTGTGTGTGTGTGTTTGTGTGTGTGTGTGTTAGTCAGTGTTTGTGTAAGTGTTAATTATTGTTTGTGTAAATTTTTCATACATTCACACAAACACAAGAAGATAACTGTGTACTCTGCCCTCTCTTCTAACAGCTAACCTCCCGTGACTTCTCCATAACCTCGCTTGACCTCTCCATAACCTCCCTTGACCTCTCCATAACCCCTCACATGACCTCTCTATAACCCTAGTGACCTCTCCATAACCCCTCACATGACCTCTCTATAACCCTAGTGACCTCTCCATAACCCCTCACATGACCTCTCTATAACCCTAGTAACCTCTCCATAACCCCTCACATGACCTCTCTATAACCCTAGTGACCTCTCCATAACCCCTCACATGACCTCTCTATAACCCTAGTGACCTCTTCATAACCCCTCACATGACCTCTCCATAACCTCCCTTGACCTCTCCATAACCTCCCTTGACCTCTCCATAACCTCCCTTGACCTCTCCATAACCTCTCGTGACCTGTCCATAACCCCTTACATGACCTCTCTATAACCCTAGTGACCTCTCCGTAACCCCTCACATGACCTCTCCATAACCTCCCTTGACCTCTCCATAACCTCTCGTGACCTATCCATAACCCCTTACATGACCTCTCTATAACCCTAGTGACCTCTCCATAACCCCTCACATGACCTCTCCATAACACCCCCCCAGTGACCTCTCCTTGACCTCTCCCCCATCCTCCCCCCACTCCCCAAAAAACACATAATGATCTTCTCCCGGCTTAAGCTTCCCTCTGATCCCCTTATGCAAATTGGAAACCCAAAACCCAATTGACACGAAGAGATATAAAATAAATAAAAAAATAATAAAAAAATAATAATATAAAAATGGTTGACTCTTTCACGCTAATTTGACTGCTTATATATGCTCATAAATTATTGGAAGCCGCAGCCGAGGACAAAAATATCAAGAGTTGCCAAAAATTTCGACCACTTTACCCTAATCAACCCACCCACACCCCCTCCCGCCTCATTTTATCCCTACCCTAGTTTAAGGGTCGAGTTTCATAGTTTGGGACGGGGGAGGAAGGTGGGGGGAAGGAAAAATGAGGAGGAGGCGGAGAAGGAGAAGGGAAGGGTAAAGGAAGGAGGATGAGGAGAGGAGAGGAGAGGAGGTAGGTTGAGAAGGATGAGAGAGAGAGAGAGAGAGAGAGAGAGAGAGAGAGAGAGAGAGAGAGAGAGAGAGACAGAGAGAGAGAGACAGAGAGAGGCAATAAAGGGCTCCACGCCGCCGTAAACCAAAGTCTCTTGACAGCTCCCCTGCCACTTGTACAAAAATGATCGCTGATTAGAACAATATTTTTATTGGTTATTTGGTGATGGAGAGGAGGGGGAAGGTGAGGAATAGAAGGAGGAAAAGGAATACGAGGAGGAGGAGGAAATAGGGAGGGAGGGAGACATAGGATGAAGGTGGGGAAAGGGACGAGGAGGAGGAGAGTAAAGAGAAGGAGGAAAAGGAATAGGAGGAGGAAATAGGGATGGAGTAGGGGGACTTTGGAGGAAGGAGGTGAATGAAACGGAAGAGGAACAAGAAAAAGAGTAGGAGGAGGAGAGGCAGGGGGACTAGGGACTCTCTCTCTCTCTCTCTCTCTCTCTCTCTCTCTCTCTCTCTCTCTCTCTCTCTCTCTCCATATGACTCCCTCGAGGACCCCCCCCCCCACGAAGGCCATTCTGAAGAAGCGTTTCAATATTAGAGGTTGACCAATATGTTCCCAGAGTGCTCTCACAGCTCGCCAATTCCCATACCCAAATATTTAAGGAAAAATAAATTGCCCGAAACAAAACAAAATCTTCAAATTGTAAGACTTTTTCGTGAGTTTTTTTGTTCATCAGTGAATTTTTTTTTTTAACGAAATTCTTAAGAAAAAATGAAGGACTTGCCTTATTGGGTGAAAGAAATTGAAGGGAAATTTTGGTTGAGATATTTTATGGTTGATTATTAAGTTCAAGGGTTTTGTAACGTAGTCATTGGTATTGTTTTTTTATTTTGTTTTAGAAAATCAATATTATTTACACTATGATAAGAAAGAAAACAAGAACAAAGGGAAGGGCAACATTGTTTTCTAAAAGATAAAAAAAGTACCAGTAAATGTCTCCTACCTCGTGTCCAGAGGTGAGAGAAATCTAAATAAAGTAGAAGGTGTGAGGTAAAGTCTCTCACCTCCGCCACAACAATAAAGGTCAACAGGTGAGGGAAGGAGTCAATTACCTCACAACAATTCGTCTTGGGTCTGTCTGTTTTACTGTCTGTCTATCTGTCTAGTTCTTCTCCCAGTCGGTCCCAGACAAGATAGACAACGCGACAGGAAAATTATTCTCGTGAAATGTGTCTCGAGGTGTGTGTGTGTGTGTGTCTGTCTGTCTGTCTGCGTTGTGTCGAGGCTGACTTGGAATACACCGAGCTTTCCTGACTTGACTCGTTGTGGCTGATGAGCAAATAAACTATAGTTATACACCATTACGCTGCTATAGTCACCTGTCCTGACTTAACTGATGGATGTTACGAGAGAGAGAGGAATATTTTTTTTATTGATGAGTAACAAAAATAATGAGGAATTCTTATTAATTTTGTGTTTGTTGTTATAGGAAGAGAAAGTTAAACACACACACACACACACACACACACACACGAGTAAATATTGTATCCATACGAATATCTATACATACAAGCACACATATACATAATAACACACTATACACATATGAGGTAGAACAGAACTTTAGGTAATGAAACAGTTTGTAATCAGGGAAACAGATGGTCTTCCACATTTCACAGTTCACTCTCTGAAATTCGCAAACGACGTTATAATATATTATGAATAATCCTCATACCTTTAATAAACCTGAAACACCTCTTGTAAAATAGTGTCCTCATTAGCGGAATATATTACGTCATGAGCGAGAATGCATTGTTGTACATTAGAGAAACGACCTGAGTAGAACATTCATAACAGTGAAACGACTATGAATAACTGAAAATCGTGAATAACAACAAAGTTTATTATAATATTAGAAAACTGGTGAGATAAATATGATATATATGTAGGGATGAATGACGTGAATAATCGTCCACTCTCTTTACTTTATACAATAGCTTCTGAAGAATGTAAAGTGAAATGCCTTATTTTATACTGCATGAGGATGAAAATATTTCTGAATAAAAGACAGTTTACAACATCACATTTATTACACACACACACACACACACACACACCTGAGGTAACTGACGTATATTTTCCATATTTTGATTAAGAAAAGTTAATATTGATATTTTGTAAATGTTTGTGTGGTGAATATCAGGAGACAGGTGTAAGGTAGGAGTGAGGGTGTATGTTTGGTGTGAGGTGAATATCAGAGAACAGGTATGAGGGGGTGAGGGGGTAGTGAGGGGGTAGTCGAGCTACGGCTCTCCAGATACTAGGGACCCAAGACCAGGCACACAAGGTACAAGGCAGACGTCACACTTGGTTATATATATATTTCTTTGGTACCAGAGTCCGGTTAAGGAAGTAGTCTATGATACCATAATTCGGTTAAACCACGACTTTAAAATATAACAAATCCGATTAAAAAAATAATTCTAAGTTATACACACACACACACACACACACACACACACACACACACACACACACACACACACACACACACACACACTTTATCGCCCTCACTTGACCTCGACACAGATCCTATCCTCAGTCGGTCATGACGGAGGCGCCCTTTGAAGTTCCCCCGTGTTACCTGGTGAACGTGCCCCTCAGCTCACCTGTCTCGTTGAATTATCCGTCTTTGCCAGGTGTATCATTACCTTATGGGGATATAGTGTGTAAATAATAATGTAACTTCTTCTTCTTCTTCTTCTTCTTCTTCTTCTTCTTCTCCTCCTCCTCCTCCTCCTCCTCCTCCTCCTCCTCCTCCTCCTCCTCCTCCTCCTCCCCCCAATACCCACAACTTCGCCACCATTTTATTACCGTAATATTAAATATCCTAATACATAAGTAGCTACCCTAGCTGTGTTGAGTTAGTTGAGCCGCAGATCTATGCGGGATTCAGTGACTGCTGCCTCATAGTCAATATCTGCAGCTGTTGTCGGCTACTACAAACATTTTAAGCTGGTGGGTTATGCTATGCAATTCACCACCAACCAGAAATTTATATGGCTATTCACATTCCACTTCCTGACTTCCTCATTAATGCTTATGATAGACTGAAGCACCTGAGTTAATTAGTGTTCAATACCTGGGAATACCTGGCAGGTGTGAGGAGGGCACTAATTAGGAAATATAAAAACGATAATGTTTCTCTTCCTGAATTGCATCTTGTATTTTGTGTGTCTTGTTTTATGTTAATTATTAAATGGTATATTGTATTTTTGTTAAGGTGTCATCATAATTATATTCTCCTCTTTTTTTTTAGATTAATATTTTCAATGAATTGTATTACAGCTGCTTCTCTCTCTCTCTCTCTCTCTCTCTCTCTCTCTCTCTCTCTCTCTCTCTCTCTCTCTCTCTCTCTCTCTCCTTCACCTCTGTCACTATCTCTCTCGTGTCAAATTAATCATGAAAAGAATTACTAATTTTCCTAAACGTAAATTGTCTTTCTTTTGTCACGTGTCATCATCATATTATCTTCATTTTCTCCCAAATTAGGTCTTTCCTATTATTTTTCTCTTTTTAAATATGAAGTTTATTTTTTATCATATTTTTTTGTTCTGCCTCTTGACTGTTACGAGGTATTTTAGTCTCACATAATGAATAAACTCGTAAACATACACCGGGGACATTTATATTTTTCCTCATAAAACATAATGACGCCATAAAACATTTCATCATGTTACATTATCACCAGAGGGAAAAAAATGTTAGAGTATAATGCATTAGTGTAATTTTGTTTCCTAGATTAACATAATTGATATGGGAGGAATGTGTGTGTGTGTGTGTGTGTGTGTGTGTGTGTGTGTGTGTGTGTGTGTGTGTGTGTGTGTGTGTGTGTGTGTGTGCGCATTATTTCATTTTACGAAAGAATACAGTTATATGAAGAGACTAGGTTGGAGTAATTATCATATCTTTGGTGTTAATCCATGGTCTTGAAATATGAATAAAAATGTAAATGAATAGTAAATTAAAAAAAATGCAATAAAAAAAAAGATAATTTATGAATATGAAACTAATTTTACAATTGAGGAAGTGAAGCAGATCGTGTTCAGTGCCGCCTACTTAACCCTCTATTGCACCCGTGTTTAGTATCCTGTATTCAATCTGTCATTCCCACTCCGTCCTAAATACTGTACGATAATTTGGGACAGTGCTCAGGCGTCGCTCTGTCGTGATCCTCTTGTAGCTGGTACGAGTGATGATCAGGACTGCCGAACGTACGAGGTGCTTCCTTTTAGCTGCCTCCAGATACGAGTCTGTCTTATCGCCAGTCTCTCAGTAACACATGGGGGGGGGGGGTAACTACTTCAGCTGCCGAGTTTAGCGACTATAGGTGTAAGATAACAGGCCTAACAAGCGTAGATGCTGTCAGACGGAAAGACAAACAAATCTATTTAGTCGCCTCATAATAGAAAACTTATCTACATGTATCAAGAGTTATAAGACGTATTATTTACCTCGAAAACATAATGTGTGTGTATATATATATATATATATATATATATATATATATATAATATATATATATATATATATATATATATATATATATATATATATATATATATATCAGGGTTTATACCTACAGGAGCTGGTGTTTATTGTTTACTATAAGTCATGCTCAACAGTAAGTCCAGAAGCTTCGTCTTACACAACAACAAAAATTTCCAGCAACTCTAAAAACAGAACTAAATCTTTCTCTCACCTCCTCTCCCCCGGGTGTTGGATTCGCCTCATCAAAATATCATTTGGTTTCCTTACGGCATTTTTTCCCCTTTCTTCCTTCAAGACACTTGCCAGCGGTAGCAGGAGGAGGCGTGGGCAGGGGATAAGAGGGAGCTGGAGAAGGTCAAGGACAGGTGCTACAAGACGCCTGGAGTGATAGTTGATTCAAGAGACGTGACATGGGTGATGGTTGTTGTAGACTGAAGAGTTTTGTTGTTTCTGAACCACTTAACATTTTTTTAGGGAGGGATGAGAATAATTATTTTTTCAGTTTCTAATTTAACTTCCAGAAAATCACGTTTGTTGACTTATATAAGATATGGAGATGTTCGTTGTTTGGGGGAAACTTTTACGAGTGGTTAATTAAATCCTTCATTAATTATGTAAGATTATTATTTTTTTAATTTATTATTTTTTTTTCTTTTCATTGGGTTCCCACTATGAGATATTAAATACAAATAGAGAGGCACTGTGGGTAACAAAATAAAAAGGTATATTGGTGTTTTATGTCATTCAATAAGAAAATAGGCTGGCACTTGGCACTATAGGTCACTGGATTACAAGTGGCACCATACATCATCAGCTAAAAGTTCTTGGTGACAGTGAATGATTATGGACAAGAAGAAAAAACTTGGATGACAGCAAAAAACGGAATATTGACTCCAGCTGGTCACCAAACACCTCAAAAAATAACCAGATGGAACCAACAGAGCAAGGAAAGACAGATGAACCTCCAACGCACCTGAAAATAAATCCCGTCCTGATGGTGTAGAACAGAAACAAACATTTGTTCTGTAACATTCTCCTGCTGGTCGACGAATGACGGGATGGGTGACAAGAGAGACAGAGACAGACACACACACAGAATATTGTGTCGTTTTTAAGGGGAAATTTAAGGTTGTCTATTGAGTCTATCAGAAAGACGTAGTTATGGCACTGCACTCGACCTCCTTCATTTCCTCAACTATCAAGTAAGATACCCATATATAGCTAGGTATAGTATAAGTGCCCCGGAATCGAACAAATGAGTCTAAGGGTAGGAGATGAGGACTATATTCACTCGGCCACGGCACCAAATTTTTATGTGGGTTGAAAATGGAAATATCTTACAAGGAGAGTGAATCAGAGGCAATTAAGACATGATAATTTAGTATATGCAAGTTAAACCCAACAAGATTTATGAATAGGAAAACGAAAATAATATTGAAATAAAAAGAATATAAAATTAATCAACCAAACCAATTATAACAATGAATAAAAAACAAAAACCAACCCAAACAAACAAGAAGAAGAAGAAGCCCTAACAAGCACAAAGCAGCGGGGAGGACAAGATAGTTTTTTAATAGGCAAATTAGGTAGTTTGTTTGGATTATTAATTAAGTTTTATAACCGAGGGGTCGTTTAGGGGCAGCACTCAACAAATTTCTGATAAAGATGTAATGGGTCTCTCCTGTGGGTGCTGTTAATCTCTCTGGATATCAACATAACCACAAGAACCACAAATAAATTCTCGTCAGCTGAAAATAGCGCAGATGTAATGAGGGGGGGAGGGGGGGAGGAAGGGGTAGGTAGAAGGGAGGGGAGGGAGGGAGGGGTAGGAGGAAGGGAGGGGAGGGAGGGAGGGGCAGGTGGAAGGAAGGGGAGGGAGGGAGAGAGAGTGGGGTAGGTGGAAGAAAGGTTAAGTGGAAGGGAGGGAGGTAGGGATTAGAGGAAGAAAGGGAAGCAGAGAGAAGACTAGATGGAAATAAAGAGAAAAGGAGGGAGAGAGGATAAGGAGAACGAGGAATGGACGGTCAGGGGGATAGATGGAGGGATGGCAGGAGGGAGGAACGGAATGGATGGAGGAAGAAAGGGGTAGATGGAAGGAAGGAAGGGAGAGAAGGGAGGAGGAAGGAATAAGGGACTGGAGGAAGAGGGGTAGGGAGAAGAGGGGGAAGAGGAAGAGAGAGTAAGAAAGAAGAGGAGGGATGGGAAGTGGCAATGAAGGGAAGATAAGGATTTAAAGACAGAAGTAGAGAGGAGAAACAAACAAACAAAGAAAAACGCTCCAGGGATAAAACACAGTAAAACATTTAGTGAATTAAGGAGAGACAAGACGGAGATAGAGAGACAAAATGAATAAAGCTGAGGAAGAGAAGAAAGAACAAAAGAATAACTCTGGTAAGAATCTCAATAGACAAAAACACAAAAGTTAAGACAAAAGACAAGATTTTATCATAATTTCAATGGGTTTTTCTTTACCACTGAAACAGAAAATACACACACACACACACACACACACACACACACACACACACACACACACACACACACACATACACACACACACACACACACACCTCCAGGAAATAAACACACACATGCTACCACTAACATTATCACCAATAACAACAATGAATAAACAAACAAGTGAATAGTTCAAGAGATAATGAATAATAACATAGAAATGAATGAATGAATGACTGGGTGACCGATAAACTCAGTGCCCCGTGGCTGTGTTGAAGGAAACAGACGCGAAGGTGTGACCAAGGTAGGTGAAGATCATTACCTGACTGACGAGGTGTGGAGCGCTTAATGAGTAGTAGGAAGCAGCAGTGAGGGGGGATTTAGGATAAGGTAGGGGGGGGGGTGTTTTAGTTACTTTAAGGGGAATTAGGGCTGGAGAGAGGGTCGTACTTACCTTAATAGGAGATTTAGGGTTGGAGAAAGGGTCGTACTTACCTTAATAGGAGATTTAAGGTTGGAGAAAGGGTCGTACTTACCTTAATAGGAGATTTAGGGTTGGAGAAAGGGTGGTACTTACCTTAATAGGAGATTTAGGGTTGGAGAAAGGGTCGTACTTACCTTAATAGGAGATTTAGGGTTGGAGAAAGGGTCGTACTTACCTTAATAGGAGATTTAGGGTTGGAGAAAGGGTCGTACTTACCTTAATAGGAGATTTAGGGTTGGAGAAAGGGTCGTACTTACCTTAATAGGAGATTTAGGGTTGGAGAAAGGGTCGTACTTACCTTAATGGGAGTTTTAGGGTTGAATACGGGGTCGTTTTTACCTTAAAAGGAGTTTTAGGGCAGGAGAAAGGGTTGTACTTACCTTGAAGGGAGATTTAGGGTTGGAGAAAGGGTCGGACTTTCTTTAAAGGGGTATTTTAGGGATGAGTAAAGAGGTATAAATACTCACGTTAACTTTGGTAATAACTTCCCAGGCTTTCATGCATGTCCAAAATCATACCCAGACGCCCACACTCTCGTACTGCCCGCATACCCGCACGTCCACATTCCCGAGGTCCACATACCCACACGTCCACATACTTATACCCACATACTTTCCTTTCTTCTCCTCCTGTCTTCTCCTTTCCCTCCTCCCTCCTTTATCTTCTTCCATTCTCCCATACCGCTGTTTTCCTTCACCAGTGTTCATCTCTCTCTCTCTCTCTCTCTCTCTCTCTCTCTCTCTCTCTCTCTCTCTCTCTCTCTCTCTCTCTCCTTCCTAAATTTGCTCTACCGTTCTCCCCCTCTCCACTTTTCCTCTCATCACCCTTCTCTTCCTCCTCCCTCTCCCTCTTCTTCCCCTCATGAGGAAATTAGGGTCAAGGTGTGTGTGTGTGTGTGTGTGTGTGTGTGTGTGTGTGTGTGTGTCTGTCTGTCTGTCTGTCTGTCTGTCTGTCTGTCTGTAAGCTTGTTTGCCTGTCTATATATGAATCTGTGTGAGTTTGTGTGCGTCTCTGTCTGTCTGTCTGTCTGTCTGTCTGTCTCTGTGATGATTTAATATTTTTTTTTACCGTATCAACAAGTTCATTACCATAAACTAACACTGTCAGCAGCAGATGAGTTGTCGAATGTCAGATCAAAAAACGGAAACTGCAAAGTAAACTTCACAGAAAAATATGTAATTTATCATTGAAAAAAAAATCTCCTTTACGACTCAGTTATAATATATTCAAAACCAATAACTTTTTGTTTGTGTAAATATTTTTTTCTTACAAATATATGAATTAAAATAGATTAAAAAACACAATAGTATGATGACATATGTTGGTAAACTTAAAGTAAGATGTATTATAATATAATTCATAATTTTCTTAAGCCTTTCCTGAGCCAAATATAGTGATAATATTTTTAGCTTTCCTAGACACTGTTGCTGCTGTGTGTGTGTGTGTGTGTGTGTGTGTGTGTGTGTGTGTGTGTGTGTGTGTGTGTGTGTGTGTGTGTGTGTGTGTGTGTACCTTTTCCCAGGTAAGGTACTTGGACAGGGCTTTTTGTGGTAAAAACATAAATAGGATGAGGGTGTGTTTGCCAGGAGCTGGGGTGGGGGATATAGTTGACAGGATGGACAATATCTTGTCTGGTAATGGGAACAAACCCATTATCTGCCTCAGTGCAGGAGGCAATGATATTGGCCGGTGTAGGAGTGAGGAGCTTCTTGATAAGTTCAAGGCAGCCATAGATCGTATTAGGACTAAGGGAGCGATCCCTATCATATGTGGTGTCCTGCCTAGAAGGAGAGTTGGCAGTGAATGGTTGTCAAGGGCAGTTGGTGTCAACGACCGGCCTGACGGATATTGCAAGTCAATGTCAGTCCCTTTCATTGACAGCTGGGACAACTTCTACGGCAGAAGGAACCTTTATGCTAGGGATGTGGTGCATCTGTCTACTGTAGGGATGAGGTGGCAACCCTGGCTGGCTCTCTCGAGAGGGCTAGGGGAACATGTGAGTACGGGGATAGAGAGACTGCAGTGGGAGAGGCAAAACAAAGTAAAAGGTTACAGAGAAATAGTGCTAGGAATAATGACCAAACTAAATTAGACAGGGAGTTAAACCTAAACGCGACAAAGGGAGGACTCAGATCACGACTAACTTAAATGTCTACTTCGCAAACAGTAGAAGTATGAGGAACATGGATAAACTTAGTCTCACGAGAGTTACCTGTTGAATACCAAATTACAGGTTACAAATTATTCCATACCGATAGGCAGACCAGGAAAGGAGGCGGAGTAGCAATCTATGTTAGGGATAATCTGAAGTGTGAAATAATTAAGGAAATAAAAACTGAGCTTAATACAGAAACAATTTGGATAGAATTAACCGATAGTAGGGAAAAATTAATCACAGGAGTAATATATAGACCTCCCAATCTTGATAGAGTTAATGAGCGACTTATCTGGGATGAAATGCGCAGGGCTTCCATACACAACAAAGTCTGTATAGTAGGCGACTTTAACCTTGGCCAAATAGATTGGACTGATCTTACGGGTAACTCAGAATCAGAGGATTTTCTCGAAACGATCCAGGACTGTTTCCTAAGTCAACACATAACCGAACCCACCCGGGGTAATAATATACTCGATTTAGTTTTGTCACACACAGAAAACCTCATTAGTAATGTCGAGTTGGGAACGAACTTGACAACAGGGATCACAAAAAAGTAAGATTCAAATTAGAATTTAATATCAGTCGCAAGGAAAATTCCATTAAAGTCCCAGATTTCAGAAGGGCAAACTTTGATAGGTTGAAAAGGCAGCTGTGGGAAGGGGTATCACGTGTGTAGGGTTAATTACACGACCTCACACAATGTACCCACAGAGGGCGAGCTCACTTTACCTGGATACCTGACAGCGATAACCTCACAAAATCTGGCGGTTGAGGATGACCTGATCACGAGATCTGGGGATGACGAGTTCCACAACAATATAAATAATGAGCTATTTGATGCACAATGGCAGAACATACCTTACAGAAAACTCATATAAAATAACAATGATAAATAATTGTATAAAGAATATTATTGGACAAAGGAAGGCTGTAGGTAGGAGAATGAATAGTGGTAAAGTTTACCTCCGAGATTATTATAAGGTATTGGCCAGCAGGGTTAAGACCGAGATAAGAAAAGCAAGGAGGAATAATTAACTGAAGGTAGCAAGGGAGGCGAAGTCAAACCCCAGGGAATCCTTTCAAATGTATCAAACTAAAACACGAGAAAAGATTGGACCAATACAGTCAGATACCGGCGAGCTAACTGATAACGACGGAGAAATGAGCAATAATCTGAACAGATATTTTTCAACAGTTTTCACCGCCGAAAATTTAAACATGATACCCGAGGCACCGACTCTATTCAGAGATAGTGAAGAAAATATATTCAGCGATATAGTAGTGACTAGTAACGATGATAGTAAGCAAATAGACAAGCTAAAGCTTAATAAGTCACCAGGTCCCGATGAGATATTTGCCAGAGTATTAAAGGAATGTAAGGAAGAGCTTAGTGTGTCCTTAACAAATATGTTTCACATGTCCTTAAAAACATGTGTAGCACCAGAATGCTGGAGGATAGCGAATGTAATACCGAATTTCAAGAAGGGGGATAGATCACTATCCTCTAACTACAGTTCAATCAGTTTAACATCAATTGTAGGCAAATTGCTGGAAGAAATCATTTCAAACTTTATTCGAAATCACCTGGAGAAGCACAAGTTGATCAATGATTCCCAACATGGCTCCACAAGTGGGCGTTTATGTCTGACCAATCTATTAATATTCTTTTCGGCTGTTTTTGAATCAGTGGACGACGGGCACGATTATGATGTGGTATACCTCGACTTTAGCAAAGCCTTCGACAGAGTCCCCCACGAAAGATTGATACTAAAAGTGGAGGCTCATGGCATTGGAGGATATATTCTAAAATGGATTAGCCCTTGGTTACAGGACAGGAAACAGCGAGTTAGCATTAACGGCACTAAACCCGATTGGGGTAATGTCACCGGTGGAGTACCCCAAGGCTCAGTACTTGGGCCATTGTTATTTATTATATACATAGACGACATAGATATAGGCGTAGACAGCAATAAAAGAAATTTTGCTGGTGACACTAAAATAGGGCGTGTTATTAAATCTGACGAGGACTCCACAAAACTATGGGAAGATCTAAACAAATTTTTCGAATGGTCTGAAAAATGGCAGATGAAATTTAACGTGGACAAATGTAAAGTACTTAGTCTAGGAGATGTAAACAGAGAAACCAGATATCGGATGAACATTGAACAACGTTGTTATAGAGTAATCCGACTGTGAGAAAGATTTAGGAGTAATGATAAGTAAGAATCTTAAACCAAGTCAACAATGTGTATTTGCTCGAAACAAGACTAACAAAGTACTTTGGTTCATACAAAGGAGTGTTAGTTACAAGACTAGCGAGGTTATCCTAAAACTATATCTTGCACTTGTGAGACCTCACTTGGATTACGCAGTTCAGTTCTGGTCACCGTACTACAGAATGGATAAAGAATCCCTAGAAAGAATTCAAAGGAGAATGACAAGACTAATCCCGGGCATTAGGAACCTTGAGTACAGAGACAGGTTAAAGCATCTTAATTTGCACTCCCTTGAGAGACGTAGAGTGAGGGGCGATATGATCGAGGTATATAAATGGAAGTCAGGGCTGAACAAAAGTGATATAACAAAGGTACTCAAACTACCCAATCAGGAGCGAACTGGTAGCAATGGTTTTAAATTAGACAAATTTAGATTTAGGCGCGAGTGAATGAGTGGAACAAGTTACCAAACATCATCATTAGTTCTAATACGCTGGATATCTTCAAACATAGGTTGGATGGATATATGAGCAATAGGGGTTGGATGTAAACGGGAATGCCCAGTATGGGCCAATAGGCCTGCTGCAGTTGCCTCCATTCTCGTGTTCTTATGTGTGTGTGTGTGTGTGTGTGTGTGTGTGTGTGTGTGTGTGTGTGTTGTGTGTGTGTGTGTGTGTTTGTGTGTGTGTGTGTGAGTGTGTGTTTGTGTGTGTGTGTTTGTGTGTGTGTGTGTGTGTTTGTGTGTGTGTGTGTTTGTGTGTGTTTGTGTGTGTGTGTGTGTGTGTGTGTGTGTGTGTGTGTGTGTTTGTGTGTGTGTGTGTGTGTGTGTGTGTGTTTGTGTGTGTGTGTGTTTGTATGTGTGTGTGTGTGTGAGTGTGTGTGAGTGAGGAAGGTGGTTATCGTTTGGGTATTAATGGCTCACCTCCCAGCTGATTTAATGTGTATGTCTTCACGCACTCCTCCCCTCCCCCTCCATGTTTCCTTCCCTCCCTCCTTCCCTCCCTCCCTCTCTCCCTTCTTCACCTACGTTTTCTCCTCTTCACGCTCACCTCTCCCTACATTCACTCTCTCTACCTCCCCCCCCCTCATCACCACCACCACCATGACTGATATATGATGAGATACAATTAAAAATCACTTTACCTATAAATACATTTTTACTTTACATTGAACAAATAAATAAAATATCATCCATTACCGTACAACAAAGTATTATATTTCAGGACAGATATGAATCCATGTTACAATGTTACGTATTCGAGACCGGACACTCACCTATTACGTAACTTCTGGTAGCCGAATAAGTTTTAGAGTTAAGTAACATCTGAGGGAGTAAAACATCTTAAATATTTTATACAGTTTGTAGAAAGAATATAGTGAAAAACATCTTAACCATCATGAATCTTTATATAATGTCATAAGGATTAAAAACAACAACAGCATCTTGATTGATAAACGAATGTGTGTGTGTGTGTGTGTGTGTGTGTGTGTGTGTGTGTGTGTGTGTGAGAGAGAGAGAGAGAGAGAGAGAGATGGAAAACGGCTATCCTCCCATCGGCAAAAATCATCAACGTGTAAAAACTCTACGGACGTCTCTACCCACGTTTAACTAACTCGTAACTCGCATTTTTTTTAAGTTATAATTATTTTATTTACTTACCCTTGACCTTTGACTCTTACAACAAATCTTTCTTTTCTCTTGGATGTTGACGCAGCAAACACATCCGTCGGAAATAAAACACCATTATTTTTAGTAAGTGTTTTAGATATTATGACTTATGGATATTCAAAATTCATGTAACTAATTGATGTGAAGACGATAGACAGATAGATACTGACAAGATATTGACCGGGGAGTGTTTGTAGTGATTTAACCCTTTGATTACGGCAATTTAACCCACTTGGACCCAAAGGATTCATAACTAGATTAAAAAAAATACATGTATTAGGACACCGGAGGCGGCTCATTCTGTAGAAGGCGGCTTACCCTGTAGGAGGCGGCTCATTCTGTAGGAGGCGGCTCATTCTGTAGAAGGCGGCTTACCCTGTAGGAGGCGGCTTACCCTGTAGGAGGCGGCTTAATCTGTAGGAGGCGGCTTACCCTGTAGGAGGCGGTTCACCCTGTAGGAAGCGGTTCACCCTGTAGGAGGCGGCTTACCCTGTAGGAGGCGGTTCACCCTGTAGGAGCCGGCTCACCCTGTAGGAGGCGGCTTACCCTGTAGGAGGCGGTTCACCCTGTAGGAGCCGGCTCACCCTGTAGGAGGCGGCTCACCCTGTAGGAGGCGGTTCACCCTGTAGGAGCCGGCTCACCCTGTAGGAGGTGGTTCACCCTGTAGGAGGCGGCTCACCTTGTAGGAGGTGGTTCACCCTGTAGGAGGCGGCTCACCCTGTAGGAGGCGGTTCACCCTGTAGGAGCCGGCTCACCCTGTATGAAAGCCATGATCGTCTCTTCCTCCCCTCAGGTGTCGCGGCCCATGAGCAGTAATGCTAGAGGTTGAGACCCACAAACTTCTCCCTTCATTTAGCTTGTGATGGCCTCAACTTATAAGTTATCGCCTTCTAATGCCTTATGCAGCCGCTTCATTCCCCCAACTTTTGCTATTTCGTCTGTCTATAATTTCTGATGCTGCTGCGTTGATAGTTCCGACCCTTCTCCTCGTCCTCTTCTTCCTTCTTCTTCTTCTCCTCCTCCTCCTTCTTTTCCTTCTCCTTCACCTCCTCCGCCTCCTCTCCCTCCTCCTTATCTTCTTTCTCCTCCACCTCTACCAATACCACACCTACTACTAATGACTTTAAGAAGAAAAAAAAAATTTAATTTCTGCTTTTCTGTCATGGTGGCGATGGAAATAAGATTTAATTATACATCACAAACTA
>CAUDMG010000603.1:345000-580241 GCA_958450375.1 Homarus gammarus
TCCTTTTGCACTTCTGATAACATGCAAATTGACCTTCATTTGCATCTAAGCGACCAATAGGGAAAGTATTAATATATTCTCTCGTTAAATACCAGCTATTGTGAGTCTAATAATATTGGCGAGTATTAATGGTGTCTGGTATAGTCTTGTGTTGCCCCGAGTTAGTCACCTTCCTTACCCACCACCTCCACTATCACCACAACTACCACCACTATCATCACTGCCGCCATTATCACCATAACTACCACCACAACCACTGCCAACACCACAATCACAACCACAATTACATCCATTATCACCACCACTATCATCACCACCATAACAACCACTACCAACACCACAATCACGACCACAACTAACACCATCACCACTACCACAATCACCGCCACCACATTACTTCCACAACCATCACCATTACCATAACCACCGTCACCATCACCACCCCACTACCAACATCACTACCACCACCACCACTAGCACTACCACAATCACCACCACCACCATCCTACTGGCCAGGGAGCGAGAATTCCTGTCTCATGGTATCCTACATCATGTGTCTTTGTGAGGGGGAGAATCCTGAAATCATGAGTGGGATTATTACAGGCATGGGCGGGAATCGTACAGTGGTGAGTGGGATTATTACAGGCATGGGCGGGAATCGTACAGTGGTGAGTGGGATTATTACAGGCATGGGCGGGAATCGTACAGTAGTGAGTGGGTGTTTATCAAGCATGAGTGGGGAGCGTACAAGCGTGAGTAGGAATTTATAACGCATGAGTGGGCAGCGTACAAGCGTGAGTAAGAATTTATAACGCATGAGTGGGCAGCGTACAAGCGTGAGTAGGAATTTATAACGCATGAGTGGGCAGCGTACAAGCGTGAGTAGGAATTTATAACGCATGAGTGGGCAGCGTACAAGCGTGAGTAGGAATTTATAACGCATGAGTGGGCAGCGTACAAGCGTGAGTAGGAATTTATAACGCATGAGTGGGCAGCGTACAAGCGTGAGTAGGAATTTATAACGCATGAGTGGGCAGCGTACAAGCGTGGGTGAGAATTTATCAAACATGAGTGGGAAGTTATCAAACATGGGCTGGAATCGTACAAGCGTGAGTGGGTATCATACAAGAATGATTGGGGATCACACAAGCGTGAGTGGGAATATATCAAGCATGGGCAGGAATCGTACAAGCGTGAGTGGGGATCATACAAGAATGATTGGGGATCACACAAGCGTGAGTGGGAATTCAATAAGCGTGAGTGGGAATTTAACAAGCGTGAGTGGGAATTTAACAAGCGTGAGTGGGAATTTAACAAGCGTGAGTGGGAATTTAATAAGAGTGAGTGGGAATTTAACAAGCGTGAGTGGGAATTTAACAAGCGTGAGTGGGGATCATACAAGCGTGAGTGGGAATTTAACAAGCGTGAGTGGGAATTTAACAAGTGTGAGTGGGAATTTAACAAGCGTGAGTGGGAATTTAACAAGCGTGAGTGGGAATTTAATAAGAGTGAGTGGGAATTTAACAAGCGTGAGTGGGAATTTAACAAGCGTGAGTGGGGATCATACAAGCGTGAGTGGGAATTTAACAAGCGTGAGTGGGAATTTAACAAGTGTGAGTGGGAATTTAACAAGCGTGAGTGGGAATTTAACAAGCGTGAGTGGAGATCATATAAGCATGAGTGGAGATCATACAAGCGTGAGTGGGAATTTAACAGGCGTGAGTGGGAATTTAACAAGTGTGAGTGGGAATTTAACAAGCGTGAGTGGGAATTTAACAAGCGTGAGTGGAGATCATACAAGCGTGAGTGGGAATTTAACAAGCGTGAGTGGGAATTTAACAAGTGTGAGTGGGAATTTAACAAGCGTGAGTGGAGATCATACAAGCGTGAGTGGAAATTTAACAAGCGTGAGTGGGGATCATAAAAGCGTGAGTGGGGATCATACAAGCGTGAGTGGGAATTTAACAAGGGTGAGTGGGGATCATACAAGCGTGAGTGGGGATCATACAAGCGTGAGTGGGGATCATACAAGGGTGAGTGGGAATCATACAAGCGTGAGTGGGGATCATACAAGTGTGAGTGGGGATCATACAAGCGTGAGTATAGATCATACAAGCGTGAGTGGGGATCATACAAGGGTGAGTGGGGATCATACAAGCGTGAGTGGGGATCATACAAGCGTGAGTGGGGATCATACAAGCGTGAGTGGGGATCATACAAGCGTGAGTGGGGATCATACAAGCGTGAGTGGGGATCATACAAGCGTGAGTGGGGATCATACAAGGGTAAGTGGGGATCATACAGGGGTGAGTGGGGATCATACAAGCGTGAGTGGGGATCATACAAGCGTGAGTGGGGATCATACAAGCGTGAGTGGGGATCATACAAGCATGTCGACTAAATGTGAACTATTCCTCATCGTCCCTTCAAAGCTAATCTAAACTTAATCTAAACCTGCCTTGTGTTTTAACTCAACAAATCACAGGACTACAGCTAATCTACTATACTGAGTCCTGTCTTGAGGAAGCTTATGATCTTGAGTTGTTGAGGGTTGAAGTCCACTCTACGCGGCTGTCAGGTATATCTTCCATCAGTCTCCCAGGTTTAGGAAAAGCTACTTAACATTAGAGCTCTGGTAGGTAATCCCCTTTAAGTATGATGCAACACACACACACACACACACACACACACACACACACACACACACACACACACACACACGGCTGAGACTGTGGTAGATAGACTGAAAGAAGCTGTCTTCTCTGATCTAAAACAGACTAACATCTGCCTTCCATCACTTACAACCAGATATACTGTAGATACTGACAGACAGACAGACAGACAGACAGACTCAGTAACCTAAATATCATAACATAGAGGCGGAGATACATAACTTCTACAGGTTCAGCTCTGACTACCTAACTTGATGAAGATGAACAAGAAAAATAGAATAAATGAAGATATTAAGGGACAAAAACAAACTTGATGAAAGAACTGGAGTAAATATCTTATTCCTTCACTGGGGTAAAAAATCATTTGTAAAAACTTCAGGTAATGGAATCCTTCATTTAAGATTCTTATGGGGAATTTGTTGTTTGTCGACCTAGTGAATGATTCTACCATTATTATTATTATTTTTTTTATATTTTTTTATTTATTTTTTTTTATTGTTGTTGTTGCATTAGTTTCTGTAGCTCATATGCACATTACTTTAAATACCATTCGTAGTTGACAAATTCCATATACCATTTATAACAACAGCCCATTAATCTTACTATATAACAACCACTATTCTATATTTTTCTTATGCCATTTCAATTTATAGTATTCACATCATACGTGCGATGTTGCAGGCGCGATGATATAGTTACCTCTCTTATTTGGCAACATTGGAAGCCGCTGTTCTCGTAAGCCAAAATCCATACTATTTTGTACTATGCTTCGTTATCTTGTGTTGTTCGTCCTTGTGAAATGTTCCTCTTTACCTGTTAAAGATGTAGTTTTATTCACGTCTTTTACCCAATCGTTATCGGAGGACTGTAGTGTGGAGAGTTGTGATTGGTCAGCTTGCTGTTTACTCAACCTCGCTTGGAGAGAGAGAGAGAGAGAGAGAGAGAGAGAGAGAGAGAGAGAGAGAGAGCCTCATTCGACATACAAGTGCACACCGCGTAAATAAAAAGAATATATTTGTTCACTCACCGCCATTGGTTACGTCCAGCAGCTGCCAGTAATATCGGTTGACATTTTGGGCTGGAAAATAAGCATAATTAACTATAAGCACATAGGTAAACAAGAGCTCATTAGTCCCTCTATCTCCTTCACCCCTAACCCGTTACCCCTCACCTCCCCCCTAACCTCTTACCCTTCACCCCTCACCTCCCCCCTCACCCCTAACCCGTTACCCCTCACCTCCCCCCTAACCTCTTACCCTTCACCCCTCACCTCTTACCCTTCACCCCTCACCTCCCCCCTAACCCCTCACCCTTCACCCCTAACCCTTCACCCTTAACCCCCCACCCTTTCCCCTAACCCAACTCATTAAAATGGGGGAGGGAGAGGAGAGGGGGGAGAAGAGGGAGGGGAGATTTGTCGTGTATATCTAGGTCCTTCCTCTTCCTCCTCTGCCTCCTCTTCCTCCTCTTCCTCCTCTGCCTCCTCTTCCTCCTCTTCCTCCTCTGCCTCCTATTCCTCCTCTGCCTCCTCTGCCTCCTCTTCCTCCTCTGCCTCCTCTTCCTCCTCTGCCTCCTCTTCCTCCTCTTCCTCCTCTGCCTCCTCTTCCTCCTCTTCCCTCACCCTCACCCAGTAAAGGAATGAGAGAACCTCGAGAAAAAAAAAGATGAGAAAAGCAAAAGAGAAAATAATGAAGGGAAAAATAGCGATAAATGAGAAAAATATAGAGAAACAAAAAAGAAAGAATACATATAAAGAAATACATACGAGTATATACATACATACATCTGTTATGTATATCGTGCAGGATAAACCCATTCCCAAACAGACAGGGGAGATACAGAAATAGACAGAGAGACCGACAATTAGAGACAGTGATAGACAAACAGAGAGACAACCAGACAGATACACAAACACAGCCGAGGCAATAATAGAATAGTGTTGCCAGCGTAGTCCCGAGAAGGAAAAGTTTGGGAGAGACTTGCCGCCGGTTCCTACCAAGTCTTTCTTTTATTTTCTTGGGTGAGCGAACGAGACTGAGTGCGGGAGCAGGAGGGAGAGTAGCAGGGACGCTTACCTGTATCAAGACCAATTAGCCAATCCAGGTTAAGAATTTCATAATTATAATATACCTGTACCAAGCCGAATTAATCAAGCCAGGTAAGAATTTCAAAGATAATTATTATAGTTTAAATGTAAGGAAACTAATCAGTCCAGGTAAGAATTGTGATTTACCTGTACGAAGATCAATTAGTCAATCCGGGTAAGAAATGCAAAGATAAAAAAATTTTAGTTAATTGTTTCCTGGAGACCTGCGAAGCCAAGTCGAGGAATTTAAGTTTCTGAATAACAAAAGTAAAACAGCAAGAGTTTACAATGGAGAGCTGAAGTTTACCTTACCTGGAGACTCACGAAGCTAGGTAAAGTTTATATGTGTTGGCCAGGTGGAAGTTTATTGCATACAAGAATAACAAAACAATTACACTTTACCTTGAACACGTCATATTTACAGCTTGTATTACTTAGAAACCAAGTTAATGTAAATGTTTTCCTTCTCAATAACTTAGAAACCAAGATAAAGTTTACGTCTGGTATTAAAGGTTTCAGTGGGATTAAGAAACCAGTTCGGGAAATATACAGTAATCTGAAGAAATGAGAAACTACATTGAGATTAATCTGTATAAGTGCAGGGTAGGGTAGGGTAGGGTAGGGTACTCGGGTAGGGTAGGGCAGGGTAGGGTACTAGGGTAGGGTAGGGCAGGGTAGGGTACTAGGGTAGGGTAGGACAGGGTACTAGGGTAGGGTAGGGTACTAGGGTAGTGTAGGGCAGGGTACTAGGGTAGGGCAGGGTACTAGGGTAGGGTAGGGTACAACAATATCATAGACTCGTACAACAACACCCCTCATGCTACTCAAACATCCATCAGTCAAGTCAAAAACAGGCAAACACACTATAGACGAACTAAACACAACTAAATATTTATCCACACCCCCAACCACACTACCAACCACACCCCCAACCACACTACCAACCACACCACCACTTTATCTGATACATATTGACTCATGCAGTACATACAACGAATATATATCACACAGATGAGAATAAATCCATTAGCTTTTGAAATGCATCATCCATTGTGACACATCGCCATGACTGTATAATTAAGACGAATAATGCAGCATAGAGCCAGAGAATCATTGTGAATCATATGTTTTAGTCTATGTTTGTTGGTAAGAGTTACATCATTTGTCTAAAACTGGAAAAAACAACAACTACGGTATAGTTAACTACTTAAGTCCGTTGTGTATCCCCCTGACCCACGAACCCCCCCAAGAGATTCAGACTCGTGAACCCGAAGCATGTATAGAGAGAATAATGTATCAGTCTACTGCTTCGGATTCATGAGTCTGAATCTCTTGGGGGGTTCGTGGTTCAGGAAGACAAACGAACGGACCTTAGTAGTTGAGTGTATATAATACTGGTACATATGTTACAGTCAAAGTGTAATCAGATGTAATGTCATTAAGGTTGAAATACAAGTAACTAACAACAAACTTTCGTCCTTAGCTTCAAGTGATTCATATTCAAACACTGTAACATTATCTTTCTCCCTTAAAGATAGACAAAAATAATCTTTTGCACACACTGGGGAAACTAGGTATAGGCTCATAATCCTCACTGTGTATATGAATTATAATCCCGATAATCCTATGTTTACATATAATCCACATAATCCTGACTATGTGCAGTATACATATAATCCACATAATCCTCACTATGTATACGTATAATCCTCACGTATACGTATATGAATAAACCAAGTAAACAGACTTTCCAAACGCAATCATCTCAGGCCCGGGAGAGGAAAGACCCACGAGAAATTTGGACCAGTGGCGTAACCTAAGGCAATGTCGCTTTAATATTCCGAACTGAGACTCTTGACTCTCCTCGTACCAGAGTTGAATGTCTTCCCTACAGCTCCCCCTCCTCCTCCCCCTCCTCCTCCTCCTCCTCCTCCACGACATACAGTTTGTGGTGGAGGAGGGGGTGAGGTGTGGTGGTGGAAGGGAATGTGAGGTGGTAGGATGGTGTGTGGGGTGGTGGAGGGAGTGTAGACAGGAGGGACAGACAGACAGACAGACAGTGATCTAAACGTAAAATAACAGAACATCCTATTTGACACACAGACACACACACAGACACACACACACACACACACACACACACACACACACACACGTCTCAGTAGTGCCAACCTAACCATATACCTTCTTATATTTTTGCCAATTTGCCTCTCTCTCTCTCTCTCTCTCTCTCTCTCTCTCTCTCTCTCTCTCTCTCTCTCTCTCTCTCTCTCTCTCTCTCTCTCAAATACAGAACAGACTCAGGGAAGGAAACTTGTTATACTTACAGACATACAAACATATATATCGACATACAAACATACATATCGACATACAAACAAACATATCGACATACAAACATACATATCGACATACAAACATACATATCGACATACAAACATACATATCGACATACATATCTACATACAAACATACATATCGACATACAAACATACATATCGACATACAAACATACAACTATACTTTAAATATACACATCACACTGTTTACACTGACCAGCGATGAATATTGATTATTGAGGAACTGCTGTTCTGGGTCAGCCCTTGTGAGTGTAGTTTGACCTTTTGTGGTATAATTCCTTTTGTCAGGTGTGTGTCATATGTGTCAGGTGTGTCAGTTGGGTATGGTGTGTCAGGTGTGTCAGGTGTGGTTTAGGGGTGTCAAGTGTGTCAGATGTATTAGATGTGGTTCAGGGGTGTCAGATGTGTCAATTGTTGCCAGATGTGGTTCAGGGGTGTGTCAGGTGTGTCAATTGTTTCAGGTGTGTCAGTTGTTTCAGGTGTGTCAGGTGTGGTTCAGGGGTGTGTCAGGTGTGTCAATTGTTTCAGGTGTGTAGCTACTTGCGTTACACTGACTGCTGGAAATGGTTTGTTAGTCTGTGAGTGGAGAGAGAGAGAGAGAGAGAGAGAGAGAGAGAGAGAGAGAGAGAGAGAGAGAGAGAGAGAGAGAAAAGGGGGGTGGGAGAGACAGAAA
This sequence comes from Homarus gammarus, assembly GCA_958450375.1. Classification (NCBI taxonomy): domain Eukaryota; kingdom Metazoa; phylum Arthropoda; class Malacostraca; order Decapoda; family Nephropidae; genus Homarus; species Homarus gammarus. Next base: position 352,792 of record CAUDMG010000603.1, read on the forward strand.
ATCAGCATTACATAGAAAGACGGGGAGACTAAAGCAAAAAAAATGAAAGACAGAAAAGAGAGAGAGAGAGAGAGAGAGACAGAAGGATAAAAATACTGCAGCAAGAGATTAATGATCATTATAAAACAAAAGATCATCTGATTAAAACTCCGATGTCAATTAAAAGGGGGATGAGAACCTCTTCTTCCACTAGACAGCCAGAGTTATGTCAGACAGTTTTTTGTTCAGCTATAAAGTTGTATCTTGTTGCTTGTTATTTAAAGAGAACCCAGACAGCTATTTAAAGTGAGACATTGTATGAGTATGGAAATAGAAGAAGGCAGAGTATTCCACAGTTTGGCTGTGTGAGGAAAGAAGGAGGTACTATAACGGGTTATTCTAGTGTGACCGACAGCCACAGAGAAACTGTGGGCACCGCGGGCAAGACGAGTGTTACGAGCCCACGGCCTTGCCGGCGGTACATATGATGCCAAATCCACCGAACATTGCCCGTTAAAGTACTTGTAAAAGAGAGAGAGAGTGAAGCAACGTTGCGGCGAAGAGAAATGGAAGAAAGATTTATTAAGTAAAGGAGGAGAGTTAATATGACGAAATACCTTTGACAACACCCTATCTAACACTGAGACAGAAGAAGAGCCACCCCAGATATGAGAGCAGTACTCCAAGTTAGGACGAATGAATCCCTTATAAACTTGAAGTAACTGCTCAGGAGTGAAGTAGCTACGGCATCTGTACAGCATTCCCAGCTTTCGGGAGGCAGCTTTAGCAATGTTGTGGATGTGTGGCTTCCATGACATATTAGAGGAATTGGTGAGGACTAGCATATCTATTTTAGAATTTGGCAGAATGATTGCGTCCTGAAATGTGATTGGTGGGAGATCCTCTAATTTGGAAAGTGTAATTGGTAAATGTTGTGTATAACCAGTTTTAAGGTCCTTCCTGCCTCACACCACCTGTATAACCGAGACGAATTCCTTTAGTTTTCTCTATTGAAGATTATGAAGCGATACAATACCATCACTTCACAAAAGACGGTTCTCCATCTTACCGAAAAATAACATGTATATATTAACATCTACCCTATATGCTCCCTCAGAACACCCCCTTCGTCAGTAGATGGAGGAGACAATGTTTTTGTATGCTGCATAAATTATCGCCATATCCTCTCTCTCTCTCTCTCTCTCTCTCTCTCTCTCTCTCTCTCTCTCTCTCTCTCTCTTGGTCATAAATGAGTAAACAGACTCTCAGACACCTTATCATTACCTGTTCCGTGCGTGTTCTGGAGAAACTAAGGGTGGGGGGGGGGGGTGTAGGGGAGGTGCGGAAGAGAAGGGAGGTGTACAGTAGGTGCAGGAGAAATTTACGTCAGGAACTGTGATTTTACCTGAAGGTGAACACAGCGACAGGTCCCCATAAAGACTGGCACACGGCTGATTAGTGAGGGACTTTAGCGTAATGGATGGAGACTTATGGACGTCGTAGGCACGCCAGCTGGGGCCTCTGCGCACACACACACACACACACACACACACACAGGGGTTGAAGGTCCTGGTTTATCTGTGGGCGACGCGGGTGTATATTTCAGAAGTGTTTGTATAGTGAGGAAGCCGACAGTGTTCCAGCCAGGAGTGGGTGTAGATATGTAGGTCGTGTAATAAGTGTAGGTTATGGAATTAGTGTAGGTCGTGTAATGAGTGTAGGTCGTGTAGTGAGTGTAGGTCGTGTAGTGAGTGTAGGTCGTGTAATGAGTGTAGGTCGTGTAGTGAGTGTAGGTCGTGTAGTGAGTGTAGGTCGTGTAGTGAGTGTAGGTCGTGTAATGAGTGTAGGTCGTGTAGTGAGTGTAGGTCGTGTAGTGAGTGTAGGTCGTGTAATGAGTGTAGGTCGTGTAGTGAGTGTAGGTCGTGTAGTGAGTGTAGGTCGTGTAGTGAGTGTAGGTCGTGTAGTGAGTGTAGGTCGTGTAATGAGTGTAGGTCGTGTAGTGAGTGTACTGTAGGTCGTGTAGTGAGTGTAGGTCGTGTAGTGAGTGTAGTGAGTGTAGGTCGTGTAGTGAGTGTAGGTCGTGTAGTGAGTGTAGGTCGTGAATTAAATTATAAGTAGTAGTAGTAATATTAGTAGTTGTAGTAGTAATTGAAGTATTACTACCATTACTATTAGTATTACCGTCACTCGTTACCATGCGTATTACAGATCTATATTAAACCCGTAGTATTATTGTCACTATTGAATAACTATTGAATAACTAGTAGAAAATATTAGTTTTTTGGTTACCTGATAACACACCTATAGAATTGCCGTTAATGATAGACATATACGAATAAAAACACACATATGCTGTATTTCCCCAATATATTCTTATGAGCTTACCTACCCAAATACTCATCCACCAACATGCCCACCCACCCACCCACTCACCCACCCACCATTCTGCCCACCCACTCACCCACCCACTCAACCACCCACCATTCTGCCCACACACAGACCGTATGTATGCTCTATTAGTCAATATTCTGATGCATTGCCGAGGAATAATGACCAGCAATACCACACGAGTTGTAGGATTAGCGATTCGTACCGTGAGGATGGTGAGTCAGGAAGCCGTTGTCTGATTGATGATATTGTTATCCAGCTGACCTTTGTTATCCAGCTGACCTTTGTTATCCAGCTGACCTTTGTTATCCAGCTGACCTTTGTTATCCAGCTGACCTTTGTTATCCAGCTGACCTTTGTTATCCAGCTGACCTTTGTTATCCAAGTGAATTTTGTTATCCAGGGGGCCAACCAGCACACCCACAACCAACATCGACAAGCGCCTAATAATGGAGGAGACTTGTGTGTGTGTGTGTGTGTGTGTGTGTGTGTGTGTGTGTGTGTGTGTGTGTGCGTGCGTGCGTGCGTGCTACCTGGAGGGAGGCAAGGGTAGACAGGTGGAGGAGTGTACAGTAGATAGATGGTGAGAGGGAGAAGGAGGTATAGGATAGTGATGAGTGGGATGAGAGAGAGAGAGGGGGGAGGGTGAGGTATGACAGTGGTAAAGAGTGGGATGAGAGAGAGAGAGGGGGGAGGGTGAGGTATGACAGTGGTAATGAGTGGGATGAGAGAGAGAGAGGGGGGAGGGTGAGGTATGACAGTGGTAAAGAGTGGGATGAGAGAGAGAGAGGGGGGAGGGTGAGGTATGACAGTGGTAAAGAGTGGGATGAGAGAGAGAGAGGGGGGAGGGTGAGGTATGACAATGGTAATGAGTGGGATGAGAGAGAGAGAGAGAGGGGGGAGGGTGAGGTATGACAGTGGTAAAGAGTGGGATGAGAGAGAGAGAGGGGGGAGGGTGAGGTATGACAATGGTAATGAGTGGGATGAGAGAGAGAGAGGGGGGAGGGTGAGGTATGACAGTGGTAATGAGTGGGATGAGAGAGAGAGAGAGGGGGGAGGGTGAGGTATGACAATGGTAATGAGTGGGATGAGAGAGAGAGAGAGAGGGGGGAGGGTGAGGTATGACAGTGGTAAAGAGTGGGATGAGAGAGAGAGAGGGGGGAGGGTGAGGTATGACAATGGTAATGAGTGGGATGGAGTGAACTGAGTTAGAAATGGAGCAAGAGGGAAGAGTTAAGTTGATATAGGTTGGACGGACAATTAGATGAAGAGGAAGAGATGGAAGAACGAAAAAGAAATTAAGGAGTGGGAGAGGAAGAGAGAGAGCGTGAGAATGGCTGAGGGTGAGGGAAAGGGAGAGAGAGAGTGACTGAATGCAAGGGAGAGAGAGAGAGAGAGAGAGACTGAATACAAGGGAGAGGGAGAGAAAGAGAGATGAAAAGACAAATAAGAAGATGAAAGAAACCAGAGATATTAATGAGAGAAAGAGGAAGATGAAGGAGGAGGAGGGAGAAATAAAGTGAAGAAATCAAAGCAAATAGTTAGAAAACTAAGAAAGAAGAGAGATAAAACAAGAGAGAAATAAAAAGAGAATAAAAAACACAAGGTTGAAACAAAAATAAAGGAAGAGAAGAAGAAGAAGAAGAAGAAGAAGAAGAAGAAGAAGAAGAAGAAGAACGAAAACATTAGATAATTATTAAATGAACGAAAATATGAAGCGAAGACAAAAGCTTGGCGCTGTTCCTGACGATAATGAAGGAAAAGAACAAATAATATTATCAAAACCATCCAAGAACTTGTTTTGACAGCCGTTCCCCCCACCACCATAACAAGGTTGAAGATAATCCTGGTTATAGAGTGCACAACAGCCTAATATACGGAAGAGAAGGAAGAAGGAGGAGGAGGAGGAGGAAGAAGGAGGAAGAAGGACAGTGGTTGTTCATCAAAATCATTCTGCTTTTGATGTAAGTCTGGACGATCGTGTGTGTGTGTGTGTGTGTGTGTGTGTGTGTGTGTGTGTGTGTGTGTGTGTGTGTCTGTGTGTGTGTGTGTTATCTCGTGTGCGTAAGTGCAATTCAGCAGAGTATGAACCAAAAGATATAACTCAGAGTGATACCTGTTAATCTGCCACTAAATACACACCTGCCATTACCTACACACCTGCAATTAACTACACACTTACCATTAACTACACACCTGCCATTAACTACACACCTGCCATTAACTACACACCCTTCCTAAACTACACACCTGTCATTAACTACACACCTGTCACTAACTACACACCTGTCCTAAACTACACACCTGCCATTAACTACACACCTGTTATTAACTACACATCTTTCTCATCACTCCCCATTGGCTCCCTTCCCCTCCCCTTACCCCCTATTACTCCCCTTCCCCCACCTCCCCAATGACCCTTCCCCCCACCCTAAAGTTCCTCCCACCCTTCCCCCCTCCCTCCCTCCCTTTCACATCTAGTACCACTCCCTTCCATCCTCCTCCACCCCCCCCTTGATGCCCCCCCCCTCCTTTCCCTCAAAAATAAGGAACAGGTAATTTGGTATCGAGGTAAAGCAAATCGGCAGAGAATCCATCAATATCCTGTCACTTAGAGCCATTAAGAGCGCAGAAGCGACAATAAACGACTAAGGGAACCAAATCACCCTTTGTAACACTACTAAATCTTTAAGCCGCACCAGTAAGTCGATTCTGTCCCCACTTCTGATTCTGAATTATTTTCCCATTGAATTTTTTCTTCCTTTAGCTTTTGTTAAGATATAAATCACTTTTATTACAGCCATTAGACACGAACAAAAGTTTAATTTAACTTTCTTTTTTATTACCCTCATGAATTCTTAAAAACATATCTTCTCAGTTATAATAAAAATAGCGTTGTTGTGTTTACCTGAAAGAATTACGTGAACGTTTTGTCGAGTGTAATTTACTGGCAATTTTATGGAACCGTTTATGGTAAAAGGGTTACATAATGTTGGTTAAATAACTCGTGTTGTATCAGGGAGAAGGTAGAGTCTGTTTACCTGTGAGTTTTGTGTTAAGGTGTTGTTAATGTTTTACCTGTCGGGTCCTGCAGATGTGTGGAGGTGTGGTATTTTTTTTTTTATTTTAGTTTGCATATTTTGCCATAAAGTATTTTGGTATGAGTTGATGTAATGTGTGTGTGTGTGTGTGTGTGTGTGTGTGTGTGTGACCCAGTTAACTACACCTGCTGAAACACTAACTAGCTCAGGCCATGAGAGATAGATAGATAGATAGAGAGAGAGAGAGAGAGAGAGAGAGAGGGAGAGAGAGAGAGAGAGAGAGAGAGAGAGAGAGAGAGAGAGAGAGAGGTTTGGGGGATGACAGTGGTATACTCTGATAGTCTCCCTCCTCCTCCTCCTCCTCCTCCTCCTCCTCGTAGTAGTAGTAGTAGTAGTCATCAGGAGCGAACTATCAGTCATGATTACGGTTCCTCTCCACTCGTTAAAGAATTAATACATCATTACACCAACACACGAGAGTCCCAAAAGTTCGTTCATTTTTCAACTCCTATCGTACCTCCTACTTCCCTTATCGTGATTTAATATCTTTTAGAGAGTGAAATTTCTCTTTATGGAGCGTTCATAGTCGTATTGGAATCCTTACCTGATAATAAATTACTTCGGAGTTATCTTATGACTATAGAAGAATTCAAAGACGTGAAATTTATCGAGAAATAACATTAAAGCTTTAGTCAGACACTTCTGTTATGGTAAAAAAAAAGGGTCAATTTTTATTTCTTTATTTTTAGTGTTGATTGGAGACGATCATGAGAGAGAGAGAGAGAGAGAGAGAGAGAGAGAGAGAGAGAGAGAGAGAGAGAGAGAGAGAGAGAGAGAGAGAGAGAGAGAGAGAGAGAGAGAGAGAGAGAGAGAGAGAGAGAGAGAGAGAGAGAGAGAGAGAGAGAGAGAGAGAGAGAGAGAGACAGAGAGACAGAGACAGAGAGAGAGACAGAGAGAGAGGCAAATGATTGAGTCTTGGTCTTATTAACGAGTGATCATGTGGGTGGTTAGGTTAGGTTAGGTTAGGTTAGGAAACAGGACCAGCATGAATAAGAAACCCAGGTATTACCATATGTGCCTTGTGTGACACCAGCGACAATATTCTGTAGTTTGGAGAAAGAGCAAAGGTAATTTGGCTGAAGTTAGTTGTTTGGTTTAGGGAAGTTAGTTGGTTGGTTTAGGGAAGTTAATTGGTTGGTTTAGGGAAGTTAGTTGGTTGGTTTAGGGAAGTTGGTTGGTTTAGGGAGGTTAAGTGTAAGGACGTTAGTTGTTTGGTTTAAGTCTTCAGTGTGTTGAGGTTAATTTTTTTTCGATTTAGAAAGGGCGCCAAGGGACCTCTCACTCTCCTACTTGAAGTTGTTCCCTCCATCGATTCCACCAAGGAGGCTTTACCTCAAGAGGCGACCTCCTCCTGAGCGCCTCACTATGTACACCAGGCCTGAATTATGTCTCCAAAGTTTTTATATTTTTTTTTCCAAATAACTTTTTTTTCAGAGAGAGTTAGTGAAGCCTCTCTCAGTAAGAACTTTGACTCGACATAAAGAACGAGTATATTTCTGGATATTTGAGGTAGAGAGGAGGTAGTGTCAAGTGGGTGTTGTGTGTTGAGTGTGTTGAGTTAAGGACACACTCCATGTCAAGGAGAGTGTGTCGTAGATGCTGAGTTCAAGGAGAGTGTGTCGTAGATGCTGAGTTCAAGGAGAGTGTGTCGTAGATGCTGAGTTCAAGGAGAGTGTGTCGTAGATGCTGAGTTCAAGGAGAGTGTGTCGTAGAGGCTAAGTCTAAACCACACCTTACTATTCTTATGATCCTCGTATGGCCACTCAGGTAACACTTATGGCTTGATTGATGCAACACTTGTTAGAGAAATACAGGTTAATGATACGTACGGTACACCTTTACCTGGGATAAGTAAATGTATTGTAAATAATGTCTCTCACTTTACCTAATGTCACACGAACCGCCTATTGTACTCAGTAATGTCTCACAATACAATACAATACAATATAATACAATACAATACAATACCTCTCTCTCTCTCTCTCTCTCTCTCTCTTTACTTATTCACTCTCCTCCTCCTCCTTGTCTCTTTACACATGTTTTTCCCATATGTCAACGCCAGTGCGAGGCCCAGCAGTGCCCACTTGAATATTTAGCAACTTGGAGGCCTGTGTCGTCTCATCAGAACTTATAACACTGAACTTTAGAGCTTGATGATGGAGGGGAGGGAACACACTGGAATATTTAGGGCCATAGAAGAACATTTTGTATGGTTTGAGATTGTTGTCAGCGTAGTTCAAAGTATCGAGGATAATAATAATAAAAATAACAACAACAGCAGTGATACAAATAATAACATCAACAACAATAACACCACAACCAACACTAACAATATAACAAGAATCATAACAAAAGCAACAGCAGTAATAATAAAAATAATAATGAAAATAATAATAATAATAATAATAATAACAACATCACCACCACCACCACCAACAACAACACGACCAACAACAACAACAACAACAACAACAACACGCTCAACAACAACAACACGCTCAACAACAACAACAACAACAACACGACCAACAACAACAACACGACCAACAACAACAACAACAACAACAACAACACGCCCAGCAACAACAACAACAACACGACCAACAACAACAACAACGACAACACGCCCAACAACAACAACAACAACAACAACAACACGCCCAACAACAACAACAGCACTACCAACAACAACAACAACGACAACACGCCCAACAACAACAACAACAACAACAACAACAACAACAACACGCCCAACAACAACAACAACACTACCAACAACAACAACAACGACAACACGCCCAACAACAACACTACCAACAATAACAACACGACCAACAACAACACGACCAACAACAACAACAACACTACCAACAATAACAACACGACCAACAGCAACAACAACAACACGACCAACAACAACAACACGACCAACAACAACAACAACAACACGCCCAACAACAACAACAACAACACGACCAACAACAACAACACGACCAACAACAACAACAACGACAACACGCCCAACAACAACAACAACACGCCCAAACAACAACAACAACAACAACAACGACAACACGCCCAACAACAACAACAACACGCCCAACAACAACAACAACACGACCAACAACAACAACACGACCAACAACAACAACAACAACAACAACACGCCCAACAACAACAACAACAACACGCCCAACAACAACAACAACAACACGACCAACAACAACAACAACGACAACACGCCCAACAACAACAACAACAACACGCCCAACAACAACAACAACACGACCAACAACAACAACAACGACAACACGCCCAACAACAACAACAACACGCCCAACAACAACAACAACACGACCAACAACAACAACAACGACAACACGCCCAACAACAACAACAACAACAACAACACGCCCAACAACAACAACAACACGACCAACAACAACAAACAACAACAACAACAACAACAACAACACGACCAACAACAACAGCAACAACACGACCAACAACAACAACACGACCAACAACAACAACAACAACACGACCAACAACAACAACAACACGCCCAACAACAACAACAACAACCATAACACCGACTTTGGTACACAAACTCATCCCTTGTCACATATAACCAACAGGTGATATAATCATCTTCAGGTGAAATTGACCGAACGATCACGCCTGCATACATGGTCACGAGACTCCTGCAGGATATCACGCCCTTCCTGGATATCATGGTAGTCAGGATGGAGTCAACTACTTCACAAATATGTAATTGACTCATTAAAACACACACACTCACACACACACTTAGGTCAGATCGGCATTACAGACTATTCCCAGAGTCACCATTATCTGTTCTTAGGTAAAACATAAATAAATTCCTATAGATTCTACCTGAACATAATCATACTTGTACACAATCTCATTAACCATATCCCCATTCTCGAAAAACCCTCACGTGACAATTTTCCTCGTAATTGGAGATATTCGACAACCTTCAATTGGCTGTGACTGAAACGAAAACACGAAATAATGACAAAATAACACCACTATTATCCTGAGCCGTTACTTAAAATTATATAAAGTCAGAAAATTGTGTAATACAGACGGAGGGTGGAGCTCGACCTATGAGGAAACACAAGACTCATAAAGGCGTCGACCAGGACATATTAAAACCCATTCGACTCGTTAAGGTGTCGATCAAGACATATTAAAGCCTATTCGACTCGTTAAGGCATCGACCAAGACATACTAAAGCCGATTCGACTCGTTAAGGTGTCGATCAAGACCTATTAAAACCCATTCGACTCGTTAAGGCGTCGACCACGACATACTAAAGCCTATTCGACTCGTTAAGGTGTCGATGAAGACCTATTAAAACCCATTCGACTCGTTAAGGCGTCGACCAAGACATACTAAAGCCTATTCGACTCATTAAGGTGTCGATCAAGACCTATTAAAACCCATTCGACTCGTTAAGGCATCGACCAAGACAAATTAAAGCCTATTCGACTCGTTAAGGCATCGACCAAGACAAATTAAAGCCTATTCGACTCTTAATGGCGTCACCAAACACCACGACTTACAGAGACCCGTTGTGGTTCCTGTGGGAGAGTGAAGGTCCTGTGGTACACCAACGACCTAGGCTGACCTTAGTTCCTCCCCTCCCATAACCTTACCTCCTCGTCTGGGTCAGGATGGAACAGCGTAATTACCTGGTTTATGACCCCCATCACGCCTGATTGGCTCACAGGTGTCGGTAAGCCCTGACCAGAATACTTACCTGTACACACACAAACACGTTATATAATTACCTTGAGAGCAGTACAAGTAACAGACAACAGTCCCTTAAGTAACACAGATAGCGGCTCCTTAAGTAACATACATACATACATACTAATATAGCGTGATAATAAAATGTATTAAATTCCACCTAAAAAATAATTCCCTCACAAATGAATAAAATCTTCCATCAGTTAGGTCAGGAAAGGCACACCATCAACAGACCGTATCCCCATAATATTAATACCACTGGGAAAAAAAATAAATGTCACGTAATGAATTGGAAAAACTGCATGGCCAATTGTCAAAACTATATTACGAATCAATTATCTTTTATTGTAATGAATTTGTGCGCCATCCTTATTATACATTCATAACAAATAGTATTGAAGGATAATTGTGTGTAGTGTAGGTGTATGATATGTATTGAGAGAGAGAGAGAGATTTTAGTTTAGTCTGGTTTAAACTCCTGATATATTTCGAGTTCTTAAATGTCTAAGTAAAGTAACTAAGCTACCCACCTCTTTAAATTCTGTTTTCTGTCGTACCAAAAACTCCCTGTGTTCCCATATCTCATGAAAGTTCACACAATATTGTCGCCGTCACTTTTCCACTCAAAATCTACGTTTTTATTGGTGTATGAACTCACGTGGTGCAGTTAAAATCCAGACAATACAGCTGGAGTAAAGGAAAGACGCCCCACGCTCCGATCAGCCAATCAGCGTCTCGTCTTTGGTCACGTACTTCTAAGCGACCAATCAGTACCCACTTGAATCGCCAGTTGTCACCTGTCACTCACCTCCAGTCGACGCGTGAGGTTTGACACTGGCATTCAAACATATTTTCTTCGTTCTTTTTACCATTTTTGTGGAATATTATGTTGAAATGAGTTATACGGATAGTGAAAAGGAATCTAGTACGACTGCTGCATATATTAGAAAGTGCTTAAGGCACGTGGATAAGTGGAAACGTAGTGTTGTGAAGGAAAAGTGAAATTAAGGAAAAACCTAAACAGACAGGTAACATTACTGCACGAGTTGTTGTTTTATTTGTGTTCGAATGAATGTTTGACTAAGGCTCTGTGATTAATATAGACACAATTTTAGTACATTTCCATCCCGACTACTACGATATCCTAGACTACTATCATCTACAAGACTACAACCACCAGCCACAACCACCAACCACAGCCACAACCACCATCTACAACCATCAACAACACAACCACTATCTACAAACATCAACCACAACTATCATATACAACCGGTGAGTAGTAACTAGGCTTTAATATGCTGTTATTATTTTTTGCGTGTTTTATTTTGTATTTGTGTTTGGGGAAGTTGGGATTTTAATATTGTGAAATAAAACACATTATCACAACGGGATAATAAATATTTCATACTACGCTTGGATACATTTTGTTAGTTATCCAATTTATTACATTTCATACATTACAACCAAAAACATACACGTATTGCTACATTGTATATTAAATTCACTATATTTAAATTGATTAATATGAATCAATGTTTTTTGGTGATTTCAAGGTTAAAAACACTAATTTTTTCTTAATGTTATGTTTATGTGTTTTTTGGAGACAGTTTTCGTGTAGAGTTTTCGTGTTTGGAGGAAAGGTGAGAGAAAGTTTACTTGATTAAGGAGAGAACCCATAAAGAAAGTTGTTTGTAGTGAGTTAAAATTACTCTCTCTCTCTCTCTCTCTCTCCTTTCTATCGCCTTTATTCCAACCCCTTCTTTCCCTTTCTCTATTTCTCTTCCATTCCTTTCTCTTTCCCTCCCTCTTTATCTCCCTATCTCCCCCTTTCTTCCCTTTCCCTCCACCTCTCTCCCCCTTCCTTCCTTCCTTCCTCCCCCTCTTCTCAAGGGACAACATACGCCGCTCTCTCTATCTCCCTCAGGGCAGGAACCTTAATTAACGAAAACACACAACAGGGGAATGATGCTCTTGGTCACTCGCAACCATTTTCTTCCTTGTTTCATTCATCTTCTATTCTTAATTTATTTATTTTTTCCTAATTCTACCTCATTCAATTGTCTTTTGTTTATCTCATACATTCTTCATTTTATCTCCTCTATTTTCCGTGTTTATAGGTTAGGTGAGGTTAGGTTAAGGAGTACAGCGGCCGAGTGGATAGTACCACTCGTCTCCTATCCTAAACATTACTGCGCTACTCCTTATCAAGCTACTTATAAATGATTATGTACCGGCGGCACCTTACTTTACAGATGAGTTAGTGAAGGCAGTCGAGTGTTGTTCCCTTGTGTACTGAAGACTTAGAATATAGTGTAATGTGTCTGTGTCATGGAACGTTAGGCCTATTGAACCCACTTTAAGGTTAGGTTTGCTTAGGTTAGGATAAGATATAAGATAGCCTAGCTTAGGTTAGGCAAGACAAGGTTAATATTAGGTTAGGTTAGATTAGATAAGGTTATTATTAGGTTAGATAAGGTTAATATTAGGCTAGGTTAACGTTGCTTATATAAGTTAAGATGGGTTAGAATAGTTTAGGTTAGTTTATGTTAGGTTAAGTTAGGAGTGCATCCTCTTCCTTTTCATTTTTTCCTACTCTTCTTCTCCTCCTCCTCCTCCTCCTCCACCACCTCGTCCTCTTCCCCACCAGCACCACCTCCTCTTCTTCCCCCTCCTTCACCACCACCACCAGCATCACCTCCTCCTCCCTCAATCTCATGCCTGTCACACACACACACACACACACACACACCCATGCTCACCACAACACAGGGACTGCAAGATTTGTCCCTCACCTCACCTGGCATGTTGGGAGGGCGTGTTAGAGAGGGGCGGCAACTTCCCCTCTGTTCAATAATTCAGAGGGGGTGAACCTGCAGTGCCAGCCCGTGGAGTGCCTGGTGTTGGCACCCTGGCCTTTATTAGCGTTTTATTTTTAGTGTTAGTGCCCGGAATATGGCTCCCGTACGTGGGGTTCTTATCTATTCATCATCATATTTTTTATCTTTCTTTGTGGGCGAGAAAGATGGGAGGAGGGGAGGGGGGAAAGATTGTTGGAGGAGGAAGAGATTGGTGGAGAAGAGAGATGTGAATGGAAGAGGGAGAAATTGATGGAGGAGGGAGAGGTGAATGGAGGAGGGGGAGGTGAATGGAGGAGGGAGAGGTTAATGGAGGAAAGGAGAGGTTTATCTCTCCATATATTTATATTTCTGTATCTCTCCGTATCTTTCTCATTTTCAATCTCACTCTTCATCAATATTCATCTGTCTCTCTCTCTCTCGTACACAGACACTTTGAGCACAAAAGCCCCCAGGTCTCAGTGTACAGGTGTGAACTAATTAGTGTTACTATTATTTTTCCTCTCACCTCTATGACACGGACACGCACACACACTACTACTACTACTACTACTACTACTACTACTACTACTACTACTACTACTACTACTACTTCTACTTCTACTTTGCTTTCACTCAGAATCGAGTATGACGATCATCCAGCTATGATACAAAGATATGAGTTATTAAGGATGTCACCTTCATTGGTGAGTTCTGAGGTGACTGAAGAGGCTGTTACTAGACCGGCAGGGTTACATCTGGTGTGGGAGAGGCGGCGGCAGCGTCTTTCTGGCGCTGGCGCTTGTCTTCCTCGGTTTGCGATCGAAAGTATTGACACCTCGTGTGGTGCTCCTCCAAGCGTTACGGTGTGGATTGATCGTCTCCCAGGTGAGGGGGTCGATTTGGCACTTTTTCATGTTTGTCTTAAGACTATCCTTATATCTTCAGTTGCCCGCCAGCGTTACATTTACTATTCGTTAGGTGACTGTAAAGTAGCTGCTTTGGCAGTCTACTGTCGTCCATCCAAGTAAAATGGCCAGTCCAGTCCTATAATTGGTGTCAGCGAGAATACTGGCATTTGTCCTCCAGTCTTCTCAGCGAACTCGGAAGATGGAACGTAGACTACGTTGGTGAAAGTTTTCAAGTGCCTTGAGGTGCCTCCTGTATGTGACCCATGTCTAGCTGCCATATAGCAGGGTGGGGAGGACCACTGCTCGATACTCGTGCAAATTTGCAGATAATTTCAGCTCGCTACAACTGAAGACACAGATACGGAGTCTGCCAAAGGTATGAGATGCACATTTGATCCGATGTTGAATCTCTTCATCAATATCTGTAGTGGTGGACAGGTGGGAGCCGAGATACTGAAAGTGGGTAACATTAGAGAGGGTAGTACCGTTAAGCTGGATGGATGGTGGAGGTGTGTCTGAACCAGGGGCATTCAATGAGAATATGTTGGACTGTTATTTGTGTTCGGCAGTTGGAGCATATAGGTGGGGCTCCATTAGGGGAAGACATGAGTTGGCCATGCGTCAATCGCGTATGCCCAATTCTTAGACGATTCAGAATAGTTTCGTGATGTCAAGAGGATTGTTTTGATGGTGACCAAGGATAAACTGATGATTTAATCATGTTTAGCTTATGACTTGTTTGTTCATTTTCCCAGGACTTTTGCCAACCGAAAAGTGCTGATGTGTATCGAAGATTTTCAACTCAATATCACATATCCTTTCACCTCTACAAATATCTGCTGTCACTCATGGGACACCCTGCAATAGTATAAGGACGACATGGGCTATGCTGACAAATTAATGTGACTTACCTGTTGGTGACGACGATGGTAGGAATGAGACCTCGGCATGTTTCAGTGTTCGACATCACCTCCTTCCCCTGGTGTGGGTGGCGCCGACCTTGGTAACAATCTCGCCATCGTAGCCATGAACGGCAGAGATATGGTCGTTGTAGTTCTTTTATTTACCCGTTGCACATCTCTCACCATGCTTAATAATATTAACTATCTTCATGACATTCTTATTGTTATCAGTGATTGCGGAATTCACGATGTTATGCTCCACCTACACACAGCCTGTTACTAGACTAACCCCCACCTCCTCTATTTCCCCCCCCCCCCCTCCACACACTACAGTGGGCGACATCTGTTGGCCGACCATAGCATTTCCCCCAACTGTTTCGAAACTTCATACTCAAGGCTATTCGAAACCTCACTGTGGCTGGGTAGTGGACACGATTTTTGTGCACAATATTACATTCAACCTCAAGGCCGAAGTGTTGCATACGCATCTCCGAAGGTGTTCTGGGTCTCCTGTAGGTCGCGTTCAGTGTGAGCGACAAGGGTGAGGTCGTCTGCATACTGAAGTTCAGTAATGGAAGCTGCCGACATCTTTCTTTCAGCTAGGAGTCATCTTATGTTGAAAAGACCCTTCATCCGGTACTCGATGTCCAACCCTCCGGCTAAATTGGCACTGGCACGAGTATGGAAGGCAGCCAAGAAAATGGAAAAGAGAGTTGGTGCCAGTACACATGCTTGTTTTACCCCTGTTTGGATGGGGAAGAACTCAGACTGGGTGCTATTGTGCAGGACACTGCCGTTCATGCCATCGTGGAGTTGCCTCACATTTGCGATGAATATTGGTGGGCAGCCAAAAAGGCTGAAGGTCTGCCCAAGGGCTTTCCTGTTGACTAAGTCAAAGGCCTTGGTTAGGTCGATGAATGCCATGTACAGGTCATGACGCTGTTCTCTGCACTTGTCCTGTATCTGGTGGGCAGCAAAGATTATGTGAGTGGTGCCACGTGATGAACTAAAGCCACCTTGAGATTCAGGGAGAAAGTTTTCCGCCTCAGGAAGGAGTCTGTTAAGGAGGACTCGGGCGATAATCTTGCCAGCTACGGACAGCAGCGAGATCCCGCGTTAGTTGCCACAGTCTGACCAGTGTCCCTTGTTTTTATAGATATTGACGTTGGAGACATCTTTAAGAGCTTGGGGGATTTCCTCCTTTTCTCATATATTCTCCAGGAGAGAGTGAAGACGGCTGGTAAGCAGAGGTCCTCCTGCTTTATACACCTCGGGTGGTATTCCATCAGGCCCTGAGCCTTCGTTATTTTTCATCTGTTTGATGGCAGTAGCTACCTCATCCAGGGATGGGGGATAGCTGAGGTGAGTCAGCTCTGGACATCCACATCAGTGTTTAGGTTGAGCAGCGAATGGTAGTGCTCTTTCCAGCACTGAAGGATGCCTTCTTCATCTTTAATTAGGGATTTACCATTGGATGAGTGAAAGGGGGGCTGCCCCCTGAGTGATTGGCTCATAAAAATTTTAGTAGAATTAAAAAATTAGTGCATCTTGTGTTGAACTGCAAGTTTTTGTGTTTCTCATGCTTTATTTTTAAACCAGTCATTCTTTCACTTTCAATTTCAATTGTTTATTATTGATAGAGGAAGCGGGATCCTAGTGCTGTCACTAGGTACCCCTGTACAATAACACCAGAAGCATCTGGCAAGTGTGACAAGTATATACAGTATAAATATTATAAAGGGGCTTACTAAAGCCTAAGGAAGGAAGGATATTCCTTTAACACATTCTTTAGATTGCGAAGTTCGCTTTGGGCCGTTGCTTTCTTCTTGCGGAAGGTATCAGCTTTGGTCCGACACTGAAGGTTGTTCTGCCAGTCAGTTAAACCAGCATGTTTATCGTTGATGAGTACAATTATTTCCGGTTTATTTTCATAAAACCAGTCTTGGTGTTTATATTCGATCTGGCCGTGGGTCTCCCTGCAGGTTTTTGTCATGACAATGTCGAAAATGTCCTGTTCGGAATCTAGATTTGGGTTGTTTATTGTCAGGTTGTTTATCAGCCCATGATCAAGCTGCTCTCTGAAAGCATGTGCTACTGCTGGATCCTCCAGGCGCTTAGTGTTAAAACCTCTTCCAGAGGCTTGCGGCCTCCGCCGTTTTGGGGCAGCGTGAAGTGAGAGCTTGGCTCTGACGAGCTGATGATCAGTGTCGCAATGGTTCTGAGCCATGCATGGCACAGCTGATGAGGACATCTCGGCGATCTCTTTCTCTGATATTGATGTAGTCAATGAGATGCCAGTGTTTGGTAAGTGGGTATTGCCACTAAAACTTGAACTTGTTGGCCTGCCTAAACAAGGTGTTTGTGATAGTGAGGTTGTGTGCAGCACACTTGCTGAGGAGGAGTAGGCCGTTGAACTTACACTTACGAAGTCCATTTCTCCCTATGATTCCCTGCCAAATGTCGGCATCTCTGCCAACTCTGGCATCGAAGTCGCTCTGCCAAAGTCGGCATAAAAGGTCTCTCCAATGTCAACCTCTGCATCCAGTGTTGGGGTGTGCGCAGTGATGAAGAAGGCAGGACGTGAGTGATTCAGTGGGACTCGGAACGTTATGAGGTGCTCGTTGATCCCAACAGGCTTTTCAGTTAGCCTGTGCACGATGCGTTGGCGGATGGCAAAGCCAACTCAATATATACGGTTTCTCTCCGCAGCAGGCTTAACCTTCCAGAAGAAGGTATAGCCAGATCCCATTCTGGGAGTCGATCGTCGTCTGGGAGTTGGGACTCACTAATGGCTGCTCTGTCGATGTTATACCTAGCCAGCTCTTTTGCCACAAGGGCATTTCTTCTTTCAGGATGCTCATTTGTGTCAGTATCCAGAAGGGTCCTGACATTCCATGCAGCGACCATAAGAGGTTCTATAGTTGTTGTTTTTGGGGATCTGTGATTATGATTGTGTTTTCGACCCATAAGGATGACCTTACTGGGTGCAGTTGCACAGTCAGGTTGGTTCTTTAGGCAGGCTATGCTTAGGGCACCTTTTCTTGTCCCCTCCCCATGTGCGGTGAGCAGAATGGCTCCTTGAAAGGGCTGCTTAGTCGCACAGACCGGACCGGATTGCATTGCTGCCTAGATCCCAGTGCATAAACGACCATCTTATCTGTGCTGCCCATGCGTAAAGTTGTGACTGGAGACTCCCGGCAGTCATCTCTACCATTCTAAGTCGCCACTCGTCCATCGCCAAAGAACTTTTGGGGGTATAGGGGTTTTGATGATGAGGAGAGGTATAATGAGCTGCATGATGGCTGCGTGTGAGTTGATTTATGTCGTGAGGCAGGAGCGCAGACTGCAACCACATATCTTGGCTCTCCCTTTCCTGATCCAGTGGTGCAAGTATTGCAATGATTGGGGAGAGGGAGAGTTGCAATGGACTGCCGATGGCCCAGTTTGTTGTGTTTCGCTTAGTAGCCTGTCCATCATGCATTGCCTTCGTCCACCGGTGTAGTCGTTGGGTTCCCGTGTTGGACACCTCTTCCTCCTGTACCGCTGTTGGGGTCTTAATGGAGCTCTGTAAGCATGTCTGCCTGATGTGGGGCTCCACCGCAGATTTTTCGTTTGGGGTGTATTCCTGTAGCCTTATAGCTACCAAGTTTAATCTGTGAGGCAGCGGGGCAATGGTTGGTAGGCGCCAAGACGTGTCCACATGCCTGTGGGCCTATGTTCCTTCCCCCTGGGGCCTACTGCTACTCCGAGATCCCCCGCTGGTCTAGCCTGGGCCCACGAGGCATCCAGTTACCGTGTGTTGCCACGAGGAGTCACAGCAGGAGTCTTGATGGTGAAGAGGCTGTGTACTGGCAGAGGAAGACTGATGCAAGTTGCTTCCCTGTTCGCCACGTGGGCTAGCCAGCGGCGGTAGCTGAAAGTGAGAGGAGGCAAGCAGTGCTTGCACCTTAACACTAACATTATGCTGCCACACTAGACGCATTGCACCACCCTGTGCACATACACACAAAAAAAAAAAATGGTACTTCTCATCCCTCAACATAAGCCATCTCGATATTTGTGTACCTGTAAGTATGTGTGTTGGGGTATATATGTGTGTACGTGTTTGACCGTTATTATGTATGTATGTACATGGTTTGTGTGTGTGTGTGTGTGTAATAATAATAATAATAATTAACGGTTTATTGAAAAAGTCGGCAGTCGGAAGTGCTGAAAATATACATTGGACAAAAATGACTTATTACATACGAAGACATGGAGTGGGTGGGTCGTTTAACAAAAGCTTTCATTACTGAAAGGAAAAGGAACAGTGACTGAACATACAAATTATTATAGTTTACAGTTGGTGGCCTGGGTCTGGTCATGGAGACACCAGGTGGTGTGGTGTTCAGGTGGTGTAGTAACTTGTCATCGGGTGTTGATATGAAGGACCTCACGTGGTCATGGAGATACCAGGTGGTGTGGTGTTCACGTGGTGTAGTAACTCGTCCTCGGGTGTTGATATGAAAGACCTCACGTGGTCATGGGGACACCAGGTAGTGTGGGGTGGTGTTAGAGTACCTCGCCATGTTGGGTCGTGTTGTGTTATCTCGTAGTCAGGTGCATAGCCAGCCGGCCCTCTATTGTTCCCATGGTGGACTGATAACTCCTGGTGAGAAGCCGGTGGTCAGTTCCCAGGGGTACCTATCCCACTGGTGGGTCACGGCTATCACTGGTACATAAGAACATAAGAATGGAGGAAACTGCAGCGGGCCTATTGGCCCATACTGGGCAGTCCCGTTTACACCCAACCCCTATTGCTCATAAAAGCATCCAACCTATGTTTGAAGCTATTCAGCGTATTCGAGTTAATGATGATATTTGGTAACTTGTTCCATTCATCCACTACTCTGTTTCCAAACCAGTGTTTACCTATTTCACGCCTAAATCTAAATTTGTCTAATTTAAAACCACTGTTACGAGTTCGCTCCTGGTTGGATAGTTTGAGTACCTTTGTAATGTCCCCTTTGTTTAGCCCTGTCTTCCACTTATACACCTCTATCAGGTCGCCCCTCGCTCTACGTCTCTCGAGGGAGTGCAAATTAAGATGCTTTAACCTGTCTCTATACTCAAGGTTCCTAATGCCCGGGATTAGTCATGTCATTCTCCTCTGAATTCTTTCCAAGGATTTTATATCCATTCTGTAATACGGTGACCAGAACTGAACTGTGTAATCCAAGTGTGGTCTCACAAGAGCAAGATACAGTTTTAGAATGACCTCGCTAGTCTTGTAACTAACACTCCTTTGTATGAACCCAAGTACCATATTAGCCTTGTTACGAGCAAAAACACATTGTTTACTTGGCTTAAGGTTCCTTCTTATCATTACCCCTAAATCTCTCTCGCAGTCGGATTTCTCTATGGCATCGTTGTTCATCTGGTATCTGGTTTCCCTGTTTACATCTCCTATACTGAGTACTTTACATTTGTCCACGTTGAATTTCATCTGCCATTTTTCAGACCATTCAAAAAATTTGTTTAGATCTTCCTGTAGTTTTGTGGAGTCCTCGTCAGATTTAATATCACGTCCTATTTTAGTGTCATCAGCAAATTTGCTTATGTTGCTGTCTATGCGGATATCTATGTCGTTTATGTATATAATAAATAAGAATGGTCCAAGTACTGAGCCTTAGGGAACTCCACTTGTGACGTTGATCCAATGGGACTTAGTGCCATTAATGCTCACTCGCTGTTTCCTGTCCTGTAACCATGCCCTAATCCATTTAAGGATATTACCTTTGATGCCATGTGCTTCTACCTTTCTAATTAGTCTTTCGTGGGGGACTCTGTCGAAGGCTTTGCTAAAGTCGATATATACCACATCATAATTGTGCCCCTCGTCCACTGATTCGAAAACTGATGAAAAGAATGTTAATAGATTAGTTAGACATGAACGTCCGCTTGTGAAGCCATGCTGGGAATCATTGATCAATCGGTGCTTCTCCAGGTGATTTGGAATAGAGTTTGAAATGATTGCTTCCAGTAATTTGCTTACTATTGATGTTAGACTGATTGGGCGGCAGTTAGAGGATAGTGATCTATCCCCCTTCTTGAAAATCGGTATTACATTTGCTACCCTCCAGGATTCTGGTACTACACCTGTTTTTAAGGACATGTTAAAAAACTTTGCTAAGGGCATACTAAGCTCTTCCTTACATTCCTTTAATACTCTGGCAAATATCTCATCGGGACCAGGTGACTTTTTGGGCTTTAGTTTGTCTATTTGCTTACTAACATCGTTACTAGTCACTACTATCTCGCTTAATTTGTTTTCTTCACTATCTCTGAATAAAGTCGGTGCCCTGGGTATCATGTTTACATTTTCGGTGGTGAAAACTGTTGAAAAATATTTATTCAAATTATTGCTCATTTCTCTGTCGTTATCAGTGAGCTCGCCGGTGTCTGACCGTATTGGTCCAATATTTTCTCGTGTTTTAGTTTGATACATTTGATAGAATCCTTTGGGGTTTGTCTTCGCCTTCCTTGCTATCTTTACCTCATTATTCCTCTTGGCTTTCCTTATCTCGGTTTTAACCCTACTCGCCAATACCCTATAATAATCCCGGAAGTGAATTTTGCCACAATTTATCCTTCTACCTATAGCCTTCCTTTGGCCAATGATGTTCTTTAAATAATTATTTATCCATTTAGGGTCATTGTTGTCTGATCTGAGTTTTTTGTATGGTATGTTCTGCCTTTGTGCATTAAGTAACTCATTATTTAAATTGTCGTGGAACTCGGTAATCTCAGATCTCGTTATCAGGTCGGTGTCATCTGTCAGGTTCACGGCCAAGCGCGACACCCCCTGTCTCAGCTGCCTCTTTAAACTGTCAAAGTTTGCCCTTCTGAAATCTGGTACTTTAGTGGAATTTTCCTTACGTCTGCCCTGAAAATCTAACTGGAATCTAATATCTTTGTGATCGCTGTTTGCAAGTTCGTTTCCTACCTCGACATTGCTAATGAGGTTTTCTCTTTTTGACAGAACTAAATCGAGTATGTTATTACCCCGGGTGCGTTCGGTTATATGTTGACTTTGAAAACAGTCCTGGATCGTCTCGAGAAAATCCTCTGATTCTGAGTTACCTGTAAGGTCAGTGCAATCAATTTGGCCAAGGTTAAAGTCGGCTACTATGCAGACTTTGTTGTGTATGGAAGCCATGCTCATTACATCCCAGATAAGTCGCTCATTGACTCTATCAAGATTGGGAGGTCTATATATTACTCCTGTGATTAATTTTTCCCTACCGTCGATTAATTCTATCCAAATTGTTTCTGTATTCCGCTCAGTTTTTATTTCCTTATTTATTTCACACTTCAGATTATCCCTAGCATAAATTGCTACTCCGCCTCCTTTCCTGGTCTGCCTATCGGTATGGAACAATATGTAACCCGCAATTTGGTATTCGACCGGTAACTCACGTGTGTCTAGGTTGATCCATGTTTCAGTGAATGCTATTATATCGATTTTTTCGGTACATACCAAGGCCCTAATATCATCCATTTTGTTTCTCATACTTCTACTGTTCGCGTAGTATTCATTTAAGTTAGTCGTGTTCTGAGTCCTCCCCTTACCGCGTTTAGTTTTAAACTCCCCGCCTAATTTAGTTTTGTCATCATTCCTTACACTATTTCCCCGTAATCTTTCACTTTGTTTACCCGCTCCCACTGCAGTCTCCTCCACCCCCGTGCTCATATGTTCTCCCAGCAGTTTAAAGACTTCGATAACTTTGGAACTGCCCCCTCTAGAGCCCCAGCCAGGGTTGCTACTCCATCCCTAGCATAAAGGTCCCTTCTGCCGTAGAAGTTGTCCCAGTTGTCAATGAATGGGATTGATATTGACTTGCAATATCTGTCAAGACGGTCGTTGACACCAACTGCCCTTGACAACTATTCACTGCCAACTCTCCTTCTAGGCAGGACACCGCATATGATAGGGATCCCTCCCTTAGTCCTAATACGATCTATAGCTGCCTTGAACTTATCAAGAAGCTCCTCGCTCCTACACCGGCCAATATCATTGCCTCCTGCACTGAGGCAGATAATGGGTTTGTTCCCATTACCAGACAAAATATTGTCCATCCTGTCAACTATATCCCCCACCCCAGCTCCTGGCAAACACACCCTCATCCTATTTATGTTTTTACCACAAAAAGCCCTGTCCAGGTACCTTACCTGTGAGTCACCAACAATTAAAGTTTTTATACCTTCCTTGTCAGCCTTGTCCCTGGCTGTACTAACGTCCAATTCGTCTATCAACGGCTGTCTAGTGCTGAATTCACTGGCTTAAACACTGTTCATCACTGTTCAACACTGATCCCACTTCTTTCCGAAACGAAATTGTCTCTTTTGATTATGTTTATATCCCGGTGGTGACGATAGGTCGGGGAGAGGGACTTCGGGAATGGGCCGAACATTGGCCTTGGGGGGCCGCTGCACTGCAGGAGCAGTGCCTGAATAGGTCTCGACCCTACGGTGGTCAAGGATGTAGTGTGTGTGTGTGAAGGGGGTTGGAAGAGGTAGTGAACTAAATAACAAAGAAGATGAAAATTAAAGAAGACAAAGAAGAGAGAGAAATGAAAATTTTAAACAGACGAAAGAACAAGAAAATCGTGAATGAAGAAAGACACAGATAAAGAACAATAACAAAGACAAGTAGACTCTGAAGTATACCAAAAAGATGAAAAATAGACGAAGGAGAAAGGGAAGCAGATAGAAAAGTATAAATAACTAGAAGAAGAGGAAGGAAAGTCCCAAGGGAAGGAGGAATAGCAGGGGAATGGTGAGGGAGGTTAACGATGAGCAAGATTACGGGCAGTACGATAATTAGGAGCGGGTAGGTGAGCGGGAGAGGTGAGGTGAAGGTGAGAGAGGTAGTAGTAGGTGAGGTGAAGGTGAGAGAGGTAGTAGTAGGTGAGGTGAAGGTGAGAGAGGTAGTAGGTGAGGTGAAGGTGAGAGAGGTAGTAGTAGGTGAGGTGAAGGTGGGAGAGGTAGTAGGTGAGGTGAAGGTGAGAGAGGTAGTAGTAGGTGAGGTGAAGGTGAGAGAGGTAGTAGGTGAGGTGAAGGTGAGAGAGGTAGTAGGTGAGGTGAAGGTGAGAGAGGTAGTAGGTGAGGTGAAGGTGAGAGAGGTAGTAGGTGAGGTGAAGGTGAGAGAGGTAGTAGGTGAGGTGAAGGTGAGAGAGGTAGTAGGTGAGGTGAAGGTGAGAGAGGTAGTAGGTGAGGTGAAGGTGAGAGAGGTAGTAGGTGAGGTGAAGATGAGAGAGGTAGTAGGTGAGGTGAAGGTGAGAGAGGTAGTAGGTGAGGTGAAGGTGAGAGAGGTAGTAGGTGAGGTGAAGGTGAGAGAGGTAGTAGGTGAGGTGAAGGTGAGA
The DNA here is from genome assembly GCA_958450375.1 of Homarus gammarus. NCBI lineage: Eukaryota > Metazoa > Arthropoda > Malacostraca > Decapoda > Nephropidae > Homarus > Homarus gammarus. The sequence goes on from CAUDMG010000603.1 coordinate 377,090, forward strand.
GAGGTAGTAGGTGAGATGAAGGTGACAGAGGTAGTAGGTGAGATGAAGGTGAGAGAGGTAGTAGGTGAGGTGAAGGTGACAGGTAGGAGGTGAGAGGGAGAGGTGAGGTGAAGGTGAGAGAGGTAGTAGGTGAGGTGAAGGTGAGAGGGAGAGGTGAGGTGAAGGTGAGAGAGGTAGTAGGTGAGGTGAAGGTGAGAGGGAGAGGAGGTGAAGGTGAGAGGGAGAGGTGAGGTGAAGATGAGAGAGGTAGTAGGTGAGTGAGGTAGTAGGTGAGGTGAAGGTGAGAGAGGTAGTAGGTGAGGTGAAGGTGAGAGAGGTAGTAGGTGAGGTGAATGTGAGAGAGGTAGTAGGTGAGGTGAAGGTGGGAGAGGTAGTAGGTGAGGTGAAGGTGAGAGAGGTAGTAGGTGAGGTGAAGGTGAGAGAGGTAGTAGGTGAGGTGAAGATGAGAGAGGTAGTAGATGAGGTGAAGGTGAGAGAGGTAGTAGGTGAGGTGAAGGTGAGAGAGGTAGTAGGTGAGGTGAAGATGAGAGAGGTAGTAGGTGAGATGAAGGTGACAGAGGTAGTAGGTGAGGTGAAGGTGAGAGAGGTAGTAGGTGAGGTGAAGGTGAGAGAGGTAGTAGGTGAGGTGAAGGTGAGAGAGGTAGTAGGTGAGGTGAAGGTGAGAGAGGTAGTAGGTGAGGTGAAGATGAGAGAGGTAGTAGATGAGGTGAAGGTGAGAGAGGTAGTAGGTGAGGTGAAGGTGAGAGAGGTAGTAGGTGAGGTGAAGGTGAGAGAGGTAGTAGGTGAGGTGAAGGTGACAGAGGTAGTAGGTGAGGGGAAGGTGACAGAGGTAGTAGGTGAGGTGAAAGTGAGAGAGTTAGTAAGTGAGGTGAAGGTGAGAGAGGTAGTAGGTGAGGTGAGAGGGAGAGGTGAAGGTGAGAGAGGTAGTAGGTGAGGTGAAGGTGAGAGAGGTAGTTGGTGAGGTGAAGGTGAGAGAGGTAGTAGGTGAGGTGAAGGTGAGAGAGGTAGTTGGTGAGGTGAAGGTGAGAGAGGTAGTAGGTGAGGTGAAGATGAGAGAGGTAGTAGGTGAGGTGAAGGTGAGAGAGGTAGTAGGTGAGGTGAAGGTGAGAGAGGTAGTAGGTGAGGTGAAGGTGAGAGAGGTAGTAGGTGAGGTGAAGGTGAGAGGGAGAGGTGAGGTGAAGGTGAGAGAGGTAGTAGGTGAGGTGAAGGTGAGAGAGGTAGTAGGTGAGGTGAAGGTGAGAGAGGTAGTAGGTGAGGTGAAGGTGAGAGGGAGAGGTGAGGTGAAGGTGAGAGGGAGAGGTGAGGTGAAGATGAGAGAGGTAATAGGTGAGTGAGGTAGTAGGTGAGGTGAAGGTGAGAGAGGTAGTAGGTGAGGTGAAGGTGAGAGAGGTAGTAGGTGAGGTGAAGGTGAGAGAGGTAGTAGGTGAGGTGAAGGTGAGAGAGGTAGTATGTGAGGTGAAGGTGAAGGTGAGAGGGAGAGGTGAGGTGAAGGTGAGAGAGGTTGTAGGTGAGGTGAAGGTGAGAGGGAGAGGTGAGGTGAAGGTGAGAGAGGTAGTAGGTGAGGTGAAGGTGAGAGGGAGAGGTGAGGTGAAGGTGAGAGAGGTTGTAGGTGAGGTGAAGGTGAGAGGGAGAGGTGAGGTGAAGGTGAGAGGGAGAGGTGAGGTGAAGGTGAGAGAGGTAGTAGGTGAGGTGAAGGTGAGAGAGGTAGTAGGTGAGGTGAAGGTGAGAGAGGTAGTAGGTGAGGTGAAGGTGAGAGAGGTAGTAGGTGAGGTGAAGGTGAGAGAGGTAGTAGGTGAGGTGAAGGTGAGAGAGGTAGTAGGTGAGGTGAAGGTGACAGAGGTAGTAGGTGAGGTGAAGGTGACAGAGGTAGTAGGTGAGGTGAAGGTGAGAGAGGTAGTAGGTGAGGTGAAGGTGAGAGAGGTAGTAGGTGAGGTGAAGGTGAGAGAGGTAGTAGGTGAGGTGAAGGTGAGAGAGGTAGTAGGTGAGGTGAAGGTGAGAGAGGTAGTAGGTGAGGTGAAGGTGAGAGAGGTAGTAGTAGGTGAGGTGAAGGTGAGAGAGGTAGTATGTGAGGTGAAGGTGAGAGAGGTAGTAGGTGAGATGAAGGTGAGAGAGGTAGTAGGTGAGGTGAAGGTGAGAGAGGTAGTAGGTGAGGTGAAGGTGAGAGAGGTAGTAGGTGAGGTGAAGGTGAGAGAGGTAGTAGGTGAGGTGAAGGTGAGAGAGGTAGTAGGTGAGGTGAAGGTGAGAGAGGTAGTAGGTGAGGTGAAGGTGAGAGAGGTAGTAGGTGAGGTGAGAGGGAGAGGTGAGGTGAAGGTGAGAGAGGTAGTAGGTGAGGTGAAGGTGAGAGAGGTAGTAGGTGAGGTGAAGGTGAGAGGGAGAGGTGAGGTGAAGGTGAGAGAGGTAGTAGGTGAGGTGAAGGTGAGAGGTAGTAGGTGAGGTGAAGGTGAGAGAGGTAGTAGGTGAGGTGAAGGTGAGAGAGGTAGTAGGTGAGGTGAAGGTGAGAGGTAGTAGGTGAGGTGAAGGTGAGAGAGGTAGTAGGTGAGGTGAAGGTGAGAGAGGTAGTAGGTGAGGTGATGTTGAGAGGGAGAGGTGAAGGTGAGAGAGGTAGTAGGTGAGGTGAAGGTGAGAGAGGTAGTAGGTGAGGTGAAGGTGAGAGAGGTAGTAGGTGAGGTGAAGGTGAGAGAGGTAGTAGGTGAGGTGAAGGTGAGAGAGGTAGTAGGTGAGGTGAAGGTGAGAGAGGTAGTAGGTGAGGTGAAGGTGAGAGAGGTAGTAGGTGAGGTGAAGGTGAGAGAGGTAGTAGGTGAGGTGAAGGTGAGAGAGGTAGTAGGTGAGGTGAAGGTGAGAGAGGTAGTAGGTGAGGTGAAGGTGAGAGAGGTAGTAGGTGAGGTGAAGGTGAGAGAGGTAGTAGGTGAGGTGAAGGTGAGAGAGGTAGTAGGTGAGGTGAAGGTGAGAGAGGTAGTAGGTGAGGTGAAGGTGAGAGAGGTAGTAGGTGAGGTGAAGGTGAGAGAGGTAGTAGGTGAGGTGAAGGTGAGAGAGGTAGTAGGTGAGGTGAAGGTGAGAGAGGTAGTAGGTGAGGTGAAGGTGAGAGAGGTAGTAGGTGAGGTGAAGGTGAGAGAGGTAGTAGGTGAGGTGAAGGTGAGAGAGGTAGTAGGTGAGGTGAAGGTGAGAGGTAGTAGGTGAGGTGAGGTGAGGAGGTAGTAGGTGAGGTGAAGGTGAGAGAGGTAGTAGGTGAGGTGAAGGTGAGAGAGGTAGTAGGTGAGGTGAAGGTGAGAGAGGTAGTAGGTGAGGTGAAGGTGAGAGAGGTAGTAGGTGAGGTGAAGGTGAGAGAGGTAGTAGGTGAGGTGAAGGTGAGAGAGGTAGTAGGTGAGGTGAAGGTGAGAGAGGTAGTAGGTGAGGTGAAGGTGAGAGAGGTAGTAGGTGAGGTGAAGGTGAGAGAGGTAGTAGGTGAGGTGAAGGTGAGAGAGGTAGTAGGTGAGGTGAAGGTGAGAGAGGTAGTAGGTGAGGTGAAGGTGAGAGAGGTAGTAGGTGAGGTGAAGGTGAGAGAGGTAGTAGGTGAGGTGAAGGTGAGAGAGGTAGTAGGTGAGGTGAAGGTGAGAGAGGTAGTAGGTGAGGTGAAGGTGAGAGAGGTAGTAGGTGAGGTGAAGGTGAGAGAGGTAGTAGGTGAGGTGAAGGTGAGAGAGGTAGTAGGTGAGGTGAAGGTGAGAGAGGTAGTAGGTGAGGTGAAGGTGAGAGAGGTAGTAGGTGAGGTGAAGGTGAGAGAGGTAGTAGGTGAGGTGAAGGTGAGAGAGGTAGTAGGTGAGGTGAAGGTGAGAGAGGTAGTAGGTGAGGTGAAGGTGAGAGAGGTAGTAGGTGAGGTGAAGGTGAGAGAGGTAGTAGGTGAGGTGAAGGTGAGAGAGGTAGTAGGTGAGGTGAAGGTGAGAGAGGTAGTAGGTGAGGTGAAGGTGAGAGGGAGTAGGTGAGGTGAAGGTGAGAGAGGTAGTAGGTGAGGTGAAGGTGAGAGAGGTAGTAGGTGAGGTGAAGGTGAGAGAGGTAGTAGGTGAGGTGAAGGTGAGAGAGGTAGTAGGTGAGGTGAAGGTGAGAGAGGTAGTAGGTGAGGTGAAGGTGAGAGAGGTAGTAGGTGAGGTGAAGGTGAGAGAGGTAGTATGTGAGGTGAAGGTGAGAGAGGTAGTAGGTGAGGTGAAGGTGAGAGAGGTAGTAGGTGAGGTGAAGGTGAGAGAGGTAGTAGGTGAGAGAGGTAGTAGGTGAGGTGAAGGTGAGAGAGGTAGTAGGTGAGGTGAAGGTGAGAGAGGTAGTAGGTGAGGTGAAGGTGAGAGGGGTAGTAGTAGGTGAGGTGAAGGTGAGAGGGGTAGTAGTAGGTGAGGTGAAGGTGAGAGAGGTAGTAGTAGGTGAGGTGAAGGTGAGACAGGTAGTAGTAGGTGAGGTGAAGGTGAGAGAGGTAGTTGTAGGTGAGGTGAAGGTGAGAGTGGTAGTAGTAGGTGAGGTGAAGGTGAGAGAGGTAGTAGTAGGTGAGGTGAAGGTGAGAGAGGTATTAGTAGGTGAGGTGAAGGTGAGAGAGGTAGTAGTAGGTGAGGTGAAGGTGAGAGGTAGTAGTAGGTGAGGTGAAGGTGAGAGAGGTAGTAGTAGGTGAGGTGAAGGTGAGAGAGGTAGTAGTAGGTGAGGTGAAGGTGAGAGAGGTAGTAGGTGAGGTGAAGGTGAGAGAGGTAGTAGTAGGTGAGGTGAAGGTGAGAGAGGTAGTAGTAGGTGAGCTGAAGGTGTCATATAGTCAATAGGTCAGAAACGTTAAAGTACCAACACCTATCAATTAACACTAGAAGATCAGGTGTCACAAGGTTGAAGTACCATCATAGAGTCCAAGAGTGCCAATGGTACCAGATGGCACTATAGACGGTGGGTGAGGCTGTGTGTATGTGGGGGATGGGGAGGTAATGGGAGGCCAGAAAACACTACTAAGGTCTCAAGCGTCTCATTTTCTCTTTTCAATGTTTTTTTTTTCCTTTTCTGTGTGTGTGTGAGATCTGAAAATTTAATGGAGCAATCTACTGTAATTTGTGAGGAGGTGCGGCTGGTCCCAGAGGCCGTAGAAACGAGAGGTCACACCAAATTGCAGAGGGAAATAGACCTTAAGTCACTGATGATTTGCTACGACGGCAGACATAGTTATATATTACCTGAGGGAGGCGCTGTCGGTGGGGTAGAGAGAGAGAGAGAGAGAGAGAGAGAGAGAGAGAGAGAGAGAGAGAGAGAGATAATACCTGAGGGAGGCGCTGTTGGTGAGAGAGAGAGAGAGAGAGAGAGAGAGAGAGAGAGATAATACCTGAGGGAGGCGGAGTTGGTGGGGTAGAGAGAGAGAGAGAGAGAGAGAGAGATAATACCCGAGAGAGGCGCAGTCGGTGGAGGTAGAAAGGGGGAGAGAAAGAGAGAGAGAGAGAGATATAGCTCTAAGTGGCTCTCGTGACTCGCCAAACATAACCCTGGGAGAGTAATAATTGGTGGGTCATCAGTGGGTAGTGTTAATGTGGTGGGGAGAGGGGAGAGGGAAAGAGGTGGTAGAGGGGTAAGAAGAGGGAGGGGGGAAGGATGGGGTAGGAGGGGGAGGGGAGAGGGGAAGAGGTGGTAGAGGGGTAAGAAGAGGGAGGGGGGGAAAGATGGGGTAGGAGGGGGAGGGGAAGAGGTGGTAGAGGGGTAAGAAGAGGGAGGGGGGAAGGATGGGGTAGGAGGGGGAGGGAAGAGAGAAAGAGGTGGTAGAGGGGTAAGAAGAGGGAGGGGGGAAGGATGGGGTAGGAGGGGGAGGGAAGAGAGAAAGAGATGGTAGAGGGGTAAGAAGAGGGAGGGGGAATGACGAGGGAAAGTGATAGAGAAAGAGAAGATGGGGGAGATGGGGGGAAAACGAAAGCGAGAGGGGGAGATAAAGGAGAAGAAAAATACATTGGAGGAAAAAAGAATGAAATAAAAACCAAGGAAATAACGACAGGGGAAACGGAACAGATAAAGAGAAGAATAAAGAAAACAGAAAGAAGAAAGGATACGAACAAGTGGATACGAAAGAGAGAGAAACAAATAAACTCCAATAGCAGAATATAGAACCAAGAAATAGGAAGAAAAAGGAAATAAAGACGAAATTAAAAGAGAAATGAGGCGGTAACGAACAGATACACACATAGTTCCTAGGTTTGGGGGACGTCTTTAAGTAGTGAAAAGCCACAGGGGAGAGGAGAAGCTTGGGCTGAGTCCGTCCGTAATGGAGACGTATAGCGAGAGAGAGAGAGTGTGAGAGATAGAGAGAGTGTGAGAGATAGAGAAAGTGTGAGAGATAGAGAAAGTGTGAGAGATAGAGAAAGTGTGAGAGAGTGTGAGAGATAGAGAGAGTGTGAGAGATAGAGAGAGTGTGAGAGATAGAGAAAGTGTAAGAGATAGAGAGTGTGAGAGATAGAGAGAGTGTGAGAGATAGAGAGAGTGTGAGAGAGAGTGTGAGAGATAGAGTGTGAGAGAGAGTGTGAGAGATAGAGTGTGAGAGATAGAGAAAGTGTGAGAGATAGAGAGTGTGAGAGATAGAGAGAGTGTGAGAGATAGAGAGAGTGTGAGAGAGAGTGTGAGAGATAGAGAGAATGTGAGAGATAGAGAAAGTGTGAGAGAGAGAAAGTGTGAGAGATAGAGAGTGTGAGAGATAGAGAGAGTGTGAGAGATAGAGTGTGAGAAAATAGAGAAAGTGTGAGAGAGAGTGTGAGAGATAGAGAGAGTGTGAGAGATAGAGAGAGTGTTAGAGATAGAGTGTGAGAGATAGAGAAAGTGTGAGAGAGAGTGTGAGAGACAGAGAGAGTGTGAGAGATAGAGAAAGTGTGAGAGAGAGTGTGAGAGATAGAGAAAGTGTGAGAGAGAGTGTGAGAGATAGAGAGAGTGTGAGAGATAGAGAAAGTGAGAGAGATAGAGAAAGTGTGAGAGATAGAGAGTGTGAGAGATAGAGAGAGTGTGAGAGATAGAGAGAGTGTGAGAGATAGAGAAAGTGTGAGAGATAGAGAGAGTGTGAGAGATAGAGAAAGTGTGAGAGATAGAGAAAGTGTGAGAGATAGAGAGAGTGTGAGAGACAGAGAAAGTGTGAGAGATAGAGAGTGTGAGAGATAGAGTGTGAGAGATAGAGAAAGTGTGAGAGAGAGTGTGAGAGATAGAGTGTGAGAGATAGAGAAAGTGTGAGAGAGAGTGTAAGAGACAGAGAGAGTGTGAGAGATAGAGAGAGTGTGAGAGAGAGTGTGAGAGATAGAGAGAGTGTGAGAGATAGAGAGAGTGTGAGAGATAGAGAAAGTGTGAGAGATAGAGAAAGTGTGAGAGATAGAGAGTGTGAGAGATAAAGAGAGTGTGTGAGATAGAGTGTGAGAAAATAGAGAAAGTGTGAGAGAGAGTGTGAGAGATAGAGAGAGTGTGAGAGATAGAGAGAGTGTGAGAGATAGAGAAAGTGTGAGAGAGAGTGTGAGAGATAGAGAAAGTGTGAGAGAGAGTGTGAGAGATAGAGAGAGTGTGAGAGATAGAGAAAGTGAGAGAGATAGAGAAAGTGTGAGAGATAGAGAGTGTGAGAGATAGAGAGAGTGTGAGAGATAGAGAGAGTGTGAGAGATAGAGAAAGTGTGAGAGATTGAGAAAGTGTGAGAGATTGAGAAAGTGTGAGAGATAGAGAGAGTGTGAGAGATAGAGTGTGAGAGATAGAGAAAGTGTGAGAGAGAGTGTGAGAGATAGAGAGAGTGTGAGAGATAGAGAAAGTGTGAGAGAGAGTGTGAGAGATAGAGAAAGTGTGAGAGAGAGTGTGAGAGATAGAGAGAGTGTGAGAGATAGAGAAGTGAGAGAGATAGAGAAAGTGTGAGAGATAGAGAGTGTGAGAGATAGAAAGAGTGTGAGAGATAGAGAGAGTGTGAGAGATAGAGAAAGTGTGAGAGATTCAGAAAGTGTGAGAGATTGAGAAAGTGTGAGAGATAGAGAGAGTGTGAGAGATAGAGTGTGAGAGATAGAGAAAGTGTGAGAGAGAGTGTGAGAGATAGAGAGAGTGTGAGAGATAGAGAAAGTGTGAGAGAGAGTGTGAGAGATAGAGAAAGTGTGAGAGAGTGTGAGAGATAGAGAAAGTGAGAGAGATAGAGAAAGTGTGAGAGATAGAGAAAGTGTGAGAGATAGAGAGTGTGAGAGATAGAGAGAGTGTGAGAGATAGAGTGTGAGAGATAGAGAAAGTGTGAGAGAGAGTGTGAGAGATAGAGAGAGTGTGAGAGATAGAGTGTGAGAGATAGAGAAAGTGTGAGAGAGAGTGTAAGAGACAGAGAGAGTGTGAGAGATAGAGAGAGTGTGAGAGATAGAGAGAGTGTGAGAGAGAGTGTGAGAGATAGAGAGTGTGAGAGATAGAGAGAGTGTGAGAGATAGAGAGAATGTGAGAGATAGAGAAAGTGTGAGAGATAGAGAAAGTGTGAGAGATAGAGAGTGTGAGAGATAAAGAGAGTGTGAGAGATAGAGTGTGAGAAAATAGAGAAAGTGTGAGAGAGAGTGTGAGAGATAGAGAGAGTGTGAGAGATAGAGAGAGTGTTAGAGATAGAGTGTGAGAGATAGAGAAAGTGTGAGAGAGAGTGTGAGAGATAGAGAGAGTGTTAGAGATAGAGTGTGAGAGATAGAGAAAGTGTGAGAGAGAGTGTGAGAGATAGAGAGAGTGTGAGAGATAGAGAAAGTGTGAGAGAGTGTGTGAGAGATAGAGAAAGTGTGAGAGAGAGTGTGAGAGATAGAGAGAGTGTGAGAGATAGAGAAAGTGAGAGAGATAGAGAAAGTGTGAGAGATAGAGAGAGTGTGAGAGATAGAGAGAGTGTGAGAGATAGAGAGAGTGTGAGAGATAGAGAGAGTGTGAGAGATAGAGAAAGTGTGAGAGATTGAGAAAGTGTGAGAGATAGAGAGTGTGAGAGATAGAGAGAGTGTGAGAGATAGAGTGTGAGAGATAGAGAAAGTGTGAGAGAGAGTGTGAGAGATAGAGAGAGTGTGAGAGATAGAGAAAGTGTGAGAGAGAGTGTGAGAGATAGAGAAAGTGTGAGAGAGTGTGAGAGATAGAGAAAGTGAGAGATAGAGAAAGTGTGAGAGATAGAGAATGTGAGAGATAGAGAGAGTGTGAGAGATAGAGAGAGTGTGAGAGATAGAGAAAGTGTGAGAGATAGAGAGAGAGTGTGAGAGATAGAGAGAGTGTGAGAGATAGAGAGAGTGTGAGAGATAGAGATAGTGTGAGAGATAGAGAAAGTGAGAGAGTGTGAGAGATAGAGAGAGTGTGAGAGATAGAGAAAGTGTGAGGGATAGAGAGAGTGTGAGGGATAGAGAGAGTGTGAGAGAGAGAGAGAGTGTGAGAGATAGAGAAAGTGTGAGAGATAGAGAGAGTGTGAGAGATAGAGAAAGTGAGAGATAGAGAAAGTGTGAGAGATAGAGAAAGTGTGGGAGAGAGTGTGAGAGATAGAGAAAGTGTGAGAGATAGAGAAAGTGTGAGAGATAGAGAGTGTGAGAGATAGAGTGTGAGAGATAGAGAGAGTGTGAGAGATAGAGAAAGTGTGGGAGATAGAGAGAGTGTGAGAGATAGTGAGAGATAGAGAAAGTGTGAGAGATAGAGAAAGTGTGAGAGAGAGTGTGAGAGATAGAGAAAGTGTGAGAGATAGAGAAAGTGAGAGAGATAGAGAAAGTGTGAGAGATAGAGAATGTGAGAGATAGAGAGAGTGTGAGAGATAGAGAGAGTGTGAGAGATAGAGAAAGTGTGAGAGATAGAGAGAGTGTGAGAGAGAGTGTGAGAGATAGAGAGAGTGTGAGAGATAGAGAGAGTGTGAGAGATAGAGATAGTGTGAGAGATAGAGAAAGTGAGAGAGTGTGAGAGATAGAGAGAGTGTGAGAGATAGAGAAAGTGTGAGAGATAGAGAGAGTGTGAGGGATAGAGAGAGTGTGAGAGATAGAGAGAGTGTGAGAGATAGAGAAAGTGTGAGAGATAGAGAGAGTGTGTGTGTGTGTGCGTGAGAAATTGATAGACAGACAGCTAGGCACACAGACAAATGCAAAGACAAACAAACAAACAAACAAACACAGACACATACACCGACAGACAAACACACACACACATACACACCGACAGACAAACAAACACACACATACACACCGACAGACAAACAAACACATACAGACAGATACAGACAGGCAAACACACAAACACACACCGACAGACAAACACACACACATACACCGACAGACAAACAAACACACACATACACACCGACAGACAAACAAACAGAATGGACTCCATGATTCACACACTCAGTAATCAATTTAGTGCGAGTAAAGTGAGTGATTATGGAGCATTCAGACCCACATAGAAGGATCTGATTCACTTGATCATATTCACTCTGAGTTGATGAGGGGGGGGGGGTGGTCTACTGTCTTGAGGGGATGAGGAGATAGATGGATAGGTCAATGGGTTAGATAGATAGATAGGTAGATAGATAGGTGAATGGGTTTGATAGATAGATATGTTTATATATAAATCGATAGATAAAAGGATACAACCCATAAATAAATTCGTTGAGGAACAGACAATGATGATAAATAGGGAGAAGAAGAAGAAAATGGAATAAACAATATATTCAGGGGAGACGAAAAGAAATGTGAGAGTGACGTGACCAATATGGAGCCGCTGATGATGATATGTGTTGAGGTTAAGTTACTTCCTGCTGACCTGACCTGACCTGACCTGACCTGACCTGACCACACCCATGGTACTTCATTTTTCCTTCTTTCTTCTTTGTTTTTGTTGCTCTCTCTCTCTCTCTCTCTCTCTCTCTCTCTCTCTCTCTCTCTCTCTCTCTCTCCCTCGACCTTCCCTGTCTTCTTTCTTTTTCTCTCTCTCCACAGACCACTTCCTTCTCCATTTCCTCTCTCTCCCTTCCTCCCCTCTCAGCGACACACACACACACACACACACACACACACACACACACACACACACACACACACGCGCGCGGAAGCTTTCAACCTTCAAAAGGGGACCGTCGACACGAAGCCTCTCTCTCTCTCTCTCTCTCTCTCTCTCTCTCTCTCTCTCTCTCTCTCTCTCTCTCTCTCTCTCTCTCTCCCCATCTCCCTTTCCTCTCTACGTCTCAGTTTCTATTATATTTCCTTCTTTTTCTTTCTTTCCCCTCTCCTCTCCTCCCCTTCCAATCCCTTTTACTCCCGCCTGTCCCGCCCCTCCTTGTCGTCTTTTCTATTTCGTTTATCCTCTCCATCCTTCACCTACTCCTCCCCACATCACACCTTTTCCCACCTCCTCTTTTCTTATTTTCTCTACCTCTCTTTTCTATTTTTCTCTGCATTTCTCTTTTATTTTCTACCTATCTCCCCCGCCTATCTTTCTTTCTTTCTATCCTTCTTTCTTTACTTCACTCCTCGCATTTTATTTCTCCTCTTTCTCTTCTGTTCACTCTTTCTATTATCTCCTCTTCTTCACTCCCTTCCTTCTCATCTTCCCGTCCCCGATATCTCCCCGCTTTCCTACCGTCTCCTACTCACTTTACCTCCCCAAGGGACGGGGTGAAAAAGACGCTGGGTAGAAGGGAGGAGAGAGGGAAGAAGGCCCTGGCTGTGTGGAAGGGAGGAAGGAAGGGAATAAGACGCTGGGTTAAGTGGGAGGGAGAGAGGGAGGGAGGGAAGGGGGATATTCTGGCTATGTGGGAGAGAGGAGGGAAGAAGACCCTGAGTAGTAAGGAGGGAAGGGGTGTTGGGGTGGGGAGGGGGCTGAATTCACCATCCCCACGCACTGCTAATTTCGAACCTGTTGAGGACTGTTGCTCCCACGAGACGCACTGCAGAAATGTCGGAGAAATCTTATAAAGGATTTCGATGATAACTTAAACATTTATTCTGTCTTTTTTTTTCTCTTAAGGATGAGGGAAAGGAAGAAGATGGTGGGTGAGGATTATCGAGGGAGGGAGGGTGTTGGAGGGAGGGAGGGTGTTGAAGGGAGGGAGAGAGGGTGGTTGAAGGTGGATGTTGGAGAGAGAAAAGTAGTGGGGGGGGTGGGGGTAGGAACGAGGGAGGGAGGTAAGAGAGGATGTTGGAGGGAAGGAGAAGTCGAGCAGATATGACTTCTTGGAGGCGATGAAAGGAATCGTGGAGGGAAGGGAGATGAAATGATAAGAGAGATTGATAGGTAGATCACTAATAAAATAAAAACAAACACGAAGAATCCTACACAAACAGACCAACAAACATTAAATATAACAAAAAAAACAATACAAGAGGCAGAATAAACAAACATTAACAAACTACAAAGATTTTTTCCCCCGCGTAGGCTATCGTATTATATCAGCAACACAAAGAACGATAGCTGGAAAAAAGTATCGGAAGGTTATTGTATTACGGTGACACTATAAAGGACGATAACTAAATATACTCGTGGAATATTTGACAAGCATAACAATACCTGAATGTGATACTGTGTGTGTGTGTGTGTGTGTGTGTGTGTTAAGGTTCTGCGAAATGTATAGGATTGTGTTCCATATTTTTTTTTTTTTTTTTGGGTGGTGAGGGTGGTAGTGGTGAAATCCTACGTATGTCCTTCCTCCACCACCCCCCCTACCCCATTTCATCCCCTTCCTACACCCCTCTCCCCCTTCCCACCCCCTGCCCCCAACTTTGACAAAAAACACAACTCTGGACTCAGATAGCCAGTTCCCGTGTCTCACAACTTTTAGAAACTTTTCTCGGGTCAACAAAAGAACTTGAAATTGCTGGTTTTATTTGCCCAAAGTTGATTTATTGGCAACGGTGTAATTTATTGCACAATGATTCTGCTGTGGTGATGGTAGTGGAGGGGGAGGGAATGATGGAGGGAGGGAAGGAAGGAAGAAGGAAGGAGAGAGAGAAGGAAAATCGACTTTCTTTTCTCGCGTCATTGTAACCACACAGGAAAATCTCGGAATATCCACCATGGTCTTGTCTCTCTCTCTCTCTCTCTCTACCGGCTTATTCCTCTTCTTGCCCCTGTCTCTCGGTACACAATCGTATCACCGCCGACAACACAACAATAAGTGAAATGTGGAATGTCAGGGTTGAAATATATCCAGAGAGTCTTGTAAACACTGAAACAAATTATTATTTCCACTGCTAACTCCTATTACTAGTATCTGCTGCTATTACTAGTTATACTGACAATTCCTACGACTAATGTCAACTACTACTACTACTACCGGAACTACTATTATTACTTCTACTTCCAGTTCTGTTACTACTACTACTACTACCACTTCATATCTAGTAAAAACATTAAAAATTTTGTAATCTTGAAACACAAATCTGACTTATACTATTTTCTCTCTCTCTCTCTCTCTTCAAAAGAGTGATGCTCTCTTGTGGTAAGGAAATATTTACATTCAATTTACATGATTCACCCGTGATGAAGAGGAATTGGTAATCTGCAGTTCCAAAACATAGAGGCTCTCTCTCTCTCTCTCTCTCTCTCTCTCTCTCTCTCTCTCTCTCTCTCTCTCTCTCTCTCTCTCTCTCTCTCTCTCTACTGATCTTGGTTTTCTTTTCTCAATCTTTTTTTCTCTATAATATATCTGGCTTTCTCCTGTGTTATCTCTTCGTTTTTACCTCTCTCTCTCTCTCTCTCTCTCTCTCTCTCGTTTTGATAGGAAGATGTTTTGTTTGGTTAGTGGTTTAAGAAGGAGGGTCTCGGAGGGGAGGGGGTGGGGGAGCACAGGTAGAGTCATTTACACTTTGTTTACCTGAGTCACCCCTACAGAAGGCCAGGAGACGCTAATCTGTGTTGCCAAGACATGAACCTTGAAGTTGTTGTTTACTTCGCCAGAAAATTATACATAAAATTGGTATAATAACATAGGGTAATTATATGGTTCGGCCTTATGGCAGTTATAATTCTCTTTAAATGGTCTATAACGTCGGTAATTATAAAGGAGTCATTTTACGGACCTGTTATTGGGAAATGGCTACATACTAACATCACTTTTAAGTTAAGATACGGTGTCATGTAGAGGTAATGATGATTAGCGATTTGCAAACAGGTATTCTTAATTCCTTTATGCACAGGTATACAAAACATTTCACAGGCACACTTAACACACGCACACACACACACACATAGGTACACAGGTACACTCACCCTTACGCACACAGGTATATTCAACATCCCCAACAGACACACAGGTACACTCACCATAGGTACTCCAACACCCCCTAAGCACTCAGGTACACACAACACTCCCCTACACACAGAGGTACATTTATCAACCCTCACACTCACCAAAGGTACCCACTACACCCCCCTTTACACACAGGTACACTCAACTTCTCTACACCCACACAGGTATTCTTTCACCTGTCGTAATCATCACCAGCGTATCTCTCCTTCTATGTTACTATTATCGAGAAATATAACACATAACAAAAGGTAAATATTCTGGGAACTGTGAGAGACAATGTCTTCAAGGCTCTTCAGGCGATGGTGAGCGTCCATTGGAGTGAGATGAGGAGGAGGAAGAGGTAGAGGAGGAGGAGCAGTAGGAGAAGGTATTGTAAAAGAAGGAGGAAGAAATGGAACAGGTGGAGGGAAAGGAGGAGGAAGAAGAAGGGGAGGAGAAGGAGAACGAAAGGGAGGAGGAAGAGGTGGCGGGAGAAGAAGAAGAAGAAAGGTAAGCCAAAAGCAGCCAATAGAAGGAAGAAGAAATAATAAAGTATGAAAGATGAAGAAATAAGAAAGCTGAAGAAAATAGGGAAAATATACTGGAGAGAAGAAAAATAAGAATAGAAGAGGAATAAATAATATGGGAGAGGAGTAGAAGAAGAAGAAGAAGAAAATGTGGAAGAAAGATAGAGGGGAAGAAGAATAGGCACAGTAGGAATGAAAGTGGTAAGAGATACATACAATGAAGAAGAGGAGATAGAAAGGCAGAGAGCTAGAGAGAGAGAAACGAAAAGATAAGAGTGAATCACGAGTAACAGAAACTAGGTAAGAGACTGAAGGAGAAAAAGAAAGGTAGGATTAATGGATAGTGAAAGTAAAAGAATAAAGGAAGGAAGGAGCAAGAGTAGAGTGAGAGCCTTAAGGGAGAAGGAAGGGGATGGACGGTAGTGGAAGAGAAAAGAGAAGAGAGGATAAACGAACGGAGATAGGTTGGAGGAGGAAGGAGAAGAGAGAATTAACGAATGGACATAGGTAGGAGGAGTAAGGAAGACTGGACTAAGGAGGAGGAGGTGGCGAAGGAGTTGCTGATATTGGTTTTATCGAGCACGTCAAGCCAGCCAGTGAGGATTATTTAGGTGAGAAGGAAGAGTAAGAGGAGGAGGAGGAGGAAGTAGTAAGGAGAAGGTGAAGGGGAGGAGGGAGAGGTGAGATACACAATGGACAAAGTTCTTGGTTATTACGGGGTTAATTTTTTTTTTTTTTGCATTTATACGCTATCATAGTATTAGATGAGCATTACAGAGTATTACCGGCGTCGTGCAGGGGGAGGGGGTACCTTACGACCTCCTCAGTTTTCTCCTCGACCAATTTTTGATCACATTTTGCTGCCATCAAATGCAACCAACGAGAATATAAAGGAAAGTTAACCGTAAATTTTCATGGTTAATAAAGTGAACTGCTTCGCTTTTTGGAAGCTGGTTGCATAGTTGATAGGGTGTCTCATACGGAGGCGAATTTTTTTTTTTTTTGAGTTTGAAAAATCGGCCCATGGTATTAATGATGTAGTTCTATGTGCAGAATCATGTGATATCTTCAGATTTGAAAAGTTTTCATTTTTTGCTAGGTAAATTTTTACTTGAAATCTTATGAAAATTCAGTATTCCCACCCTTTTACCAACACTACTAAATAGCTTATTTAAAGTAAAGTAAATGTATCAGGTTAATTTATTAGGATGAAAATGATCCAGAATAGTGAAACGAATGATCTTGACACATTTATTAAATTTAATATTCCTTTAGAAAACAAAATCATCAAATACAAAAACCGGTTTTACTACTACGACCCGGTGTTGCTGCACACCATAGAGAACATGTCTTTCTTGCTTCTGTTTCTACTCATCACCTCCCTGCTGACCACCTGAGCTCGGATGTAGCCTTCCCTCCTCTCCTGGCTGTACACGTGACTGCTGGCCTAGCTCACTTGCTGTACACAACGCCCTATACTCTGGGTGTGCGAGGGCCAGGCAGGGACATGCATGGGGTTGTCCAGGAAAGCTCTGACTTGAACATTGGTGAGGCTGCAGGTAAGAGGGGGCTCACTGCCAGCCTGGATGTTATCCAGATCTATGAGATCAGTGAGGGTCTTGGCACCTAGATTGACTTCAGGAGTCTTCCTGACCCTGAAGGAATCGTCACCAACTGATTCGTCATGCCCAGATCCTCTCATAAGTCTCATATCCAAGATCTTTTTGACTGCCACTCTTCTCTCCTCCTCATCCTTACTGCAGAGCATTGTCTGCAGAACTGCCTCGGGATGAGCATACCAGGAAGATCTCCTCACAGTCTGCTCCACAATCTGAACAACCTTCCTTGGCTGACTCCTCAGGAGCTCAAGCTGGAAGAGAGCATGCCTCGGACCTTCGGAGAACGATGACTTGACCTTGGTGTTGAACCAATTTGGCAAGTAGACACTCACGATGAATTGGACAATAAGTCTCAGGTTGTGAAGCTGGTTCCCTTTCAGTTTATGATGAGCGACCCAAATTCTGCAGAACCTGAGAGCCGTTGTGAGCCACCTAGAATGTGAGACTGGACCTATCTGCAGGTAAGCAAGTCTATCAGGCATGACCCCAGTTTTGATGGCACTGCAAATCATGTAACCATAGTACTGGTCAGTACTCAGGTCGTCAATGACAGTATGTGCAAGCTCAACGAGTGGAGGGCCAACTGTGATTTTTTCAAAGCTCGGATTTATTTCTAACTCAGTGGCAGAGTCCAGCATCTTGCCAAGAGGACCAGACCATCTGTTGTTTGAAAGAGTCTTGCCATCCAGCTCCTGGATCAGATGTCTGAGTGACAACTCGTTGGTGTGGAGGTCACAAACAATCCAGACCAGCTTCCTCCCAATCTTCCGCTCTATCCACTGTATGACCTCCCCTTGCCACCATGTGTTCGTGTTGGTGCTGTCCCCTCCAATGGCCTGCAGGGTCTGGTCTACGTTCCTCTCTCTGAGCCAGTTCACAATGTTATCTGCCACTATCTCAGCTGGTTTCCTGATGTAATCTTTCTCTGGAGTGAAATGCCACAAATACTTCCCTCCTGGTCACTGCAGCAGGAGTAGTGTTCCTCCTTCACCATGGCAGGGAACAACTTGTCAGAATCTCCAACTTTCATGAACACTTTAGCGTCATCCCTTCTCCCCTCAAAGAACAAACAATTGATTCCATTTTCTCTTCCCCTTATTAAACTTCTCTTCTAGGTTACTGACAAGTTTCTCCTGAGCTCTCCTTACTTTGTTATGATCTATCACCAGGTGAACATCATCAGGTGTTATCAAACCACCGTCAATCCAGGCAGCTGTTGCTATCCCAGCAGTTTCTCTGAGACCAGTGTGGTGTCGCATGCTGGCCAGAGTTATGCTCGGGATATCTTTCCTATTTCGAATCTTATGCCTGGAAGGTTTGGGATCATTATTTTCTGGGTTAGGGACAAAGTCACCATTCTCCTGGTCAGCACTCGGATCAGCCATGGGGAAGTCATTAAACTCTGAATCAGCTTGACTCCAATCATCGGCCTTTTTTACCTCACCCTGGGCCTTCTCAAGTCTCTTTTCCTCGGCAACTCTTCTCCTCTTCTGTCTCTCTGTGGCAGCCTCCTGCCTCTTGGACTCCGGAATATCTTGGCTAGAAATCATGAGAGCCCCTATACTGCCAGTCTTCTCTCTCTGTCCTTTGACAAATGCCAGTTTGATCACAGGAATCTTCAGTTCACGCTTGCAAATACAGGAGATGTGGGCCTCGGATTTACAGTCACGATCGCATCCAAACTCAGGACAGAGAACAATTGGGCACTTGCAAGTAATTATGTCAAATAACTGGTCCAGTTGCTTGGCAAAGCTGTCCTTAACTGCAAGTTTTCCTCTCCCAAGAGAGATATCTCTTGCCTTTTCCCAACTGGCTAGCAGTCTCTCACTAATCTTCTTCTGACTTGTTGTGACTGGAGGCTTGAACTGAACGTTAGCCAGAGTGTACTGTGCCAAGACAGCTTTGGTCATATCGCTGGCAATGTCTTTGTTTGTGTAAGTTCTTTGGTTCTTTTCACTGATTTGCCTGATTAAAACACCGTATCTCAAAGCATCTCTCAATGTAGGCAACTCCGACTTCAGGAGCTCTCTCCCAGACCCAAGATAGTGAGTGAGATGGCTGGATTTTTGGTTCCTCGTCCTGACACAAGCAGCCATCGCAAATATTATCAACTTATAAATGCATCAGAATCTGAAACAGAAAAAAATATTGTTAGTTGGGTTGTTAAAGAATGAAGTCAGAAAGCAATGTTCACTATTTAATTGTAATGCACTAATGCAGCTGTACGTTAGATTTTCGATAAATTTCACGCTAAAATTTACCTAGCAAAAGGTTGCAAAATATTGAAACTGAAATTATTTTCTGTTTATATACACTAAAATCTACCAAAAAAGTGATAGGCCATTAGTTTTAGCTGATCTTCCCTCCTATGACACACCCTAATAGTTAATGGATAAAGTGAAACTGATTCGCCTTTTTAAACTGGTTACATAATTAATAAAGTGAAACTGCTTGGCTTTAGGAAACTGACTGAGTGGAATTGAGTTTATAGGAGAAGCGTGTGTTAGTAATTGTATTTGATTCTGTTATATCTCTCTGAATGGGTAGAGAATATTAGATAAAGTTTGCAAAAGTTCAGGAGATACTGAAACCGAAAATACTTTATTTTTTGGTGGTGTTTATTATTATTGTTATTATTATTAGAAGTACTGTAGTAGTATTAGTAGTAGTAAAAGTATTATTATTATTATTATTATTATTATTATTATTTTTTTTTTTTTTTTTTTTTTTTTTCCTCTCACCACACACACACACACACACACACACACCTTTTCCTTCTTTTTTTGACAGTATGAATAAGCGAAGAGAGAGTTAGCTTGGGACACAGACAAAGTAGAGTTCTATTCTGAGTACGGGAGAGAATCATTGAAGGTGGTGGTCAGAAGTGTGGGGCTGACAGCAGGTCATTTGTCAGTCTGGTCAGCATTTCTAGAAGGGGATGGGAACAGGGGGTGAGGGGGTGCAGGTAATATGCGACTACAGTACCTGCCTTGGGGTTCATCCTGACTTCCTTACCTGTACTGGGTCTATAATGCTGTTTTGTGTGTTATCTTGTTATCTTACCTGCTGTGTTATCTTGTTATCTTACCTGTTCTTGTCCTCTGTCTTCACACCTGACGCTAATTAACGAACTTATTATTTTCGAAGTTTGAAGTTATCATCTCTCTCTCTCTCTCTCTCTCTCTCTCTCCCGAAACTCATCTGTTACACAAAATAACTGAACAACAACCCAATAATTTCTCATAATAAGAAATTAATTATGTAAACAATTAATGATATTCAGTACTTAAAGAAACTTCTCATATGTCGTCTACACATTTAATTCCTTAATTATCTCAGAATCTCATTACTTCCGTGTTAATTGCATTACAGTTACTTCTACCCAAATAAATTTAATATAATTTCGACATAAACTGCTGAGGAGAGATAACAGGGAGTTTGTCTGTAATGTTTATTTATTTATTTTGCACAGTTATACGTCTAACACACCCTTAACACACACATAACACACCCTTAACACACACATAACACACTCATAACACAACCATAACAGAGCCATAACACATCCTACACACGCCTTAACACAACCATAGCACACCCTAACTTAACCATATCACATCATAACACATCCCTAACACACCTTAACACAACCATAGCACACCCTAACTTAACCATATCACATCATAACACATCCCTAACACACCTTAACACAACCATAGCACACCCTAACTTAACCATATCACATCATAACACATCCCTAACACACCTTAACACAACCATAGCACACCCTAACTTAACCATATCACATCAAAACACATCCCTAACACACCTTAACACAACCATAGCACACCCTAACTTAACCATATCACATCATAACACATCCCTAACACACCTTAACACAACCATAGCACACCCTAACTTAACCATATCACATCATAACACATCCCTAACACACCTTAACACAACCATAGCACACCCTAACTTAACCATATCACATCATAGCACATCCCTAACACACCTTAACACAACCATAGCACACCCTAACTTAACCATATCACATCATAACACATCCCTAACACACCTTAACACAACCATAGCACACCCTAACTTAACCATAACACATCATAACACATCCCTAACACACCTTAACACAACCATAGCACACCCTAACTTAACCATATCACATCATAACACATCCCTAACACACCTTAACACAACCATAGCACACCCTAACTTAACCATATCACATCATAACACATCCCTAACACACCTTAACACAACTATGACACAACCTTAGCACCATAACACAGCCATAACACAACCTTAACAAAGCCATAGCACAATCATAGCAGCCATAATAGAGCCATAACACACCCATAACACAACCGTAACACCATAACACACCCATAACACACCCATAACACAACCATAACACACCCATAACACAACCATAACACAACCATAACACACCCATAACAGAGCCATAACACACCCATAACAGAGCCATAACACACCCATAACACAACCATAAAACACCCATAACACAACCATAAAACACCCATAACACAACCATAACACACCCATAACAGAGCCATAACACACCCATAACACACCCATAACACAACCATAAAACACCCATAACACAACCATAACACACCCATAACAGAGCCATAACACACCCATAACACACCCATAACACACCCATAACAGAGCCATAACACACCCATAACACAACCATAACACACCCATAACACACCCATAACACACCCATAACACAACCATAACACAACCATAACACAACCATAACACACCCATAACAGAGCCATAACACACCCATAGCACATCATAACACAACTGTAACAACCATAACAAAATCATAACACAACCATAACACCTATAACACACAGATAGCACAGTGATGGCTAAGACCCGATAATCTATGTACAATTAGAGTGTCCTTGTCGTAACACCTGTGCCCCCCCCTCCTCCTCCTCCTACCTCATTCATTGTCTCTCTTGCCTGTCAATGTGCAGGTGATATATTGCTGTTGGCTTAACTCTCTCTCTCTCTCTCTCTCTCTCTCTCTCTCTCTCTCTCTCTCTCTCTCTCTCTCTCTCTCTCTCTTCTTCTCTCAAACATTTCTAGTTCCTCTTTAAGTCTTCTCTCTCTATTCTTTCTTTTATTCTCGCTGCTTCCCGTTTCCTCTCTCTTCCACTCCCCCAGTTCGCTACATCCTCGTCTCATTTTTTTTATCATATAGTTCCATGTTGTCCCTCTCACTATTGTATTTCTCAGTCATTCTCACTTTCTCACACACACACACACACACACACACACACTACTACTACTACTACTACTACTACTCCTACTTTGCTGTCACTCGGAATCGAGTATGACGATCACCCAGCTATGATACAATGATATGAGTTATTAAGGATGTCACCTAGGTTGGTGAGTTCTGAGGTGACTAAAGAGGCCGATACGGGACCGGCAGAGTTGTTCACAGATGTCGCACATGTGGAGGGCTACTTCTAGTGTGGGAGGGGCGGCGGTAGCGTCTTTCCGGCGTTGGCGCTTGTCTGCCTCGTTATGCAGTCGGACTAACTCGAAAGTATTGACACCTTCTCGTGTGGTGATCCTCCAAGCGTTACAGTGTGGAGTAATCGTCTCCCAGGTGAGGGGGTCGATTTGGCACTTTTAAGACTATCCTTATACCTCTTCAGTTGCCCGCCAGCGTTACGTTTACTATTCGTTAGGTGACTGTAAAGTAGCTGCTTTGGCAGTCTACTGTCGTCCATGAGGGTAACATGGCCAGTCCAGCGTAGTTGTTCATGGATAATGGTAGCCTCGATGCTCCTACAGTTGGTGTCAGCAAGAATACTGGCATTTGTTCTCTTGTCTTCCCAGCGAACTCGGAGGATGGAACATAGACTACGTTGGTGAAAGTTTTCACACACACACACACACACCCACTCACTTTTTTTTTCATTGTCTCACTCATACTCTCTCTCTCTCTCTCTCTCTCTCTCTCTCTCTCTCTCTCTCTCTCTCTCTCGTCTCGGCTTTCCTTGATCAGCTGTCAGTGTCGAGTGATATATTACTCCTGGCTTAACCCTACTCTCTCTCTCTCTCTCTCTCTCTCTCTCTCTCTCTCTCTCTCTCTCTCTCTCTCTCTCTCTCTCTCTATCTATCTATCTATCTATCTTCCATGAGTCATTTTATACTTTCACTTCAAGCTTTTATGTCCTTTCACTTTCATTATACTTTCTGTTGTTTTTCAATGGCAGTCTGACCTCTCGCACACACTCACTCGCCTCCTCTCACTCTTCTTCCCTCTGACCCCACTCCCTTCCCTCCTCTTCCCTCTTACTCCACTCCATTCCCTCCTCTTCCCTCTCATCCCACTCCTGCCCCTCTTCCCTTTCACCTCACTCCCTTCCCTCTTCCCTCTCACCCCACTCCCTTCCCTCTTCTTCCCTCTCACCCCACTCCCTCGCCTCTCCCTCTTCTTATCTCTCACCTCACTCCCTTCCCACCTCTTCTCCCCTCTCACCCCACTCCCTTCCCTCCTATTCTCCATCCCTCTCACCCCACTCCTTTCTCTCTTCTTCCCTATCATCCCACTCCCTTCCCTCTACTTCCCTCTCACCCCACTCCATTCAATCCTCTAATTCTCTCTCACCCCACTCGCTTCCCCCATTCTTCCCTCTCGCCCCCACTCCCTTCCCTCTTCCCTCTCAGCCCACTCTCTCGCCTCCTCTTCATATCTCTCATCTCACTCCTTTCCCACCCCTTCTTCCCTCTCACTCCACTCCCTTCCCTCTCACTCCACTCCCTTCCCTCCTCTTTTCTTCCCTCTCACTCTTCCACTTTTATGTCGTCGAGGAATGCGGAAAGTTATTGTTATCGCCTTGCTGTCCTCGTCATCGTCTTTATCGTCGTCTTCTTCATCTCTCTCTCTCTCTCTCTCTCTCTCTCTCTCTCTCTCTCTCTCTCTCTCTCTCTCTCTTCCTGGCTGTAACAGATGTACACTACCGTGGTGTTCCCCTTCCACATCAGGACCCCAAACGTCCACCTGGTTTAACCCTTTCACACCACTCAATCAAACACAACAGGACACTCACTAAATCCGGTTCAACTCTCATCAAGGTGACCATGTTGATTGGATCACCTGGAGTACGACTTACCCTTCCTGTAATTACTCGACAAATCTTATTCTCTCGAGGTCAACTTTAATCCATTATTCACAAGGGTTGAGTGTTATAGTGCTTGTTATGGTGTGTTATAGTGCTTGTTATGGTGCTACCTGTTTTGTGTGTGTGTGTGTGTGTGTGTGTGTGTGTGTGGTAGTTATTCACTTTTTCTACTACATATAAAAAATGTTGGAAAAACTTGCACCTGACTTTACCTGTCGTGTAGTGGTAATAAGGCAGGTAAATTTGCACTAATTAACACCTGTGTAATTGTAATGCATGTTTACTCTCATATTTATATAACTATATCAAAACAAGAGCCACATTAGGTTAGGTTAGGTTAGGTTAGGTTATAACCAAATAAAACCTTGCAAAAACCAAAACAAAACACACACCCCATACTCGTAAACCATCTATCAGTCAAGTAAAAGAAAAGATCACCAACTTGATTTAATTTATCCTGTGTGTGACTCTGACTAGCGGGATATACAGTATATATTCCTACTTTAACGTGAGGTAATTTCTCGTGTAATGCTCGTCGGCAACCTTATCACACACATGGGTTACCAAACAATATTTTTCCTCAGTTAATCTCCTCATATAGTGGAGTTTATGTTGTAAATATGTTGATATTAAGTTAATCTGCTCATTACCTCCTATTTATGGCTATTAGGTGTATCATTACCTGGTCATTTCGGTCCCAAGTCATTAATTTACTCTTATAAGAAACTAGTGATGTTTTGACTGCTTAATGATGAGACAGGTAAGTTAGCTCACCTTTACGTGTGTGTGTGTGTATGTGTGTCCTTACCTGTATTTCCCTTAATTAACCTCGTTCGTGTTTCATATTCTGGTGAAGGTGTTACATTAAATCTCAGCGTTACACAAACACTGTTACATAAAGTTTCATCGTCACTACAGACAATATTACATCACATAGTTGATTATTATACTTTGTCCCATTATTTATATTATATTACTTCAAGTTTTCTTATTTTACAGTTTGTCCTAATTTAAGTGCCATTTTTATAAAGACTAAAGAAGTATTTTTCTTCCTTGCAGGTAAGTGCCACAGGTGATGACCACAACACCTGTACATGACGTTATCATCACGTTCAGCCTCAGGTAACCTTTGAGCTGTTTTGAGACGTCACGACACGAAGTGGAGTAGTGGTGTCTTGTGGTGAGGACACAGCAGAGACCATACTCTTCCCGTTAGGGTAGTAGTGTCTTGTGGTGAGGACACAGGAGAGACCATACTCTTCCCGTTAGGGTAGTAGTGTCTTGTGGTGAGGACACAGGAGCTACTGGTGTTGAGGTACAAGACATGTGTGGAAAGTGATAGGAAGTAATTTACACCTACAAGTAGAGACGTTCACACATACTTACTCATATCATCAACTTATGTGGTCGGATATATAAACAAAGTGAGCGATGCTGTAGGTTATTGTTTTAAAGGAAAAAAATGAAGGTTTGTTTGTCCTTGAGCCAGGAGTGACGATACAGCTTCTGAAAAAAAAATGAAAGAGAAAAATCGACAATAAAAGAGGGAGGAGTGAGGGAGGATGTAGGAGAGAAGGTGTAGGATGGAGAAATAGAGAGTAGAGAATAGAAGAGGTAGAATGAAGCAGAAGTGAGGGAAGGAAGTAGAGGTGAGGGCAGGAGAGTGGGGAGAGTGTGACACAATTTCACAATCGCAGTTCACATGTTCGTCAAAGAATAAAAGACGACTTTTTCGACCTTTTTCATACATATAAATTGATTCATAAATCTTTACATGGCAGGTGAGCTTCGTTCACTCCCGACAACAAGCAACGAGCTCACTCAATTACGGTCTGTGACTTTTAACGTGTGAACAAGTCGGTCTTTACCCCCCCCCCCCCCCAGTGTTTAACTAATGTATATAGATGAATGTGTATTGTAAATGAATATATATATATATATACTATTAAACTTTCATTGTGAGGAAAATATTGTCTAAGCTTTCACCTGTAGGTTATTTCCTCTTTTTAACGGATTATATGGAGAAGAAAGTCCGTTGTATCGAGGGTCTGTTAGATTTAAACCCTCCATCTAACGGATTATATAGCTATGCAAATCCGTTTTATAGAGGGTCTATTAGATGTGAAACTCTTCATCTAACGAACTATATAGATATGAAAGTCCGCTATATCGAGGATCCGTTAGACGTGAGCCCCCATCTAACGGATTACATAGAGAGAGAAGTCCGTTATATGGAGGTATCACTGTTAAAGGTCTTTGTGTGGTCACTCGCTATACCAATGTTTGTATACTTTCACCTTCTATCTTTACGTCACTTTCTCTACTTTATTCCTGTACTTTCTCCAACTCTTATGTTTATATACTCACTATTATTTTATCTTCTCTTTTTTACCTGTAATCATCAATGTTTCTTACCTGATCGTTCTTGCAACAGCTAATATCTTGCCCTCTCTCTCTCTCTCTCTCTCTCTCTCTCTCTCTAATCTCGAGAAAGTAATTAGGAATGACTCGAGAGTTTACTGTACCTTACTGAGAGAAACTTTCCCTCCCCTCTCTCCCTCCCTCCTATCTACCGACTCTCCCTTCCCATCTGCGTGTCTCTTCTTCATTCACCTTCTCTCCCATCCTCTCCTTCCTTCCCTCTCACCCACCTCCCTTCCCATCCTCTCCTTCCCTCTCTCCCACCCCTCTTCTTTCCTCCCACTCACCTCCTCCCTCTCCTTCTCCTCACCCTCCTCTCTTTGATTAATGCCGTCCACGTTCACGACTTCTGCCGGAGCTACATGACCTTAGGATGCGGCAGCCTGAATTTAGCATCTTAGAATGCCTCAGTCTGACCTTAGAATGCCGCAGCTTGACCTTAGAATGCCGCAGTCTTAATTTAGGATACCGCAGATTGACCTTAGAATACCGCAGTCTTACTTTAGGATGCTAGGATACCTCAGTCTTATATGAAGGACCGTGGTACGCTACCCCTCACGACTCGAACACTTGTGAATAAGGACAAAACAGAGTTAATCTCAGCTCAACCTACACGGGGGGGGGGGGGGGAGGGAGGTGAGAATGGGGAAGGAGGAGAGGTGAGAGAATAGGTAAAGAGATGATGAAAGAATGGGGAAGGAGACAGATGGAGGGATAAAGAACAAGGAAATATTGAGAGAAAGGGAGGGTAGAGGGAAAAGGGAGAAGAAGGGAGAAGATTGAAAGAGGATGAGAATAGGGAAGATTATTATTATTATTATTATTATTATTATTATTATTATTATTATTATTATTAGTATTATTATTCCTCCTCTCGTTATTGTTGTTATTAACTTTATTACATAGTATTAGTTACCAATATCATCATCAACACTTTTTTTTTAGAAGAATTATTATCTAAATTATTACACCCACTATTACTATTAACGCTACTATTAGAGTAATACATATTGAGGCGTCACAGTGTTATGGGAGTAATCTCAGTTTTTATGAGTATAATTCTGTGTGACGAACTAATGTGTCCAAATTACCTGAATTGGCTATTATAAAAAAATAATAATTAATTGTGACGAGTACACATTAATGGGCGAAAACTGTTGATTATGACCATATTTCAAGTTATATAAACATTGAAATATTTATATATGTAGATATTTTTATAACCTAGGAGTGTATATTGAGAGAGAGAGAGAGAGAGAGAGAGAGAGAGAGAGAGAGAGAGAGAGAGAGATGTGTTATTGTATACATGTCTTAGTTTCTCTTTAAAAAATATTCATTCTCATTAATTTTTTGTTAGATATTTTTTGATTATTCTGTCTGTCTCTGTCTGTCTGTCTGTCTCTGTCTGTCTGTGTGTCTCTGTCTGTCTATCTGTCTCTATATTTGTGTGCCTGTTTGTGTTTGTCTGTTTGTTTATCTGTGTCTGTCTGTCTGTCTTTCTGTGTGAAGACAATGTTTACAACTTTTATTTACATTCACTCTCCATAACCACCGCTCACAACCATTATATCCTCACGTTGCTTATCGTCATCATTTTACAACAGTAATTTACAGATATTTTCGGCAATTATTTACAACCTTTCTATAGTTATTGATTATAGCCAATTATATGTAAGGGTTATAGATGAACAGGATTTACAACCATTATTTGCAATCATCATTTACAACTTTTATTTTAAACTCATTATTTACAAACTTTATTTACAGTTGATATTTACATTTATTACTGCAGTGTAAAAGTAAATTCATTCTGTCAAGTTTTCTCGTCAGGATATATATAACCAATCAGAATATATGCTCAGACTAGCCAATCAGGGTGTGGGTAAGTCAATTTAGAATTAATTACAAATTATTGTTAGCTAATTACAAAGTGTAGGCGAATCAGAACGCTTCTCGCCAATCGGAACCTGGAGTCAGTCAGAACGAATCAGCACTCAGAGCTTGTAGCCAATTATCACGTATTAGTAATCGAAACCTGTGCTCAAACAAGATACATTAACCAATCAGAACGCGTAAGCTAATCATGATCCGTATCCAATCAGGCCATGTAAGCCAATCAGAACGCGACAGGCAATAAGTACGAATCACCAGTCGCAACCTCTAGTCAATAAGAACATGTCAGCGAATCAAAACACATAGCCAATCAGAGAGAATCACTAATCAGAATCTAGTCAATCAAAACTTGTAAGCCAATTAGAATGCGTAAGAACAACCATGACCTGCAGCCAATCACAACGCTTAAGCTAATCAGAATACGTAAGCCAATCACAACGCGTAAGCCAATCATGACCTGCAGCCAATCACAACGGGTAAACCAATCAGAACGCATGAGCCAATCAGGACGCGTAGCTATTACCAGGGCCCCGTGCGCCGTTCGATGGACATGGTATTGTAAAAACATAAAGTGGTTGACGTAACTCTGTCCCGAATTTATTCCAGTGATTTTGTATCCCAGCTCTGACTCCACCCAGCGACCAGTGGTGTATTAGTGAGAGAGAGAGAGAGAGAGAGAGAGTATGACGAAATGGACTTTTGTGTAAGAATATCATGTGTTTAATAGCTATCATGTCCCTGAGATGAAGCAGGTTATAACATGTTGAAGACGTGAAAGAACCTTGTGATGTACCGTGATCAACGCTCATCATGGATACTGAACTCTGTAATATTTGAAGAATTGATTAATATTTTTTTTTTTACGTATATTAGATTGTTTTATTTACTATTAAGGTGTAATACTTGGATCAAATTTAATATAGATATTTTTGAATTGACAATAAACTCTGGTGGTATTGAAAAGTGTGTGTTTGTCAGTCTTGAATGAACTTTGACCTCCAAGTTATCTTTTGGAGATTCTTAACTTTTCCTTACTCAGGACTAAAGTTAATCTCCCCAAAAGGTCTCTGAGTTTACTTTCTCTACATGGATAAGTCCTCCGGGTTAAAAGCTTGTTTTCAGTGCGGGTGCTTCCGCTGCAACCAATCAGAACCGAGGTTTTTGGAAAGACTAAAATTATTGGTTTTGAATCATTCGCCGGTATGGTTGAGTGCAATGATCTTGTGACACAGTGGTAATTGGTCGATGAGGAATCACTCTGAGAGACTTCCCTGTGAGGGTAAAATATATTATACATTTCAAGCCATTCACTCAAGATTTAACACTGAAAAGCAAGAGTTGTGGCTCCATTTAGTCAACCAATTTCCTGACCTGACTCATAGATGTTGTCTGCACGTGAGGGATATTTTCTTTCAACTGCAGTTATCGTAGCCAAAGACAAATTCCTGTTAAAAATCACAGACTTGATTATTTTTTCACTAAAGCAAAGACTGTAATGAATCTCTCTCCCCTTAAAACATCCCTCAAGTGCGAAAAACATCCATCAGTTAGATAAGGAAAGACGGACATTTAACTAAACACAAAAAAAACGATGACTGACATTTACACAGTACCCGGAAGCCATGTTGTCAAGAGTTGAGTTCAAGACAGGTGTACCACTCACCTGTGTAAGCTTTAATGAGCCGTTGTTTAGCCGCTTAAGGTGGTCGTCCTGTGTACCTTTGTCATCAACAGGTAAAAAAAAAAGAAATTAATTACGTCAAGCAAGGATTATATGTGTGTGGGGGGGGGGGGGGGGAAGTGTGTATGTGTGGGGGGGGGGAAGTGTGTGTATGTGTGGGGGGAGGGGGAAGTGTTTGTGTGTGTGTGTGGGTGAGGAAGGGGGAAGTGTGTGTTTGTGGGGGTTGAGGAAGGGAGAAGTGTGTGTGTGGGGGGGGGGCAAGTGTGTGTGTGGGGGGGGGGAGGGGGCAGTGTGTGTGTGGGGGGTGAGGAAGGAGGAAGTGTGTGTGTGGGGGGGGGGGTGAGGAAGGGGGAAGTGTGTGTGTGTGTGTGGGGGTGAGGAAGGAAGAAGTGTGTGTGTGGGGGTGAGGAAGGAAGAAGTGTGTGTGTGGGGGTGAGGAAGGGAGAAGTGTGTGTGGTGGGGGTGAGGAAGGGAGAAGTGTGTGTGGTGGGGGTGAGGAAGGGAGAAGTGTGTGTGTGGTGGGGGTGAGGAAGGGAGAAGTGTGTGTGGTGGGGGTGAGGAAGGGAGAAGTGTGTGTGGTGGGGGTGAGGAAGGGAGAAGATTTGTGTCTGTGTGTGTGTTTGTCTGTCTGTCTGTCTGTCTGTCTGTCTGTGTATCTATCTGTTTGTCTATCTATCTATCTATCTGTGAGTATATATCTGAGTGAATAATTGTGTTTTCTTTTTATATAGAAGTCTACATTTGTGTAATTATAGCGTCATAAACCCGTGGCCAAATAAGTATCATTACCGCAGAACAACCGCTGTCATTACCGCTCTTTTGTTTACCTGTTTTAAGCTCCTCCAGGTAACGCTAGAAACCACACTGTAGAACCTGTCTGCTGGGAGTTCCTGAGACAACTAGCCTTTACCCAAACCTGTGGGGAGAGAAACACGAAACCTGATTAGCTGCAGTAAATAGGATTATGAAACTAGGAGAGTAATTACAGACGTGAACTTGGCGGGTTTTGTTGGGTGATTAGAGAGAGACCAGGTGATATAGTTTGGGTTATGGTCGAGTCTCATTACCGTCTGGAGGAATCAAACACCCAGGTCATTATTTTGAGTGTGATTTTTTTGGAGTGTGAGTTTTTTTAGTGAGTTTTTAAGTGTGATTTTTGAGTGTGAGTTTTTTAGTGTGATTTTTTGAGTGTATAGCGAAAAGTCTATCTACAGTATACAGTATCCACCCCGCCTTTAACTAACCATCTGACCTGGTAACCCACTTTTAACTTTTCATTTAGGGTGTGACGGTCGGGTTTGACTAATGGCCACTTCCAGTCTAAACAGATGTCTTTAGGGTGTTAGTTCAATCCCCAGTGCAGTAGCTAAGGCGTCCGAGTGTTATGCCCCTAATACACTAACAGGGATTCAAGGAACGCTTCTACTCTCCCTGACGTCACGGTGGATGTGATCTAATATAAATAATTACTCTGTTGTTTGTTCACATCTTTCAAAGGTCAGACACTGTTGGGGATGTACAGGAATGAACAGATATATCCACACGCACACACGCACACGCACACACACGCACACACACACAGAAATATATATGTATACACTAAAGCCGATTCAACATATCGGACGGTAAATATTGACATTTGTGGGAAACGTATTGAAATTAGTGTACCAATTCTGGTCAGTTAACTACGTGTTGATATTTCCAGTGTTTTCTGTCTGTCTGTCTGTCTGTCAGTCTATGTATGTATGCATGTCAGAAGTAGTTAAATTAAATACCTATGATTGATTTCATATAATTAATGATAATCCATTATATATATTACCTGTTGATTGATTACCCTATTTGAGACAGGTGAGAGTGTGAAGGAGGAAGGGATGAGGAGAGGGAGATGAAGGGGTGATGATTAAGGGAATGATGACAGAGAGAACCAGAGAGAGGAGAGAGAGAGAGAGAGAGAGAGAGGGGATGGGAGAAAAAAAGAAGGAACGGGAACAGAGAGAGAGAATAAGAGACAGTAGAGAAAGAGAGAGAACAAAACAGGGAGGAAGAAAGGAAATTGAAGAAGAAAGACGTCAAATTAATTCAACCTAAGAATACACCTGAAACTCAAAATTAATTAAGGAAAACACTAATTACTTACACACATTATTTCCTTTTTAAACATTCGCCAATTAAAAAAAAATACATATATATATAATTCTCTCTGTTTTTTTTATTTATAGTTTGTCATTTAATTATTATTGTTTTTTTTAGTAGAGGGACAAGGTCTAATATATTTTCATCATAATAAACCTTTTTTTTTTTAGGGGGCGCTGAAAATATTATTAAAAAAAAACAGACGAATAATTAAAACCATTTTGTATTGTGTTGCTGTCGACAGAGATTAATCACATATGTTTAATTTTCCTATCTGTGTAGTTATATATTCTGTGTTACCTTTTATTTCTATGTAATTTGTTTTAGTATTTGTTGTTTTTGTTTTGTTTTTGTTTGTTTTTCCTGAGGATTTATAAGAAAGTGGGGATTCAATATTTACCTTTAAGTCCATTACAATTGTCAAGGGTTGCTGCTACCTGGATACCTTTTTCCCCCTTCCATCTTTCCCTCTCATTCCCCTTCCATCTCTCCCCTTCTTCTCCATCTCCCCTCTCTTTCTTACTCACCCTCCCTCTCACCTCACTCCTTTCTCTTTTACCTGCCTTTTTCATTCATTTATCCCTCTTATTCATCTCTCTCTCCCTTCCCCCTTCTCACCCCTCCCTTTCCCCTTTTCGCTCCCCTCCTCCACCCACTTCCCCTTTACAATATGACATAGGGGTTAGCTTATAATACTAGGTCCCCTCACTCTCTCTCTCTTCTCCCCTTCCTACCTCTCCCCTCTCCTATTCTCCCCTCCCTCCTTCCCTCCCTCCTTATAATACCGAGTAGGTCTCATCCTCTCTCCCTTCATTTCCCCTTCCTACTTCTCCCCTTCCACTTCTTCCACCTCTCACCCTCTCCCCTTCCACCTCTCCCATTCTTCCCACCACTCCCACTCTTCCCACTTCTCCCCTCCCACCTCTTCCAATCCCCCCTCCTACCTCTCCCATTCAACCCTCCTACCTCTCCCCTTCCACCTCTCCCATTATCCCCTACCTTTCCCACTCTTCTCTCCCCTCCCACCTCTCCCACTCTCCTCTCCTACCTCTCCCCTTCCACCTCTCCCACTCTCCCCCTCCACCTCTCCCATTATCCCCTACCTTTCCCACTCTTCTCTCCCCTCCCACCTCTCCCACTCTCCTCTCCCACTCTCCCCTTCCACCTCTCCCACTCTCCCCTTACAGTACACCGTGGCGTTAGGTCATAATAGAATGAGAGTGTAGAACTAAATCATTGAATGCCGCGCCAGTTATGTCCTGCTTGGTATTCCAGAAGGCATTAACCCGCCACCATCCATCACACACACACACAAACACACACACACACACACACACACACACACACACACACCATAACACACACATTAGACTACGGTATAACCCTCCCTCCCCTGGTGATGGTGTGTTATAGTGCTATGTTATTGTAAGCCCCCTGTTGTGTATCACTGTAGTCTGTTATTTAGCACCCAATTCTTCTTCACTGTACTATCTTATATTTCATTATGCACTTCACTATAAACCATTCATCGGTACCTGTTTTTCCATTCACTGTAATTCACTGTACTTCACTGTATCACATTGAACCAAAGCGTGAAGAGTGTACGTGAATCCTATAGCGTTGGGGATCACTTAAAGGCGGTGTGAGTACAGTACACTGGATACTAATCCTTCGGTACACAAAACAGTAATATGGTGGCACTATAGGCTATATAAACCAACGACCCTCAGGACAGGAAGCGAGTGTTGTATCCACTCATCCACCGCACTGTTACCGCCACTACAACACACCTTACTGTAATTTAAACAACACACAGCGTCCATGAACTAGTTTTAATATCCTCGCTGACAGAGTACGCTTATAAAACTGGACTCACTATTTACCCAAACGAGAGTACTTTTTGTAGTTACGGTCTACACACACACACACACACACACACACACACACACCATTACTCCCTATTAAAAACTTCTCTCACAGCACTAGTAAACTATCATCACTTGTGAATGAATCTCACCAACACCCTCAGTTAGCTAACAACAGTAACACTCAACAAACCATCCTGCAAACTCTAACACAAAGGTTCTGATCACTTGTTCGTAGTGTCAAGTCAGTTCCAAGCTTCAATGACACATGTGAAAGGTTCTGATCACTTGTTCGTAGTGTCGAGTCAGTTCTAAACCTCTATAACACATGTGAAAGGTTCTGATCACTTGTTCGTAGTGTCAAGTCAGTTCCAAGCTTCAATGACACATGTGAAAGGTTCTGATCACTTGTTCGTAGTGTCCAGTCAGTTCTAAACCTCTATAACACATGTGAAAGGTTCTGATCACTTGTTCGTAGTGTCCAGTCAGTTCTAAACCTCTATAACACATTTGTAAATATCACATATGAACCAAACTTTCTGGGAATCCATATTTGTATATTTTTTTTCATTTTTTTTTTCATCGTAATGTAATGATCTGTCTTTCTTTTTCTACCTCACATTCAGGGACAGAAGTGCGAGGAGAGACATAAATTAACGCGAATAAATTTATTGCTCTTAAGGATGCATTAGTCACGTAAATTTATGAAAGTTTGCCGCTTGAGTTATTGTAGTGAGGATATTTTTTTTTTTTTTTTATACCTGAGAGTATTGTCAAGGATATGTTGTTGGTATAGGTATACAGGTGTCTTGTTCAGGTAGGAATCCAATGAAGAAGTGGGTCAAAAAATGTTCAAAACAAGTTAATTGGTTTTGTGGGTTTTATTTTAGTAACAGATGAGGAGGACCATGTAGCTTACCTTACCCTCTAATTGATTCTTGAAATGTGTGTGTGTGTGTGTGTGTGTGTGTGTGTGTGTGTCATTAAGTTTTATAATCGATTCGTCCAGATTTTTTTATTTATTTAGTTAACTGGGTTCTTTCTTTCTTTCTTTCTTTCTTTCTTTCTTTCTTTCTTTCTTTCTTTCTTTCTCTCTCAACACCCAGACTCACGGAAAACAACAATATCAACAAACCACACTTTCCCGCCGGTGACCCCTGGAGGTAAACACACTACAGGTAGGTACTGTACAGTCGGGGTCAAAAGTAATTGAACACTTGGCAGTATTTGTTATGTAGTACCCGAAGATCTTGGGTATTAACGAGAGTTTTATCCCATTTTGTGGTTCAGGCACAATATGTGATGACAAGTAGTGTTATTAGTGTATCCCAATCAAGCATGTATAACTCAGAAGTAGATGCCAGATATTGCTAAGTGTTCAAAACTTTTGACCCCTACTGTACATTGCATTTTATTACACCTGTGTCATTAGTGTCTTGTCTATAGGAGTGTGAGGAGAGGGAACAGGTACATAGAAACACAGATATATACACATACATATATACATACAGTACATACATACATCCAGCTATGATGCAATGATATGAGTTATTAAGGATGTTACCTAGGTTGGTGAGTTTTGAGGTGACTAAAGAGGCCGATACGGGACCCGCAGAGTTGTTCACAGATGTTGCACATGTGGAGGGCTACATCGAGTGCGGGAGGGGCGGTGGCAGCGTCTTTCCGGCGTTGGCGCTTGTCTACCTCGGTTTGCAGTTGGGCAAACTCGAAAGTGTTGACACCTTCTCGTGTGGTGCTCCACCAAGCGTTACGATGTGGAGTAATCGTCTCCAAGGTGAGAGGGTCGATTTGACACTTTTTCAGGTTTGTCTTAAGACTATCCTTATACCTTTTCAGTTGCCCGCCAGCGTTACGTTTACTATTCGTTAGGTGACTGTAAAGTAGCTGCTTTGGTAGTCTACTGTCGTCCATGCGGGTAACATGGCTAGTCCAGCGTAGTTGTTCATAGGTAAGGGTAGCCTCGATGCTCCTACAGTTGGTGTTAACAAGAACACTGGCATTTATTCTTTTGTCTTCCCAGCGAACTCGGAGGATGGAACGTAGACTACGTTGGTGAAAGATTTCAAGTGCCTTGAGGTGCCTCCTGTATGTGACCCATGTCTCGCTTCCATAAAGCAGGGTGGGGAGGACCACTGCTCGATATACGTGCAACTTTGTAGATAATTTCAGCTCCCTACAGCTGAAGACACGGTTTTGGAATCTGTCAAAGACATCTGATTCGATGCAGAATCTCTTCGTCGATATCCGGGGTGGTGGACAGATGGGAGCCGAAATATACCTAAAGTGGGTAACATTAGAGAGGGTAGTACCGTTAAGTTGGATGGGTGGTGGAGGTGTGTCTGAACTAGGGGCAGGTTGAAAGAGAATCTGAGTCTTAAGTACATTCACCTAAAGGCCGAAGTGTGCATAAGCATCTGTGTAGGTGTTCAGGATCTCCTGTAGATCGCGTTCAGTGTGAGCAACAAGGGTGAGGTCGTCTGCATACTGAAGTTCAGTAATGGAAGCTGCCGACACCTTTGTTCTTGCCTGGAGTCGTCTTATGTTGAAAAGATCCTTCATCTGGTACTCGATGTCCACTCCGCCGGCTAAAGTGGCACTGGCACTAGTAAGGAAGGCAGCCAAGAAAATAGAAAAGAGAGTTGGTGCCAGCACACACCCTTGTTTAACCCCTGTTTGGAAGAACTTAGACTGGGTGCCATTGTGCAGGACACTGCCGTTCATGCCATTGTGGAGTTGCCTCACAATGGCGATGACTTTTGAGGGGCAGCCAAAACGGCTGAGGGTCCACCACAGAGCATCCCCGTTGACTGAGCCGAAGGCCTTGGGTAGGTCGATGAAAGCCATGTACAGGTCACGACGCTGTTCTTTGCACTTTTCCTGTATCTGGCGGGCAGCAAAGATCACGTCAGTGGTGCTACGTAGAGATCCTGGGAGGAAGTTTTCCGCCTCTGGGAAAAGTCTGTTTAGGAGGACTCGGGTAATAGTCTTGCCAGCTACAGACAGCAGCGAGATCCCGCGGATGTTGCCACAGTCTGACAGGTCCCCCTTATTCTTATAAATATTGACGATGTAGGTGTCTTTAAGTGCTTAGGGGATTTCCTCCTTTTCCCATATATTTTCCAGGAGAGAGTGGAGACGACTGGGATTTCATCAGGCCCTGAGGATTCGTTATTTTACATCTGTTGATGGTAGTAGATACCTCATCCAGAGACGGAGGATAGCTGAGGTGGGTCAGCTTTGGATGCTAAGGGACATGAGTAGTCAGGACCTCCACATCAGTGTTTCGGTTGAGTAGTGAATGGTAGTGCTGAAGGAGTCCTTCATCATCTTTAATTATGGAGTTACCGTCGGATGAGTGAGGGGGGGCTGCGCCACGAGTGATTGGCCCATAAAATGTTTTGGTGGAATTGAAAAATTCGTGCATCTTGCGATGATCTCCAATATTATTGTGCTTTACATGCTTTGTTTTTAAACCAGTCAATCTTTAGATTGTTAAGTTCCTGCTGGGCCACAGCTTTCTTCTTGCGGAAGGTATCAGCTTTGGTCCGAGACTGAGGGTTTTCTGCCAGTCAGTTAAAGCAGTACGTTTATAACCGATGAGTACATTAATTGCTGGGTCATTTTCATCAAACCAGTCGTGGTGTATTCTTTTCATCAGCCCGTGGGTCTCTCTGCAGGTTTTTGTCATGACAGTGTTGAGAGTATTCCATTTAGCACTGGGATTTGGGATGTTCGTTGTTGGGTTGTTTATCTGCCCATGTTAGAGCTGCTCTCTGAAAGCATGTGCTACCACTGGATCCTCCAGACGCTTAGTGTTAAAACCTCTTCTAGAGGCTTGCTGCCTTCGCCGTTTTGGGGCAGCGTGAAGTGAGAGCTTGGCCCTGACGAGCCGATGATCAGTGTTGCAGTGGTCTGAGCCACGTATATCACGGGTGATGAGGACATCTCGGCGATCTCTTTCTTTGACGATGTAGTAAATGAGATGCCAGTGTTTGGGTCGTGGGTGTTGCCACGAATCCTTGAACTTGTCGGCCTGCCTAAACAAGGTATTGGTGATAGTGAGATTGTGTGTAGAATACTTGGTGAGGAGGAATATGCCGTTGGGATTACATTTGTTTAGTCCATTTCTCCCAATGGTTCCCTGCCAAATGTCAGCATATCTGCCAACTTTGGGAACAGAGATTAGCACTGTCGAGGTCGGCGTAAAAGGCCTCCTTGATGTCATCCTCTGCATCCAGTAAGCACTGGTGAAAAAGGCATGACGCGAGTGATTCAGTGGGACTCGGAGCCTCAGGAGGCGCTCGTTGATCCCAATAGGCATTTCAGTTAGCCTGTGTAGGATGCATTGGCGGATGGCAAAGTCAACTCCACACACACACACACACACGCACACGCACACACACACATAAACACACACACACACACACACGCACACACACACACGCACACACACACACGGACACACGCACACACACACACACGCACACACACACACACGCACACACACGCACACACACACGAAATACTCCGGGACTATTAGTGTCAGGTGAACACACACTATTGTTTGTTACGCCTTTAAAGAGGTCGGGCGTTAAGAGCACAGTGTGTGTGTTGTACTCCAAGACAATACCATTTCAGCATACACACACGGTTGCATGCCACAACATACAAGTTGCATTCCAGTTGCATTTGAAAATACATGTTTGCTTCGTAGTTGCGTTTCACAGATGCATTTCAGTTCAATTTTATAATACAAAGCTGCAATTCACCCGTAGTCTACAATACAAAATTGAAATTTCTGTTGTAACTACATTCTACAGCTCGTGAAATTCAAGGAACATAATACCATTTGGGTTGTATCCTAAAAATCGCGGTTCCTTCCCAGAAAAAAATACAATTCTTGTTCACATCTAAATTCTGGATGCAGAGCAACATTCCAGACTATGAAGTTCACTCCGGGGTGGCGAGCAATATTCCAGTCTCGACAGCTTATTCCAGAGTTCAGAATCGCTTTACCCTTCTCACAAGTCATTCTAGATTACATAGTCGTATTCTAGAGACACTGCTCATTCCAGAACACAGAAACGAAACTTATTCCTCGTAGGTTTTATCACAACAAATTATGAGTCTATAAAACACAGGGAAGCATTGAAGGACGCAGAGTGTCCTCATCAAGCTGAGAGCGACCGTCTGCCTCACACGAGAGACCTTAAGAATACTCAGTAACTATCAAGGCATCATGTGAGAGAGAGTACACACACACACACACACACACACAGAGAGCAGACCACACAATGTACTCCAGGAGATACAAGATACTTTTATGGCTGACAGGACAAATGAAGGCGCCTGAGCAGACTCCTGAGACAAGCCAAGAGTCTTTCCGGGTCACGTTACCGAGATCCAGTACAGAATTCCCGGGCACTAACACACACACACACACACCTAACCTAACCTAACTTAGCCTCACCTTTCCCTGACATTAGCCTTGAAGGAGTCTCTCAAACGACGTGGTAACCTTTTCAAGTATTCCTGACGGTCGGCCTCAAAGTGTATAAAACATATGTTACCTGTTGTACCTTCACGACAAGGACATATTTGTCTTCTGAGTCCATAGAAAAGGTCAGTAACTTGGTCAATAAACCATCAGGTGTCCACGAGATATTGGTGTCCTTCAGAGAAAAGAATTACATTTACGTGACCAAAATTACACCATCAGGATAGCTATACCGGCCGTCCGAGAATAAAAAAAAAATAACTAAGCTTTCTTGAAAATACTTGAAATTTGGTTGAACACTTAATAGTCTTTTGTGTGTGTGTGTAGAGAGAGAGAGAGGATTGCGTTTAGAATACACACACACACACACACACACACACAAAGCTTATTCTCCCGGGCTATACACTAAATCCACTGTCTTAACTACCCAACAACGTAATAAAAACCTTGCCAGGGGAATTTGAGTCACCAACCAGGTCTTAGTAGAAGCTTTTAGGCCCCACATACGTACATCCCCAGGCACACACACACACACACACAGTTCCGGGAAAAAATGTATACTACTACCAGACAAACACACAAGGTCACACGAGAGTCTTCCGTGACCTGGTGACCTAGCGACACCCAATGAGAGTCTTTCATTTACTGGCTAAACAATTATCCTGACCAATCATCGCCTCCATCTGTATGAACCCAAACGTATCTAGCCCTAACGCACATGCACCCCTACATACATACATACATACATACATGCATGCATGCATGCATGCATACATACATACATGCATACATACGTACATACATACATACATACATACATAGTTATTTACGTGTATTGGTGTATAAAAGTCCCCGTTACCTCCATGGCAACAATTACCTTCTATTATTCCAGTAAATTTATTTTAGTCGAGTTAACCAATTTTCACTTTAATACTTTTTTTATTGACAAGAGTGTATAATGACTGCTGTGTGGTGACTGTAGTGTATAATGACTTGTGTGGTGACTGTAGTGTATAATGACTGATGTGTGGTGACTGTAGTGTATAATGACTGTTGTGTGGTGACTGTAGTGTATAATGACTGCTGTGTGGTGACTGTAGTGTATAATGACTGCTGTGTGGTGACTGTAGTGTATAATGACTGCTGTGTGGTGACTGTAGTGTATAATGACTGTTGTGTGGTGACTGTAGTGTATAATGACGTGTGGTGACTGTAGTGTATAATGACTGTTGTGTGGTGACTGTAGTGTATAATGACTGTTGTGTGGTGACTGTAGTGTATAATGACTGTTGTGTGGTGACTTGTGTGGTGACTGTAGTGTATAATGACTGCTGTGTGGTGACTGTAGTGTATAATGACTGCTGTGTGGTGACTGTAGTGTATAATGACTGCTGTGTGGTGACTGTAGTGTATAATGACTGTTGTGTGGTGACTTGTGTGGTGACTGTAGCGTATAATGACTGCTGTGTGGTGACTGTAGTGTATAATGACTGCTGTGTGGTGACTTGTGTGGTGACTGTAGTGTATAATGACTGTTGTGTGGTGACTTGTGTGGTGACTGCAGTGTATAATGACTGCTGTGTGGTGACTGTAGTGTATAATGACTTGTGTGGTGACTGTAGTGTATAATGACTGTTGTGTGGTGACTGTAGTGTATAATGACTGTTGTGTGGTGACTGTAGTGTATAATGACTGTTGTGTGGTGACTGTAGTGTATAATGACTGTGTGGTGACTGTAGTGTATAATGACTGTTGTGTGGTGACTGTAGTGTATAATGACTGCTGTGTGGTGACTGTAGTGTATAATGACTGCTGTGTGGTGACTGTAGTGTATAATGACTTGTGTGGTGACTGTAGTGTATAATGACTTGTGTGGTGACTTGTGTGGTGACTGTAGTGTATAATGACTGCTGTGTGGTGACTGTAGTGTATAATGACTGCTGTGTGGTGACTGTAGTGTATAATGACTGTTGTGTGGTGACTGTAGTGTATAATGACTGTTGTGTGGTGACTTGTGTGGTGACTGTAGTGTATAATGACTGTGTGGTGACTGTAGTGTATAATGACTTGTGTGGTGACTGTAGTGTATAATGACTGTTTTGTGGTGACTGTAGTGTATAATGACTTGTGTGGTGACTGTAGTGTATAATGACTTGTGTGGTGACTGTAGTGTTTAATGACTGTTGTGTGGTGACTGTAGTGTATAATGACTGTGTGGTGACTGTAGTGTATAATGACTTGTGTGGTGACTGTAGTGTATAATGACTTGTGGTGCGTGTGAAGCTTGTGTGGTGACTGTAGTGTATAATGACTGTTGTGTGGTGACTGTAGTGTATAATGACTGTGTGGTGACTGTAGTGTATAATGACTGTGAAGTGACTGTAGTGTTTAATGACTGTTGTGTGGTGACTGTAGTGTATAATGACTGTTGTGTGGTGACTGTAGTGTATAATGACTGTTGTGTGGTGACTGTAGTGTATAATGACTGTTGTGTGGTGACTTGTGTGGTGACTAGTGTATAATGACTGCTGTGTGGTGACTTGTGTGGTGACTGTAGTGTATATTGACTGCTGTATGGTGATTTGTGTGGTGACTGTAGTGTGGTGACTGTAGTGTATAATGACTGCTGTGTGGTGACTGTAGTGTATAATGACTGTTGTGTGGTGACTGTAGTGTATAATGACTGCTGTGTGGTGACTGTAGTGTATAATGACTGTTGTGTGGTGACTGTAGTGTATAATGACTGCTGTGTGGTGACTTGTGTGGTGACTGTAGTGTATAATGACTGTTGTGTGGTGACTTGTGTGGTGACTGTACTGTATAATGACTGTTGTGTGGTAACTTGTGTGGTGACTGTTGTGTATAATGACTGTGTTGTGACTTGTGTGGTGACTGTAGTGTATAATGACTGTGTTGTGACTTGTGTGGTGACTGTAGTGTATAATGACTGTTGTGTGGTGACTGTATTGTGTCTGGTGGTAACTGTTGTCTGATGACTGTTGTGTGGTGACTTGTGTGGTGACTTGTGTGGTGACTGTTGTGTGGTGACTTGTGTGTGACTGTTGTGTGGTGACTTGTGTGGTGACTTATGTGGTGACTTATGTGGTAACTGTATTGTGTTTGCTGGTAACTTATGTGGTGAGTGTTGTGTGGTGAATGTTGTGTGGTGACTGTTGTATTGTAACTGTATTGTGTATGGTGGTGACTTTTGTGTGGTGATGGTTGTGTGGTGACTGCTGTGTTGTGACTTGTGTGGTGACTTGTTTCGTGATGCCTTGTGAGGTGACTTGTGTTGTGTGGTGACTGTTGTGTGGTGAATGTTGTGTGGTGACTGTTGTGTTGTAACTGTATTGTGTATGGTGGTGACTGTTGTGTGGTGATGGTTGTGTGGTGACTGCTGTGTTGTGATTTGTGTGGTGACTTGTTTCGTGATGCCTTGTGAGGTGACTTATGTTGTGTGGTGACTGTTGTGTGGTGATGGTTTTGTGATGACTGTTGTGTGGTGATGACTAATATGTGGTAGAGGTGGTGTGTGGTAGAGGTATGTGTGTGTGTGTGTGTGTGTGTGTGTGTGGCCGCCCATAAAAAAGTGCAATTTTGTCTCGCCAGCTGTGCACCCCAGACCTATTCCTCCCCAGCCTCCAGTACCTGCCCTCCCCCAGTACCTGCCCTCCCCCAGTACCTGCCCTTCCCCAGTACCTCCCCTCTTCTAGCACCTCCTTCTCCTTCAGCACTTTCCCTCCCTCACCCTCTCCCTCTCCCCAGCACCTCCTCTCCCCCACTCAGCACCTCCTCTCCCCAAGCCAGAACCTTCCCTCCCCCAGCATCTCCCTCTCCCACAGCACCCTTCCCCCAGCATCTCCCTCTCCCCCAGCACCCTTCCCCCAGCACCTCCCTCTCCCACTTGTCCCTCTTCCCTAGCACTTCCCCTCCCCACCCTCTTCCTCTCTCACTTTCTCCCTCTCTCCCAGCACCTCTCTCTCCCCAGCATC
Organism: Homarus gammarus; assembly: GCA_958450375.1. Classification (NCBI taxonomy): domain Eukaryota; kingdom Metazoa; phylum Arthropoda; class Malacostraca; order Decapoda; family Nephropidae; genus Homarus; species Homarus gammarus. The sequence goes on from CAUDMG010000603.1 coordinate 420,111, forward strand.
TCCTTCTCCCGAACACCTCCCCTCCCCCAGCACCTCCCTCTCCCACTTTCTCTACTCCTACTTTGCTGTCACTCGGAATCGAGTATGACGATCATCCAGCTATGACACAATGATATGAGTTATTACGGATGTCACCTAGGTTGGTGAGTTCTGAGGTGACTAAAGAGGCCGTTACGGGACCGGCAGTATCGTCCACAGATATTGCACGTGTGGGGGGCTACATCTAGTGCGGGAGGGGCGGCGGTAGTGTCTTTCCGGCGTTGGCGCTTGTCTGCCTCGGTTTACAGTCGGGCTAACTAGAAAGTATTGACACCTTCTCGTGTGGTGCTCCTCCAAGCGTTACGGTGTGGAGTGATCGTCTCCCAGGTAACCCTCCTCCACACCCTCCTCCTCCACACCCTCATCCACACCCTCGTCCACCCCCTCATCCACATCTACACCCAAGTTCAAATTTACCCTAGAAAACATCAGACATATTCACCACGACATATCACCCTCTTATACACCGCAAAGTCAAGGAGCAGTAATGAGAAAAGTAATAACATATCCTCTCGTGGGGTCAACACAGAGACAGCGAGCCAATGAGCTGATCGTATTGGATTGTAAACAAACGCACGTGGCCTTGTTACGGAAGTATTGATTGTCAGTGGGCGAGTATTGATAAGTCGCGTCGATACTCTGTTGTGTCGTCCGTTGCTGACTAATGAGGTGAATGTGGAGGCATTTATCATCACTAGTGAGTCCGTGTGCTCCTCATTGTGTGGCCATGAGAGAGAGAGAGAGAGAGAGAGAGAGAGAGAGAGAGAGAGAGAGAGAGAGAGAGAGAGAGAGAGTTCGAACGGTTCGTCATAAAGGATATACAAGAAAACCTCTTTTTAACGGACTATATAGAGAGAAAAGTCCGTTTAATCGAGTCAGCTAGATATGAGATGAAAGTCCACGATATCAAGGATCCGTTAGATACCAAACCCCCATCTAACGGATTATTTGGAGGTTTCACTGTATAAATAAATGGTTTTTGACCCCAATGGGTGTTTTAGCTATACATTAATAATAGGGTCAGTTGTATAGTGTATGAACCAGTATTGTTATTCACTCTTTTATTTATGAATTAGTTATTCCCGTCTATTGTGATATAGTTTTCCTCTATACTTTATATATAGATAGAGTACAGTATATGATAATTATATACCGTACAGTATATGATAATTATATACCGTACAGTATATGATAATTATATACCGTACAGTATATGATAATTATATACCGTACAGTATATGATAATTATATACCGTACAGTATATGATAATTATATACCGTACAGTATATGATAATTATATACCGTACAGTATATGATAATTATATACCGTACAGTATATGATAATTATATACCGTACAGTATATGATAATTATATACCGTACAGTTCTGACAATTATAGCCTATATGCATTTGTGCCTGAGGTAAATAGTGTGTGGTGTTATAGGTATATAGAAGCCTTTACTTACAGGCATTATAGGTGTTATACTGACGGGTATAACCACTCAATATTAGTAAATATAACTATAGGTGTTATAGATGTCTTATATGAGTTGATGATTTTCCCCTTTAAAATAGAAGAAATGTTCACACCTGTCGGTTAATGACTTTACAAAATGATATGAAAGAAAATATATTTGTTTCATCTGTTAACACTTATGTTAATGAGCCTTCGTTGTGGTAATACAAAAGGTATATTAATTTGTCGGGTCGTTCACTGGTAATGTTAATTAATCTTGCAGGCTTACACACACACACACACACACACACACACACACACACACACATATATATACACACACACACATACATACATACATGCATACATACATACATACATACATACAGTACATACATACATACAGTACATACATACATACATGCATGCATGCATACATACATGCATACATACATACATACATACATACATACATACATAATTTTGGACAAATATCTTAATTTTTCACGAATAAATCTACTTTTTTTTAAACTTTTAAATAAGATCATAATTTTAGTTAATATTTATTTGATAACTGTCACCAAATCCCGGTCAGCGAAAACTTAACACAGGTCTCTCTCTTCCCACACATACCCGGCTGTGTGGGCCTCCATTCATCACCTCAAATTACCTGTCATGAATTCTAATGACATAATGTAATCTTATATTCATCAACAACCTTAGAGGAGAAAATATATCTCCAGGAGTTTATTTTCTCATGACGACCAGGTAACGAGTCTGAAGGTAATGCAATGTTAGGTGGGTGTAGTTAAGTAGCGGGGGACAGGTGAGGGGATACAGGTGAGGGGACCAGGTGAGACGGTACAGGTGAGAGGGTACAGGTGAGGGGATGCAGGTGAGACGGTACAGGTGAGAGGGTACAGGTGAGGGGATCAGGTGAGACGGTACAGGTGAGGGGGTACAGGTGAGGGGTATAGGTGAGGGGGTACAGGTGAGGGTTATAGGTGAGGGGGTACAGGTGAGGGGTACAGGTGAGGGGGTACAGGTGAGGGGGTACAGGTGAGGGGTACAGGTGAGGGGTACAGGTAGGGGGAACAGGTGAGGGGTACAGGTGAGGGGATCAGGTGAGACGGTACAGGTGAGGGGGTACAGGTGAGGGGTACAGGTGAGGGGATCAGGTGAGACGGTACAGGTGAGGGGGAACAGGTGAGGGGTATAGGTGAGGGGGTACAGGTGAGGGGGTACAGGTGAGGGGTACAGGTGAGGGGTACAGGTAGGGGGTACAGGTGAGGGGTACAGGTAGGGGGAACAGGTGAGGGGTACAGGTGAGGGGATCAGGTGAGACGGTACAGGTGAGGGGGTACAGGTGAGGGGTACAGGTGAGGGGTACAGGTAGGGGGAACAGGTGAGGGGTACAGGTGAGGGGTACAGGTGAGACGGTACAGGTGAGGGGGTACAGGTGAGGGGGTACAGGTGAGGGGTACAGGTGAGGGGGTACAGGTGAGGGGTACAGGTGAGGGGTACAGGTGAGGGGTACAGGTGAGGGGTACAGGTGAGGGGTACAGGTGAGGGGTACAGGTGAGGGGGAACAGGTGAGGGGTACAGGTGAGGGGTACAGGTGAGGGGTACAGGTGAGGGGTACAGGTGAGGGGTACAGGTGAGGGGTACAGGTGAGGGGTACAGGTGAGGGGTACAGGTGAGGGGGTACAGGTGAGGGGGTACAGGTGAGGGGTACAGGTGAGGGGTACAGGTGAGGGGGTACAGGTGAGGGGTACAGGTGAGGGGTACAGGTGAGGGGTACAGGTGTACAGGTGAGGGGTACAGGTGAGGGGTACAGGTGAGGGGTACAGGTGAGGGGTACAGGTGAGGGGTACAGGTGAGGGGTACAGGTGAGGGGGTACAGGTGAGGGGTACAGGTGAGGGGTACAGGTGAGGGGTACAGGTGAGGGGTACAGGTGAGGGGGTACAGGTGAGGGGTACAGGTGAGGGGTACAGGTGAGGGGTACAGGTGAGGGGTACAGGTGAGGGGTACAGTACCATAGTGAGTTTAGCGTTTGGTTTGTTTACTGTAGAGTGTTAGGTTACATAATAATAATAATAATAATAATAATAATAATAATAATAATAAATAAGAATAATAATAATAATAATAAGAATAATAATAATAATAAGAATAAAATGATAATAATAATAATAATGACAATAATAAAAATAATAATAATAATAATAATAATAATAATAATAATAATAAGAATAAGAATAAAATGATAATAATAATAATAATGACAATAATAAAAATAATAATAATAATAATAATAATAATAATAATAATAATAAAATGCTACTACTACTACTAATAATAATAATAGTTAATGAATTATCACTGTAAACCTGAGATAATATCTCTCTCTCTAATAATTCATCTCTCTGACCAAGATTGATGGACCGAGATCACCAAAGTCTGGATTTTGTCCTCTGTAACGCACCCCAATTCCATGTCTGGCCCACTTACCTCCAACCCCTCCTCCCCTACACCCCACCACTCCCCTGGCTAGGATCAAACAAGAGACCTTTGCCATAAACCAAGGTGTCAGAGGACCAGAATGATGTCGTTATTTTAGCTTGCCAACCCGTGTGTGTCAGATGTATTTCCCGTGTGTCAGATGTATTTCCCGCGTGTCAGATGTATTTCCCGTGTGTCAGATGTATTTCCCGCGTGTCAGATGCATTTCAACAGTGTGTCGTTAGTGGAGATAGTCTATACTCCCCCCCCCCCCCCCCCCCGCCACCTTCTTATGTACGGAATCTCTCTGTGCTGAATAAAATCATCTGACGTTAACTGAATAAAATATTAAAAGTGGCCTCCCTTACCAACATTGTGGCCCTAACGTGACACTGATAACTCCTCCACATACACTCGCGGTTTTGTCATTGTATAGGAAGATCTTAGACGTCTCCTCCTGACCAACGCTTATCAAAATCTTCGTCTTTTCTCCTTCAATCTTACAAATGTCTTACGATCTACTGATTTCTGCTCTGTATTCTTCTTAGACATCGTTTTTTTTCTTTAATTTTCTTCTCTGGTTTTCGTATTTTGAAAGCATTCCATATTTTATTATATTTTTACCAGAAAGAAAACGAAAAATTAGAAAATGGAGGCTGTTGATGAGGGTGAACTAAAACATTCTGAATATCGAGAAAAGCTTTGTGAAATTCATAGCCTCTTGATAAACATTAAATTATACGATGTCAGGTATTTCTGTAGGATTTTAACAGCCAGCGGATAAAGCACAAGGTTTACAAATCCTTCAGTACACAAGGAGGCAAAACGACCGGTACTGCACTCAACCACCTTCATTTCCCCAGCTATACATGTAGGTGCCCATTCACAGCTGGGTGAACTTAGGGTAAAAAAAAATAACGAGACTCGCGACCCTTAAGACAGTAGTCGAGCGTTGTATCCACTCAGCCACAGATGTAATGGGATTTAATTAATACTCGTAATAAATAGATTAATAAACAGCAACAATAATACAACAACAATAATAATAATAATAATAATAATAATAATAATAATAATACATCTTCTTTGGGATTTATTGCAATAGTCAAATACAATAACCTACAGCTACAGTGGGATTTATGACGTTAATAAATGTAATAAGTAAGACATTTAGTGTGGGGATTTATGGCAACTGTAACTACAATAGGTAAGCCAATAGTTATGGAGGTATTGTAACGCGTACATTGGTGGCCGTGACAACATCTATCTCCCGAAGAGCTGCAACACGTGTAGGATGTATCAGTGAGGCAGTTTCAATAGTCGCTTCTGAGTTATTGCTTAAATTAATAGTGCTCTTGTTGTGGTGGGAGTGAGGGTGGTGGTGAGGGGGTTGGTGGTGAGGGTGGGATGGTGGTGACAGTGGTGGTGGTGAGGGGGTTGGTGGTGAGGGTGGGATGGTGGTGACAGTGGTGGTGGTGAGGGGGGTTGGTGGTGAGGGTGGGATGGTGGTGACAGTGGTGGTGGTGAGGGGGGTTGGTTGTGGGGGTAGTGGTGATGGTGAGGGGTTGGTGATGGTAGGGGTGAAGGTGCTGGTAGTGATGGTGGTAACAATAAGAGTGACTGTAGTGTTAGTAGTGATGGTGGTAGTAATGGTTATTATGACTACGACGGTGGTAATAGTGAGGTTACAGTGACTTCTGCAGTTGAAGTGGCAGTAGTTCTGCAGTTGAAGTGGCAGTAGTTCCAACAATAATGGTGGTATTGATGATGGCAATACTGGTGGCAATGCTCCTAGTAGCAGTGTTGGCAGTAGTTTTGTCAACACGGAGGCAGAGATGATGGCAATAATGGTGGCAATATGTCTGTGCGCAGGGATGATAAATAGTGTTGGAAAAAAGTTTAGGCAATAGTTTCAGGGCCACTGTTGGCAGTATAGCTCCCAGGGGCACCATCAGGACTCACGTAAGGCCTTAAGGACTGAACCATAATCCCAGGCAGGATTTACTAATATCCTGCGGTCGTCGTCCAAATATCATGTCGGCCTTGCTGGAGTATTGTGGTGTGGTGGCGGTAATGGAACGTCTCGATAAAAACTGTATTTTTTTATATTTTTACATAACTTATCTTATTAGGATTATATAGTGAAACATACAAAGCAGTCAAGTGCTTCCCCTGTATCTCGTTTGGTTAGACTATATCCGTGTTGTATAGTGTAGATGTTAGGTTAATTTCCATATATAGCAGGTAACCTTAAACACCTTATTTTGATTCCCTTGCAGGTGTTAATGAGATACTTACGTTTTGTTCCTAGGGTCATTATGTGTAGGTTCTTCCTTTAAGTATCCGGATATTTTTAGTGTGTGTGTGTGTGTGTGTGTGTGTGTGTGTGTGTGTGTGTGTGTGTAACATAAGACGTATTCTCACCCTCCATAAACAATAATAATACGAGTATAAGACACGATACAAATACTCAAATATCCCGACCCCACCAAAAAAAAAAAAAAAAAATTGGGTGAATCTTCAAGTAATGAGAAAATGTCTTCATTATGTGGCAGGATTACACGTTCAGCGCCAGACATTAGTAGCGGGAATACGAGGTGGATGAATTAGTGAATATTACCCATAATAACAGAGACTAGCTGAGATACGCACAGGAAACACACACTCGTGAAAATAAAAACAAAAAAATTATGTTCCGTGCGTAGAGTGCATAGACGGTGGGTGGGGGTGTCCTGTGGGGGGGGGGGGGGTAGGGCATGCGTCATCACCCCCGACTTCGAAGATAACATGGCGCACTTCGGCATGACTTTCAAGGAGTTTTATCATAGGAACACATACCACCTGGACGTCGAAGAAGGATAAATGAAAATGCTAGATTCTCATTCCATTTATGATATATTTTGATCAGTTCAAAGTGAAAAAAGAAGTTTTTAAAACCTTCTGTAAACATCAAAATAGTCGCTTATCTAAAGGGTAGATTCGCTTTAACACTCTCCCAGGCAGAAAACAATAGCTGGGAGGAGTTTAAATTCGATACTAACCATCCTATGCAAATGAGACAATTTTTCGTTAATAAAGAGTTTCGTTTTACGCGATAACCTCGAAAATTGCTGTTTTTTCCTGGTCATGTAATACCCTTGTTATAATTATTTTTCTAAACACGTTTAAAACTGGGTTGAGTGTCCGCTGAATTGGATGAAAACAGAATTGTTAAGGCGCTATAATGTGAGAGAGAGAGAGAGAGAGAACACACACACACACACACACACATCTTCGTATAAACGAGATTCAAGTTATAAAATTCCTCTTTTTCGCCGATTTCTACATTTTTGGTTTAGTTCATTACCTAAATAAATAAATTGTATATATATTTATATATATATATATATATATATATATATATATATACATATACATATATATATATATATATATATATATATATATATATATATATATATATATATATATATAATAAGATTGAAAATAAACACATCGTTATTTTTGCTTATGGTTTTTTATTGTATTATAGAGCTGGTTACCTACCGTTATTGTATTATAGAGCTGGTTACCTACCTATATTGTATTATAGAGCTGGTTACCTACCGTTATTGTATTATAGAGCTGGTTACCTACCGTTATTGTATTATAGAGCTGGTTACCTACCGTTATTGTATTATAGAGCTGGTTACCTACCTATATTGTATTATAGAGCTGGTTACCTACCGTTATTGTATTATAGAGCTGGTTACCTACCGTTATTGTATTATAGAGCTGGTTACCTACCGTTATTGTATTATAGAGCTGGTTACCTACCGTTAGTGTATTATAGAGCTGGATACCTACCGTTATTGTATTATAGAGCTGGTTACCTACCGTTATTGTATTATAGAGCTGGTTACCTACCGTTATTGTATTATAGAGCTGGTTACCTACCTATATTGTATTATAGAGCTGGTTACCTACCTATATTGCATTATAGAGCTGGTTACCTACCGTTATTGTATTATAGAGCTGTTTACCTACCGTTATTGTATTATAGAGCTGGTTACCTACCGTTATTGTATTATAGAGCTGGTTACCTGCCGTTATTGTATTATAGAACTGGTTACCTGCCGTTATTGTATTACAGAGCTGGATACCTGCTGTTATTGTATTAAAGAGCTGGTTACCTACCGTTATTGTATTATAGAGCTGGTTACCTACCGTTATTGTATTATAGAGCTGGTTACCTACCGTTATTGTATTATAGAGCTGGTTACCTACCGTTATTGTATTATAGAGCTGGTTGCCTACGGTTATTGTATTATAGAGCTGGTTTCCTGCCGTTATTGTATTATAGAGCTGGTTACCTACCGTTATTGTATTATAGAGCTGGTTACCTACCGTTATTGTATTATAGAGTTGGTCACCTGCCGTTATTGTATTATAGAGCTGGTTACCTACTGTTATTGTATTATAGAGCTGGTTACCTACCGTTATTGTGTTATAGAGCTGTTTACCTACCGTTTTTGTATTATAGAGCTGGTTACCTACCGTTATTGTACTATAGAGCTGGTTACCTGCCGTTATTGTATTATAGAGCTGGTTACCTACCGTTATTGTATTATAGAGCTGGTTACCTGCCGTTATTGTATTATAGAGCTGGTTACCTACCGTTATTGTGTTAAAGAGCTGGTTACCTACCGTTATTGTATTATAGAGCTGGTTACCTACTGTTATTGTATTATAGAGCTGGTTACCTACCGTTATTGTATTATAGAGCTGGCTACCTGCCGTTATTGTATTATAGAGCTGGTTACCTGCCGTTATTGTATTATAGAGCTGGTTACCTACCGTTATTGTATTATAGAGCTGGTTACCTGCCGTTATTGTATTATAGAGCTGGTTACCTACCGTTATTGTGTTAAAGAGCTGGTTACCTGCCGTTATTGTATTATAGAGCTGGTTACCTACCGTTATTGTATTATAGAGCTGGTTACCTATCGTTATTGTATTATAGAGCTGGTTACCTACCGTTTTTGTATTAGAGAGCTGGTTGCCTACCGTTATTGTATTATAGAGCTGGTTACCTGCCGTTATTGTATTATAGAGCTGGTTACCTACCGTTATTGTATTATAGAGCTGGTTACCTGCCGTTATTGTATTATAGAGCTGGTTACCTACCGTTAGTGTATTATAGAGCTGGTTACCTACTGTTATTGTATTATAGAGCTGGTTACCTACCGTTATTGTATTATAGAGCTGGTTACCTACCGTTTTTGTCTTATAAAGCTGGTTACTTGCCGTTATTGTATTATAGAGCTGGTTACCTACCGTTATTGTATTATAGAGCTGGTTACCTGCCGTTATTGTATTATAGAGCTGGTTACCTACCGTTATTGTATTATAGAGCTGGTTACCTGCCGTTATTGTATTATAGAGCTGGTTACCTACCGTTATTGTATTATAGAGCTGGTTACCTACCGTTATTGTATTATAGAGCTGGTTACCTACCGTTATTGTATTATAGAGCTGGTTACCTACGGTTATTGTATTATAGAGCTGGTTACCTACCGTTATTGCATTATAAAGTAAAACAAGTATTTTTCGTTGAATTAGGTTATACTGTGTCCGTTTATTACCCAAGCATATAATGTATAAACCTGTATTGTTTATTTTTGTTTAATTTTTATAATAATTGGTTATATATATTTTTTTTATTTGATTATAGTATAAATATTATCATATAAAATAGGAAAAATGGAATATATACAGACAGGTATATATACTGTATAGGCCTATATTATTTAGATTTTGTTCTTCTCAGGAATTTATATATTTGTTGGTGGGTTGTTGTTAAAAAATAATTTGTCATCTGTTGGTGTGATGAAATAGTCCTGTACGAAGGAAAAAAATATATTAAATACCAAAATAACAAAAATAATGAACAAAATATAATTAATTTGTTTATTTTTTTTTATGACATTTTAATTCTCACATTTAAAGACTTTATTAAACGATGATCTGAAATATATTTGATTGTCTGGGTATTTGTATGTTACGTAAAACAAAACTAATTAAACAATGATTAAAAAAGTATTATACCAGTATTGTTCAGTCAGGTAACTAGTAATTTAAATGAATTTTCGTAATAATTTTTTTTTCTGATTGGGACAGATCCTAACCTAACCTAACCCAATGTTACTACGGTTTTCATCTTCATTAAAAGTTAAATATTTATACTAACATTACAATCACTACAGACAGACAGACAGACAGACAGTATTTCTGGTGTAAAGGGAGATAGGACAGTAATGATATGAAATGAAGGAGACAGAGAAACAGGAGATGAAGGAAAAGTAGAGACTGAGATAGAGAGACGAAAGATAGGGAGTGGGAAGCAAAAGTAATAGAGAGAGAGAGAGAGAGAGAGAGAGAGAGAGAGAGAGAGACCACTTTACACTTGCTCTACAACACACCCTCCTTCTCCCCTTCTCCCTCCCCCTCTCACTTCTTCTCCCCCTTTCCTCTCTTCCCCCCCTTCCCTCACATCTATCACCAGATTTAAAGGAGAAACGTCGAATACACCTCCATCATGTGTGGGGAGAGGAGTGGGAGGACGTCGAATGCAACCTGAATTATATATGGACCAATAGGAAGCCGTGATTGAGCTTTCCCCAACACCAATTACCCACTCAGATTCATCCATACAATATGAATGAATCTCTCTTCCCATTGGTTGGTTTTGTTTACCTTCATCTCGAGGGGTAAACTCAGCCTGGTCAACATGTAGAGAAACCCTTCCTAATAATTGTGTAGGTATTTTAACCCCCGTATAGTGGAACCTCTATTTAACGGACTATATGGAGAGGGAAGTTCGTTATATCGAGGGTTCGTTAGATGTGAAACCTCTTTAATGGAATATATAGAGATGAAAGTCCGTTATATCGAGAGTCTATTAGATATGAAACCTCCATCTAACAAACAATATAAAAGGTCCGTTATATCGAGGATCCGTTCGATGTGAAACCCCCATCTAACGAACTATATAGAGATGAAAGTCCGTTTTATCGAGGGTTCACTATACCATAAAGTCCGTTTTATCGAGGGTTCACTATACCATAAAGTCCGTTTTATCGAGGGTTCACTATACCATAAAGTCCGTTTTATCGAGGGTTCACTATACCATAAAGTCCGTTTTATCGAGGGTTCACTATACCATAAAGTCCGTTTTATCGAGTGTTCACTATACCATAAAGTCCGTTTTATCGAGTGTTCACTATACCATAAAGTCCGTTTTATCGAGGGTTCACTATACCATACGTAATTACTAATTATTCATACAAATAACTGTATAGATATGTAAATACCAAGATATGTGAACACGCCTGACGGCAAGACTCTGTTACCATTCATTGTACCATTTATTCACATGTCTGTATTACTACATATTATTATAGCATGTCTGATATCTATGCTTATGTCTAATGCCTATGTCTACTTACTATGCCCCGATGCACCATGTCTGTACCGTGCTTGTCAAGTAACTAGAAGATCTCATTTATTGTCCTAGTAATGTCTAGCAACTCTCCCTGCCGAGTTAGCTAAATTCTCTCAGATCGGCTCAGCCCTGGCTACGACAAGGAGTTCTTTTTGCTTGCTCCTGTTTTTGTACGTGTTGGTTATCCTGCCAAGTCTTGTACTTATGGAATATATTTACTGCTCGTGCTCTGGAGTTTGAAGAACCTTGTCTAGGATTACATCCCACCACATGGCGCAGTGAGTAGCTCCAACACGACAGTTTACAAGTTTCAAGAGCCGGTTCTTCCGTTTCCCTCCTAGAAGATGGATTCTACAGTGCCCCTGGATTTAAAGTGCTTTGTGACCTTGTGAAGTGCCCTAAGTGAAGTGCAATGCCTTTTATGTCTGTTTTGCTATATTTCTGGGGCCCTACAAGTAGCAGAAACCCTTTTAGCCTAGTTTTCAAGAGAGCACTTCAGGCATACATCCTCCGTCTACGCCGGCCCGCAAGCCACTGGTCTCCTCGCCATCTCGCCCAGGCCCGCGGAGGAATACAGTCCAGTATCACCGCTGCCAGCCTTCTCCACTCAACCTCACAAATATTACAGTCAAAACTCTTTTACTTGCTCGCCAGTTCCTGCACTTAGGCAAGTACATTGATGAAAACGTAGCACTTCACTTTATTCTCCTTATCTTTCTCATTGCAACCATACCAAACACGAGATGTCTGACCACGACGATTTGCTGGGGAATTTAAATGAGGATTATGAGGAAGACGAAGCCTCACAGACCCTCCCACCCCCCTCACGCCTCACACGCCGGGCGTGCCAAATTCAAAGGATGGGAGCCAGGATATACCTCATTTAATTCACTTTCTACACGTTTCCCAAGAGAAGGAAGCCCAAAGACGACAATTAGAGGAGGAAAAACGACGTCAAGAGGAATTGTCAAGACAGTCAGAGGAATCAGCTTACCGTCTTCAACTCCAACAACAACAACAAGCTGATAACCGCAAACTCCTGGAACTATTTGAATTGTTGGCAACGAGGGCGACTTCACCAGCTGCCACAACCAATTCGCCAGCTTCAGCCTCTTCATCTACCCTTCAGACAACGCCTCCTCAAATGTCACCTATCCCTCTTGGGTATGCCTCAGTGCCTTCTCAACCACCTGCTCCAGTCTCAACTCTCGTCGACCTCTCCGTGCCTCCTCCATTACCTGCCGTCTCGAGTACACCACTGCACAGCAAGTCTTCAGTTTCCAGCCTCCCACCTCTTCAATCTGATGCAACATATCAAGTATACTGTCAATGGCGACGTCGTTTCGAAGACTTTGCTGTTATGTCTGACCTCAACCGAATGCCCCCTCATAAACAACTCATCCAATTAAGATCGTGCATTTCCCTCGATGTTCAACGCCTCCTGGAGCACACGCTAGCTATTCCCCCTGACTCCCCCATGTCAGTGACAGAGGTTTTAAACGCCTTGCAGAGTCATTTCCGAGGCCTCCGCAATGAAGCTTTGCGTCGTAGGGAACTGCTATCCTGCAAACAAGCTTCTGGGGAATCATTCTCAGACTTCTACGCACGACTTAAGGACCTAGCAGCCGAGGTGGACCTATGTACAGGCGATCCTGTAACCTGTGCTGAGATCCAGCTCAAGATGATCTTGCTGATGGGTGTACGTGACGAGGACCTGCTTCAGAAACTCCTCACCCTCGACGCCGCCTCTTCTCTCACCGACTTCGTCACCTGTTGCAGGTCGTATGAGGCCACAAGAGAGGCTGCCTCAGCTATACACTCATCGCCGTCTCAAGTTCACGCCGTCTCCACCTACAAGAGGAATCAACGCCAGATGCAGACGGCGTCCTCTCCACAGCCCCCGTCACAGTCACCAGTTTCTTCTCCCGAATCCTGCAGAAACTGTCAGCACCAGCACGGTCCAGGAAAGTGCCCTGCAGCTCATAGTAAATGTCGAAACTGCGGGTTTCAAGGCCATTGGGCCAGCACAACTCGATGTCCTGCCAACAAGGTCTCATGCAACGCTTGCAACAAGCAAGGACACTTCGCCAAATGTTGCAGGTCCACCAAGAAGCCTCCATCTCCAGGTCAAAACGTCTCTTCACAGCCCGACAGAACGTCCACACCACCGTCTCCCAAGAACAACAAAGGATGCCGACGCGTGGATGATGCCTCGAGTGACAGGTCCCCCAAGCCCGTCAATGTTCGTCTGTCCTACGGTGCCAACTCTTCCAACCTCCTGATGATACCTGACACGGGGGCGGACATCACGGTGATTGGACCAACACACCTGGACGCCCTCAACATTCCCAGGAGTAACCTGTCACCCACAGCCATGAAAGACGTGCTCACAGCGGAAGGGTCCCCGATGTCTCCAGCTTTGGGTTGCTTCAAGGCAACATTACAGCTCGGTCCCAAGTCTTGCCTTGCCACAGTCCACGTCCATGAGGGCATCCAAACCCCTCTCTTGTCATGTGGCCATTGTCAGGACTTGGCCATCGTCTCATCCGAGTTCCCAAAGCCCATCCTCGCCGTGACACACCTCAACAGGTGTGCAAAGATACCTGTTTCAGCCATGACCACACCTGCTGCCGCCCGGGAGTTCTTTCTTCGTCAGTTCAGCGACGTCCTTGTCTCCAAGTCCGACCTCCAGAAGACGCCGCTCAAGAAGATGACAGGCCCCCCGATGAGAATCCACCTCAAGCCTGGCGCGACGCCTTTCACCACCCACACACCCAGACCTATCCCCTTTGCCCTACGGGACAAGGTGAAGGCGGAGCTCGATTCTCTGGTGCAGCAGGGGATCATCAGACGCGCCGGTGAGGAGCCCTCCGAGTGGTGCCACCCTATGGTCTTGGCACCCAACCCTGTAGATGTTCGCATCACAGTGGACCTCACCCATCTCAACTCGCAGGTCTCCCGTCCCGCCCATCCATCGCCTACGCCCATTCAAGCAGTCCGCAGCGTCACCCCGTCTGCGAAGTTCTTTACCACGGCGGATGCACTACATGGGTACTGGCAAGTCGACCTGGCGGAAGAAGATCGCCACCTCACTACATTCATCACGCCCCACGGCCGCTTCCAACACTGCCGCGGACCCATGGGCTTCGCAATAACGGGGGATGCGTACTGCCTCCGTGGGGATATGGCTCTGCAGGATGTCACCAACTGCGTGAAGGTCGTAGATGACATCCTGCTCTTCGACGATGATCTCCCGGCCCACTTGAACCGAGTTCATCTGATGCTCACAAGATGTCGTGCCCATGGTATCACCCTGAACAAAGATAAATTTGTGGTCGCCGCCTCCCAAGTTAACTACTGCGGCTACAACATCTCGCCAGAGGGGATCTCAGCTGATGAGGAGAAGGTCAAGGCCATCAGGGACTTCCCTACTCCAGCGAACCTGACCGACCTTCGCTCGTTTATGGGCCTGGTAAATCAGCTGGCCGACTTCTCCCCTGAAATCGCCACATCAGCCCAACCTCTACGCCCCCTCATGAGCCCCAAGCGCTCTTTCCTCTGGACTCCTGACCACGACCTAGCGTTCAGGAATGTTAAGAAGGCGTTGCTGTCACCACCAGTCTTGGCACCCTTCGACCCGTCCTTACCAGTGGTCCTCCAGACCGACGCCTCCCGTCTATACGGCCTCGGATATGCCCTCCTTCAAGATCACGGCCAGGGTAGACTGCGCTTAGTTCAGTGTGGCTCCAGGTTTTTGACCGACACGGAGACCAGATACGCCACCATCGAACTAGAGATGCTGGCAGTCGCCTGGGCTATGGCCAAGTGCCGCCTTTACCTGTTCGGCCTTGGGCATTTCACCCTCATGACGGATCATCGCCCGCTCATACCCGTCGTCAATCACTACACGTTGGACGCCATCGGAAATCCTCGCCTCCAACGTCTCAAAGAGAAGACCGCCCCCTGCGTCTTTACGGCTGTGTGGCGCGCCGGGAAGCTTCTGTGCATACCAGACGCCCTCTCCCGAGCCCCTGTTAGTCGCCCCACACCTGAAGATGAAGTCGACTGTACCACGGCCGCGGCTCACGTTCGGTCTTTAGTGACACACACAGCCACTTCTCTTGCTGACAAGACGACGACGACGACGCCCTCCATCGAAGACAATAGGACTCTCCAGGAGCTTCGCATCGCCGCCGCTCAAGACCCGGCATACGTCCAACTCCTCGACTACGTCTCCGCTGGATTCCCCAGCAACCGCTACGACATTCACGCCTCCGCCCTCCCCTTCTGGAGGCTAAGGGATAGCCTCTATGCGGACGGAGAGCTGGTGTTGTACGGCCCCAGGATCGTCGTTCCGGCTGCCCTCCGCCGGCGCACCTTATCCCGCCTCCATGACAGCCACCGCGGCGTTGAAGCCACCAGGCGCAGAGCCCGTCAGACCGTCTTCTGGCCTGGTATTGACGCCGATATTAAGAGCACGGTTGAGGCCTGTGAGCCTTGCCAGCAACTCCAGCCCAGCCAGCAACAAGAGCCGTACCTGTGCAATGACCTCCCGAAGCGGCCCTTTGAGTCCGTGTCCGCCGACTTCTTTAATGTGGCCGGAAAGTCTTTCCTGGTGGTCGCCGACAGGCTCTCTGGATGGCCCGTGGTAGTTCCCTGTGGTCGGGACACCACTTCTTCCAGGGTCATCCGGATGTTCTGTTGCTTCTTCCGGGAAGTCGGAGTGCCTCTCCGCCTCCGAACCGACGGTGGGCCCCCGTTCAATAGCCACGAGTTCAAGAGCTTCGCCGAACACTGGGGCGTCCACCACATCGTCACCTCACCTCATTACCCGCAGGCGAATGGCCACGCCGAGGCAGCGGTAAAGTCCGCAAAATACCTCATCCTCAAGACAGCACCGACGGGGAACCTGGACTGCGAGGAGTTCGACAGGGGCCTACTGGAACTCCGTAACACCCCTACCCCTGCCGGACGCTCTCCTGCCCAGGTGTTGTATGGCCGCCCCCTTCATATTTGTGTGTCTGCCCACCCCCAGTCCTTCTTAGATGAATGGCAGATCAAGGCGGACGAGTGTGACCGCCGTGAGGCTGCCCGGAAGGCCCAAGTGACAAGCCACTATGACGCCCACGCCCGCCCCCTTCCCAGGTTGACTGTCGTCAGCAAGTACGAATCCAGGACCCGACGTCACACCGCTGGGACAAGGTCGGGGTCGTCATGGGCCGTGGCGAGTCCGCCCCCCCAGTGGTCGTGTGTGGTGGTGAAACAGACGCCATCTCCGCCCAGTGCCATCCTCTAGTGACGAACCTTCCTCCCCGTCCCCTGTGCCCCCTTGCCCAGACCAGGAACGAAGGTCGTCAGTTGATCCTCCCATTGTCCCTCGCCGCTCCCCCCGACTCATGGAAAAAGAGTCCGTAGCCGCTCGAGATTACACTACGAGCGTAAAGGGGGGGGGGGGCGGGAGGTGTATAGATATGTAAATACCAAGATATGTGAACACGCCTGACGGCAAGACTCTGTTACCATTCATTGTACCATTTATTCACATGTCTGTATTACTACATATTATTATAGCATGTCTGATATCTATGCTTATGTCTAATGCCTATGTCTACTTACTATGCCCCGATGCACCATGTCTGTACCGCGCTTGTCAAGTAACTAGAAGATCTCATTTATTGTCCTAGTAATGTCTAGCAACTCTCCCTGCCGAGTTAGCTAAATTCTCTCAGATCGGCTCAGGCCTGGCTACGACAAGGAGTTCTTTTTGCTTGCTCCTGTTTTTGTACGTGTTGGTTATCCTGCCAAGTCTTGTACTTATGGAATATATTTACTGCTCGTGCTCTGGAGTTTGAAGAACCTTGTCTAGGATTACATCCCACCACAATAACTATCTCATGTTTTGGTATTTAATGAATCAAAAGGCAAGCACAGGTAGAATGACATCTCTTCTGTGTTCAATTAGTTCACTTTTCTGTGTTCAATTAGCTCACTTACCTGTGTTCAATTAGTTCAACTTACCTGTGTTCAGTTTGTTCACATACCTGTTTTCAATTAGTTCACTTACCTGTGTTCTATTTGTTCACTTACCCGTGTTCAATTTGTTCACTTACCTGTGTTCAATTAGTTCAACTTACCTGTGTTCAGTTTGTTCACATACCTGTTTTCAGTTAGTTCACTTACCTGTGTTTTATTTGTTCACTTACCCGTGTTCAATTAACTCACATACCTGTGTTCAGTTTGCTCACTTACCTGTGTTCAATTCACGTAGACTCTTGCTTTAAATTACTATACAGGTCATTAGATACAGATGGGAATTTCACGTCTAATGGACCCTCTATATAACGGACTTTCTGCTCTATATATAGTTCGTTAGATGGGAGTTTTACGTCTAATGGACCCTCTCTATAACGGACTTTATACTCTATATTTAGTTCGTTAGATGGGAGTTTCACGTCTAATGGACCCTCTTTATAACGGATTCTCCTGTCCATATAGTCCGTTAAATAGAGGTTTCAATAAATATTAAACTTGATCATTATGAAGACAAGTCGGTAATGACGAATTATTTAACTCATAATAGCAGTCAGTCTAGGTTACGTTACGTTAGGTTACGTTACGTTATATTACGTTTCGTTATGTTACGTTAATTACTGTATTCAGAGTAATAAACATGATTAAATAACTTTAGCTCCTGAAATTTACTTTTTAATGTATTCGTGCACGTTCGTAACACCAACAACAACAATAATAACAATAGTAATATCAGCAGTAGTTAATCAATATTAATTATTTCAATAAGAAAGGAAAAAAAAGTTATTTAATTTTTTGGACGTGAGAAGAAAACATAATTATACCTGACATATTCTCGAACACACCTAAGCGGCTCAATGACTTCTCTCTGCTCATCAGTTAAGTAATCCTTACAGGTAGTCTGGGAAAATGTGCTAAGTTATATTTTTAATGGGAACACTTCTTGAATGTGTGTGTGTGTGTGTGTGTGTGTGTGTGTGTGTGTGTGTGTGTGTGTGTGCAGTATATATTTCTCTACCGGCCATTAACAACTACCGCTACATAACACACGATTACATAAACATTTCAATTAACTCTGTGTTGACAGGTAATACACTCTCTTTATTAAAACACAACCGGGGTTCTATTAATGGACTAATACAGTAATTAAACCATTAATTACAAATACAATTACATCAATCACTTCCTACCTCAAACAGTACAAAGTTTATTTTCCTTCTCAGTATAATTACGTGAGTGAGGAAGCAATATATATTTCCTGTCATAATACATTTTGTAATTTATATACATTGTACCAATATGGCTGGATTATGATTTGTAATTTGCAGTGTGGCAGAGTTGTAAAGGGTTGTGACGTGTTCGTGTGAGTAACTTTTGTTTTGTTTTATTTATTCTGGAATTAATTGCCATTGGAGTTATGGAGATACTTAAACACATTAATTCAGGGTCATATACCTTAACTTTTATGGACAAACAGTACGTCGTGTACACGGACAAACACAAACTAAAAAAATAAATAAAAACATTATTTTTTACATGCTTACGTGTAAAGAAGGCACACACACACACACACACACACACACACACACACACACGTCCTGGTATGAGATTATAATTACACAGTAAACAGATTAGAAAAAATATATCCAATTTAGAATCAAGAATAAAAACCACAAGAAATAGAGAAATAAAGTAGAATTACAAAACATTATCTTTAACAAAAACGATGATGAATTTCAGGAATAAGACAAAAGAAAGAAAAATAGATAAATTGAGTAATTATCATATATACAAAGAACAGGTGTGTGTGTGTGTGTGTGTGTGTGTGTGTGTGTGTGTGTGATTACAACAAGATAGGGCAGGAACAGATCTAAACAAACATAGTAATTAGTGAAGATAACGAAGCCTTAATAACAGGGTCGTCACGCCGAACACAAGACAACGTAACTCATACTGTGATAAACGACGGAGATAAAGAGAGAGAATAATAAAGAAGGGAAAAAGGAATGAGAAAATTGCTTTATTCTCTTTATGTGGTTTCATGAAGTTACTAGTGAAGGTTCCTAATATAGGGGTCAAGTGAGAAGTTTCCTTATATTGCGGTCCAAGTGAGGGAAGGTTTCCTTATATTGGGGTCCAAGTGAGGGAAGGTTTCCTTACATTGGGGTCCAAGTGAGGGAAGGTTTCCTTATATTGGGGTCCAAGTGAGGGAAGGTTTCCTTATATTGGGGTCCAAGTGAGGGAAGGTTTCCTTACATTGGGGTCCAAGTGAGGTAAGGTTTCCTTATATTGGGGTCCAAGTGAGGTAAGGTTTCCTTATATTGGGGTCCAAGTGAAGGAAGGTTTCCTTATATTGGGGTCAAGTGAGGGAAGGTTTCCTTATATTGGGGTCCAAGTGAGGGAAGGTTTCCTTATATTGGGGTCCAAGTGAGGGAAGGTTTCCTTACATTGGGGTCCAAGTGAGGTAAGGTTTCCTTATATTGGGGTCCAAATGAGGTAAGGTTTCCTTATATTGGGGTCCAAGTGAAGGAAGGTTTCCTTATATTGGGGTCCAAGTGAGGGAAGGTTTCCTTATATTGGGGTCCAAGTGAGGGAAGGTTTCCTTACATTGGGGTCCAAGTGAGGTAAGGTTTCCTTATATTGGGGTCCAAGTGAGGTAAGGTTTCCTTATATTGGGGTCCAAGTGAGGAAGGTTTCCTTATATTGGGGTCCAAGTGAGGGAAGGTTTCCTTATATTGGGGTCCAAGTGAAGGAAGGTTTCCTTATATTGGGGTTCCAAGTGAGGGAAGGTTTCCTTATATTGGGGTCCAAGTGAAGGAAGGTTTCCTTATATTGGGGTTCCAAGTGAGGGAAGGTTTCCTTATATTGGGGTCCAAGTGAAGGAAGGTTTCCTTATATTGGGGTCCAAGTGAGGTAAGGTTTCCTTATATTGGGGTCCAAGTGAAGGAAGGTTTCCTTATATTGGGGTCCAAGTGAGGGAAGGTTTCCTTATATTGGGGTCCAAGTGAGGTAAGGTTTCCTTATATTGGGGTCCAAGTGAAGGAAGGTTTCCTTATATTGGGGTCCAAGTGAGGGAAGGTTTCCTTATATTGGGGTCCAAGTGAAGGAAGGTTTCCTTATATTGGGGTTCCAAGTGAAGGAAGGTTTCCTTATATTGGGGTTCCAAGTGAAGGAAGGTTTCCTTATATTGGGGTTCCAAGTGAGGGAAGGTTTCCTTATATTGGGGTCCAAGTGAAGGAAGGTTTCCTTATATTGGGGTTCCAAGTGAGGGAAGGTTTCCTTATATTGGGGTCCAAGTGAAGGAAGGTTTCCTTATATTGGGGTCCAAGTGAGGGAAGGTTTCCATATATTGGGGTCAAGTGAGGGAAGGTTTCCTTATATTGGGGTCCAAGTGAGGGGAGGTTTCCTTATATTGGGGTCCAAGTGAGGGAAGGTTTCCTTATATTGGGGTCCAAGTGAGGGAAGGTTTCCTTATATTGGGGTCCAAGTGAAGGAAGGTTTCCTTATATTGGGGTTCCAAGTGAAGGAAGGTTTCCTTATATTGGGGTTCCAAGTGAGGGAAGGTTTCCTTATATTGGGGTCCAAGTGAAGGAAGGTTTCCTTATATTGGGGTTCCAAGTGAGGGAAGGTTTCCTTATATTGGGGTCCAAGTGAAGGAAGGTTTCCTTATATTGGGGTCCAAGTGAGGGAAGGTTTCCTTATATTGGGGTCAAGTGAGGGAAGGTTTCCTTATATTGGGGTCCAAGTGAGGGAAGGTTTCCTTATATTGGGGTCCAAGTGAGGGAAGGTTTCCTTATATTGGGGTCCAAGTGAGGGAAGGTTTCCTTATATTGGGGTCCAAGTGAAGGAAGGTTTCCTTATATTGGGGTTCCAAGTGAAGGAAGGTTTCCTTATATTGGGGTTCCAAGTGAGGGAAGGTTTCCTTATATTGGGGTCCAAGTGAAGGAAGGTTTCCTTATATTGGGGTCCAAGTGAGGGAAGGTTTCCTTATATTGGGGTCAAGTGAGGGAAGGTTTCCTTATATTGGGGTCCAAGTGAGGGGAGGTTTCCTTATATTGGGGTCAAGTGAGGGAAGGTTTCCTTATATTGGGGTCCAAGTGAGGGGAGGTTTCCTTATATTGGGGTCCAAGTGAGGGAAGGTTTCCGTACACAGGATTCAAGTTAGGCGAGAAATTAACCAAACCATCACACGGACACTAAGCTAATGGAAGAATTGGTCATACATACATACATACATACACACATACATACATACACACATACATACATACATACAAGTTATCACTTTATATCATCATAATTATAATCTCTTTAACGAAGCTTATTACCCCCGTAACCAGCTCCACCTATGACGTCACAGACACTCGCCCACATTACCCTCCAAAAAATAATTACAGGTATCATTTAACCGAGGAACAATGACGTCATAACCAAGGGAATTCCCCCGTTGGGTTGGCATCTGCTATGACGTCACGATTACCCTTGACCTTTGCCTCTCAAGTGGAATAACAATTTTAAATACGGTGAAACCTCCATATAACGGACTTCTCTCAATATAGTTCGTTAGATGGGGGTTTCACATCTAATGGATCCCCGATATAACGGACTTTCAACTCTATATAGTCCATTAAATAGAGAAACAGAAAAAGTCTCCCCCATTCATGAAAAATAATGTCAGTCGGTGGGTCTGTGAGGCTGAACTTACTCAGTACTGTATCAACCTTTCCTGACTTGACTGACGGACCTTTTTTACTGTTTTGTGAGTAAGAGATTTATTTTTTCATGTGTGGTGTAGCCCTTTAACAACGATAGTTTAACCCTTTAACAACGATAGTTTAACCCTTTAACAACGATAGTTTAACCCTTTAACAACGATAGTTTAACCCTTTAACAACGATAGTTTAACCCTTTAACAACGATAGTTTAACCCTTTAACAACGATAGTTTAACCCTTTAAGGACGATGGTTTAACCCTTTAAGGACGATGGTTTAACCCTTTAAGGACGATGGTTTAACCCTTAAAGACGATGGTTTAACCCTTTAAGGACGATGGTTTAGTCATTTAAGGACGATGGTTTAACCCGTAAAGACGATGGTTTAACCCATTAAGGACGGTGGTTAAACCCTTTAAGGACGATGGTTTAACCCTTAAAGACGATGGTTTAACCCTTTAAGAACGATGGTTGAACCCTTTAAGAACGATGGTTTAACCACCTAAGGACGATGGTTTAACCCCCCTAAGGACGATGGTTTAACAACCTAAGGACGATGGTTTAACCCTTTAAGGACGATGGTTTAAACCTTTAAGGACGATGGTTTAAACCTTTAAGGACGATGGTTTAACCCTTAAAGACGATGGTTTAACCCTTTAAGGACGATGGTTTAGTCACTTAAGAACGATGGTTTAACCACCTAAGGACGATGGTTTAACCCCCCTAAGGACGATGGTTTAACAACCTAAGGACGATGGTTTAACCCTTTAAGGACGATGGTTTAACCCTTTAAGGACGATGGTTTAAACCTTTAAGGACGATGGTTTAAACCTTTAAGGACGATGGTTTAAACCTTTAAGGACGATGGTTTAACCCTTAAAGACGATGGTTTAACCCTTTAAGGACGATGGTTTAGTCACTTAAGAACGATGGTTTAACCACCTAAGGACGATGGTTTAACCCCCTAAGGACGATGGTTTAACCCTTTAAGAACGATGGTTTATCCCTTTAAGGACGATGGCTTAACCCTTTAAGAACGATGGTTTATCCCTTTAAGGACGATGGTTTAACCCTTTAAGAACGATTGTTTAACCTTTCAAGAACGATGGTTTAACCCTGTAAGGACGATGGTTTAACCCATTAAGGACGGTGGTTTAACCACCTAAGGACGATGG
Organism: Homarus gammarus; assembly: GCA_958450375.1. Taxonomy (NCBI): domain Eukaryota; kingdom Metazoa; phylum Arthropoda; class Malacostraca; order Decapoda; family Nephropidae; genus Homarus; species Homarus gammarus. Next base: position 443,510 of record CAUDMG010000603.1, read on the forward strand.
TGTAACCCTTTAAGGACGATGGTTTAACCCTTTAAGGGCGATGGTTTAACCCTTTAAGGACGATGGTTTTAACCTTTTAGGACGATGGTTTAAAGCTTTAAGGACGATGGTTTAGTCATTTAAGGACGATGATTTAACCCTTTAAGGACGATGGTTTAACCCCCTAATAACGATGGTTTAACCACCTAAGGACGATGGTTTAACCCCCTAAGGACGATGATTTAACCCTTTAAGGACGATGGTTTAACCCCTTAAGAACGATGGTTTAACCACCTAAGGACGATGGTTTAACCCCCTAAGGACGATGGTTTAACCCCCTAAGGACGATGGTCTTACCCTAAGGACGCTGGTTTAACCCTTTAAGAACGATGGCTTATCCCTTTAAGGACGATGGTTTAACCCTTTAAGAACGATTGTTTAACCCTGTAAGGACGATGGTTTAACCCTTTAAGAACGATTGTTTAACCCTGTAAGGACGATGGTTTAACCCCCAAAGGACGATGGTGTAACCCTTTAAGGACGATGGTTTAACCCTTTAAGGACGATGGTTTAACCCTTTAAGGACGATGTTTTAACCCTTTAAGGACAATGGTTTAACCCTTTAAGGACGATAGTTTAACCCTTTAAGGATGATGGCTTAACCCTTAAAGACGATGGTTTAACCCTTTAAGGACGATGGTTTAACCCTTTAAGGACGATGGTTTAACCCTTTAAGAACGATGGTTTAACCCCCTAAGGACGATGGTTTAACCCTTTGCGAACGATGGTTTAACCCTTCCGCCCTAAGCGGATTAACTCAGGCATAGACCAGGTGTCTCACGTGTCCCTTGTTACTGGGTAGGTATCAGGAGAGAGAGAGAGAGAGAGAGAGAGGAAAACAAATTAACGCCACCATTCATAATTCACACACACACACACTCACACACACACTCACACACACACCTTATATGTATATATTTAAACGATGTCGTAGTGTAGTATTGTCTTGTTTATATCCCTGAGAGTTTAATTGGCGGGTCTGTCTCTCTTCACCTGTGGGGGGGGGGGGGGGACTACGGGGCGGGGAGAGGTGGAGGGGAGTGACTCTGGCAGGTGTGGAGGAGGGAGACACTGCCGGGGAGGAGAGGGGGGTGGGGGCAGGTGAGGAGAGATACACTGTACCTGGCGGATGTAAGACTTAGCGTCCCAATTCATTAATTTAGTCTTCATTACCTGCTGTGTGGAGTTCATCTTTTGTGCTATTTTTTAAACTTGACTTTTGTGTTACATACTCTCTCTCTCTCTCTCTCTCTCTCTCTCTCTCTCTCTCTCTCTCTCTCTCACACACACACACAGTTTTCTTACATATTTTTTTATTATCTTTATTGTATTTTATTTTTAATTGCATTTTTTTATTAATTTACTTTCCTTTGTTTGATGTTTGAACTACTTTATTATTTTTTGCCTTGTTTTATTCTCTATTATTAATTATGTATCATTGTAATTAATTTGTCATCGTTGTGTTTCTATATATTATTAATTGTATTTTCTCGTGGGGAGGAATTTAATTAATAATGTTTGTTTATATGTTTTTTTATCTAAGTAAGCCAATAGAAAGTGACGATTCTTTCTGAGATGACAAGAAGCATCTCGGTAGTTTCTCATATAAATACCAACATCTCAAATTCCTTCCATTCTTGGATAATATATTTTTTTTTTGTGTTTGTAAATCTTAAAGTTCTGTTTGTTCTTATAAGTGGTAGAGAAGTACAGGTAGATACTATGTAATTAGCTGTAACTGTTCCAACTGTGTCTGAGAATTAAGGTAAACACTGTGTTATTTTCCAGGTAATAGTTCTATCTTCATTAATTAGGGTGTGTGTGTGTGTGTGTGTGTGTGTGTGTAATAATAATAATAATAATAATAATAATAATAAACGGTTTATTAATAGAGTTTCAGCCGGTGGCTGAAAATATACAGACTTACATTAGATTTAGACGTAATGATATAATATGCATTGAATACATTTACAGGGCTGTACAGTACATAAATCAGGAGTTGTTTATTATTTTAACAACAGATGGGATGGTGCTGTTCTTATATCTATCGGTGCGGGCTCTTATGGGCTGAATTTTGTTGTAGTGGCGGACTGCGCGAGGTGGGTGGGGGGCTGCAGGAGGTGGCGATGGCGAGGGTGGTGCAGTAGTCCACGGCCAAACCTTTCCAGTGCTTGGTGGTGGAGGTCACCGAGGGATGGCATTTCCAGGGTGGAGAGAGCGTTGGTGTAGCCGGAGTAGTCTGCGCCGAGCATGATTCTGCAGGCCCTTTTCTGTACCTTCTCTAGCTGACGTTGTTAGGTGTGTGTGTGTGTGTGTGTGTGACATTAGCAAACTCATAATCCAATTTATTAGGTTAAATACGTTACGTTGCAATGATATCTCCCTCGTCTACCTTTACCTGTAACATGGCTACAGGTAAGGCACTTCCTCTGCCGCGCGCAACACCTGTTTTATGTTACGTCACGCGTCGTTACATTGTTTAGACAAAAGAATATTTGATGATAAAGAAAATGACGATGATGATGATGATGATGATGATGATGATGTTGCGTTTACGTGTCACTTGTTTATTCCCTTTGAAGTGAAGGAATTTTGATGGCAGGTGATGTTTACACCTGTGTGAGGTAACCCAGGTAATAATACGTACACTCACATACCTTCATACATATTTACGTACACCTACACGTTCTCACATTCTCAATTTACAGACACAGACGCGCATATAAACACACACACACACACACACACTGGGCAGGTCTGTATCGGGGAGAGGTTGTCATTGGCTGCTCCTGTGAATAAGAGGAGAGGACAAGGAGAACAAAATGAGGAAAATAACGAGGAGAACTTAAGAAATGAAGAAATAGGAAAATGAAGAAAACGAGAGGGCAAACGAAGATGAAAATAACAAGTCTCCGATAAACGGGAATTTGATAAACGGAAAGAGAAGAAAAATAAAAAAAGAGAGAGATGACAAACTGAAGATTAAATATTGAAATAGAGAAAATACGATAATACACACTGAGGGGAAAGGAGAATGGAGAATAAATGAGGCGGAAACAATGAGGTAATAATCGCATGAGAGAAGAGAAAATTTACTATTTTTTAGGATAATGAGAGAATGAAGGAAGCAGAAGAGGAAGAAGAAAAAATATATAAAAAAGGTAAAGCAAAGATTAAGAGATCAGAGAGAATGGATAAGTAGGAAGAAGAAGAAGAAGAAGAAGAAGAAGAAGAAAGATAATAAAACAAGAAATGAAAAGAACGATATGAAATTTCCTGGACCATTACTGTGAAAAAATAAACAAGTATCCGAATATGAATAATGACCTTGACTTCGGATTAATTTCTGGACTAAGGATATTCTCTAAACTCATCCGGACTGATTCGGATAACACCCTCTCCTTATCGAAACTTAACACCAGATTAAAATACAAGATCGTCCTACTAATCTCAATTTAACTCAAAAATCAAATAACCTTTTTTTTTTTACTAATTAGTTCATCTCACCTGTTGTAGGTTATCCTTAGTTAACTATCCCATCCTTAGTTCTTCCTTCCTTCCTCCTTATTAGTCCTTCCTTCCTCCTTGTTAGTCCTTCGTCCTTACTAGTCCTTCCTCCTTACTAGTCCTTCCTTCCTCCTCACTAGTCCTTCCTTCCTCCTTGTTAGTCCTTCCTCATTACTAGTCCTTCCTTCCTCCTTGTTAGTCCTTCCTTCCTCCTTATTAATCCTTTCTTCCTCCTTAATAGTCCTTTCTTCCTCCTTATTTTCTTTCCTTCCTCCTTATTAGGCCTTCCTTCGTCCTCATTAGGCCTTCCTTCCTCCTTGCTCGTCCTTCCTTCCCTCCTTCCTTCCTTCCTTCCTTCCTTCCCTACCTCTACTACTGTTTAAAGCTTCTCTGGCCAACCTATGTTATGTCTACAGTCTTCACCAGCGCCACTTACCACTCATCACCTCTCCCCCCCCCCTCCCACCATAATGTTTCCTCTCTCTCTCTCTCTCTCTCTCTCTCTCTCTCTCTCTCTCTCTCTCTCTCTCTCTCTCTCATTACCACCTCCTGCCCGCTACCTCCTCCTCACCAGGCAGCAGCATCCATTACCACCTCCATCACCTCATCTTCCTCTTCCTCCTCCTCTTACCCCCACATTATCAACACCGCCCCTGAGGCTTACCTCCCTCCCCCCCCCCTCTCTTGTTGGCAACGGCACTCACTGTAACCTTTCCTTCGTCCATCTCCCCAGTCGTCCCCACCCCATCCTCTCTTCCCCCCAACATCCCTACCCCCTCCTCTCATCTCCTCAGTCGTCCCCACCCCATCCTCTCCCCACCCCCTCCTCTCACCTCCTCAGTCGTCCCCACCCCATCCTCTCATCTCCCCAACATCCCTACCCCCTCCTCTCATCTCCTCAGTCGTCCCCACCCCATCCTCTCCCTACCCCCTCCTCTCATCTCCCCACCCCCTCCTCTCATCTCCCCAACATCCCTACCCCCTCCTCTCATCTCCCCAGTCGTCCCCACGCCCTCCTCTCATCTCCCCAACATCCCTACCCCTTCATCTCATCTCCCCAACATCCCTACCCCCTCCTCTCATCTCCCAACATCCCTACCCCCTCCTCTCATCCCCCCAACATCCCTACCCCCTCCTTTCATCTCCTCAGTCGTCCCACCACATCCTCTCCCCACCCCCTCCTCTCATCTCCCCAACATCCCTACCCTCTCCTCTCATCTCCCCAGTCGTCCCCACCCCATCCTCTCATCTCCCCCACACAGTAATCAACACATGATACCACTGTCAGTTCATCTCCCAAGATTAGGTCATCACCACTACTGAGGCTTCTCCCCTCCTTCCCCTAGCTTTCTTCCCCAACATCTATTATTATCGTCATTCCCTTCCCAGTTTCTCCTCCTCCTCCTCCTGCGACCCCTTATCTCCATCCTCTTCTTCTTCCTCTCCATCCTCCTCCTCCTGCGACCCCTCATCTCCATCCTCTCCATCCTCCTCCTCCCTATCCTCTCCTCCCCTCTATTACTTCCCCAGTACTAAATACCTACACCTCTATTCTGCCACCTCCCCCAACCACCTTCACCCCACCTCCCCAACCACCTTCACCCCACCTCCCCAACCACCTTCACCCCACCTCCCCCAACCACCTTCACCCCACCTCCCCCAACCACCTTCACCCCACCTCCCCCAACCACCTTCACCCCACCTACCCCATCCACCTCCACACATATAATAAAGCAAGTCCTGAGGCCATACACGAGTAGGACTCCAACCTGACCTGAGGAATAGTCCCACCGTCACGTTCCTCGGCTTGGCTGGCGTCCCCGGGAGCATTATTATGTCATTATTTTACTTCCCAGGCATTTAAGGAACTATGTGGGGGTGAGGAATAGGGGTGTGGGGGTCAGGGTGTGTGTGTGTGTGTGTGTGTGTGTGTGTGTGTGTGTGTGTGTGTGTGTGTGTGTGTGTGTGTCAGCCCAGCCCAGCCCAGTTACCACCTAACCTGACCTAACTGAAAGTATTCCCTTCTTGTACGATGGTCTTTTTCTTCTTCAATTGAAACTTAAAAAAAATTGTAATGATCACTTCTTAGCGTCCCAGGTTTGTTTCTTTATGTTGTTAAGTCCCTTGTTTGACCCTGAGGAATAAGGGGCAAACACTTCTTCCTTGGATACCATTAAGATTTTTTTGGGTGGGGTCAAGTCAGTATATGTTCAGTCGACTCTCTTGAAAGAAATTGGGTGTTGTGTGGCGTCCAATACTTTCTTATGTAATATCTGTCTCTCCCTCTGTTTCTGTCAGTCTTTTTCCTCTTTGGCTTTCTCTCTTCTCTATTTTCTTAGACATTGAGAATAGCCACATCTTCCTTCCTTCCTTCCTTCCTCACTCCCTGCAGTAGCACCTTCGTCATCGTCTCTTCATCACTATAGTAACAGTTCCCCGCTTATTGTGGTGACGGCGAGGGGGCATCGTCACCCAACACAGTTAATGCACTCCCCCGCTGTATTCCCACGCCGTAAAGAATTAAGACAAAGTTAATGTATTCGCCCTCCACGAGACGCCAGGAGGGAGGGTTGCTGGTTAATGGATATACGAGTATGTAGTGGATTACTCTGTGTTCACAAGTTCCAGGCACGTGTTGTATTTTAACTGTGTTGCTAAATGCAAATGGTATTTTATCTGTGTGTGTGTGTGTGTGTGTGTGTGTGTGTGTGTGTGTGTGTGTGTGTGTTAACAAACTCTCTCGTTCCCGAGTTGTTGTTTTTGTATTTAAATGTCGAGGGAATTGTTTTATGAACGATATTTATTGAAAGTCAAATCGAAACAGTTTATTTGAGCAGAAATTTATCGAAATAATTGGTGAAACATTAACAACTATGCAATGGTTGAGTATTTAGAGAACTAAGTTTTATATTAAAATAGTTAGTTAACATATTTACATTATGTTAATTCAAGAAAGTCACTTAATAAACATCATTACCTCACAACACCACCATTATATAATTATGATGATAATTCTGTGAGAATAACAAGATCAAACTTAAAACTTAAACAAATACAAGTTTAATATTCACAACACAATGTTTCCGTCAACTTTAAACATAAACTTTCTATATTCATCAATGTTTACTTTCACAGGTAAACAATATGTAAATTACGTACACACACACACGCACACACACACACACACACACACACACACACACACACACACACACATTTCACAATCAAATTTATCATCTGTGTTTTATTTACGTACATTCTCTGCCTTTTCTGACTTGACTGATGGATGTTTATCTAACGTGGGATATTTTTTTAAGGAAGTGCGTAGTTAAGCATCAGTAACCTTTTTTTTATAACTTAAATTTTCTATCCGGTTTTTTACATATTTAACGGACGTTATCACCTAAACTATCCGGCTCCGTTCGCTGATAGGAAGCCGGATGTTTAACTGGATAGATAAACGAACACTTAACTTCCCTTCCAGCTCTACAGGAGGAACTATATTGAGATTTTGAAACCACAGTGAAACCTCCATATAACGAACTATATGGAGAAGAAAGTCCACTATATCGAGGGTCCATTAGATGTGAAACTTCCTTATAACGGACTATATAGAGATGAAAGTCCGTTATACCGAGGGACATCAGATGTGAAACCTCCATATAACGAACTATATAGAGAAGAAAGTCCATTATATCGATGGTCCATTAGATGTGAAACCTCCATATAACGGACTATATAGAGATGAAAGTCCGTTATACCGAGGGCCATTAGATGTGAAACCTTCATCTAACGGATTATATGGAGAGAGAAGTCCGCTATATGGAGGTTACAGACATGTGTCAAGATTATGGCTGAAACAGTAGTAAGACTTAGCCCGTTTAGTGATGTTTTGGGCTAAATCAACCTACAGTACATTCACAAAAACACAGACGCTTATTTAGTCCTCCACGCAACACTATTTTACTTAACACGACACGACACACCCTCCAGCCAGCCTGTTCAACCTCACACCTCCAGCTAGTCTGTTCAACCTCACACCTCCAGCCAGCCTGTTCAACCTCACACCTCCAGCCAGCCTGTTCAACCTCACACCTCCAGCTAGCCTGTTCAACCTCACACCTCCAGCCAGCCTGTTCAACCTCACACCTCCAGCCAGTCTGTTCAACCTCACACCTCCAGCCAGCCTGTTCAACCTCACACCTCCAGCTAGTCTGTTCAACCTCACACCTCCAGCTAGTCTGTTCAACCTCACACCTCCAGCTAGTCTGTTCAACCTCACACCTCCAGCTTGCCTGTTCAACTTCACACCTCCAGCCAACCTCACACCTCCAGCTTGCCTGTTCAACTTCACACCTCCAGCCAACCTCACACCTCCAGTTAGTCTGTTAAACCTCACACCTCCAGTTAGTCTGTTAAACCTCACACCTCCAGCTTGCCTGTTCAACTTCACTCCTCCAGCCAACCTCACACCTCCAGCTTGCCTGTTCAACTTTACACCTCCAGCCAACTTCACACCTCCAGCCAACTTCACACCTCCAGCCAACCTCACACCTCCAGCTTGCCTGTTCAACTTCACACCTCCAGCCAACCTCACACCTCCAGCTTGCCTGTTCAACTTCACACCTCCAGCCAACCTCACACCTCCAGCTTGCCTGTTCAACTTCACACCTCCAGCCAACTTCACACCTCCAGCCAACCTCACACAGCCAGAGTAATGCACCACTTCACTTTATAATACTCTTACCTGACTCCCAACACCTGCCCGGAAGAAGGATAATATAATTACCTGCAGCCACCACACCTTGTTGATGATGCATGTACGTACACTACACTACACTACACTGCAATACACTACACTGCAATACACTACACTACAGTTAACAGCATTAGTCCAATAACTGAGATTCGTAATTTTCGGAAGTACAGTAACCAGCCAGGGAAAACTCACACTAAGTTTCATCACACTAAATTCCGTCACGCTATGTTCCATCACACTATAAGTTCCATCACACTACGTTCCGTTACAGTAAGTTCCGTCATACTACGTTCCATCACACTAAATTCCGTCACACTGTTCCGTCACACTAAATGCCGTCACACTACGTTCCATCACACTAAATTCCGTCACACTAAATTCCGTCACACTACGTTCCATCACACTAAATTCCGTCACACTACGTTCCGTCACACTAAATTCCGTCACACTACGTTCCATCACACTAAATTCCGTCACACTGCGTTGCATCACACTAAATTCCGTCACACTACGTTCCATCACACTAAATTCCGTCACACTACGTTCCATCACACTAAATTCCGTCACACTACATTCCATCACACTAAATTCCGTCACACTACGTTCCGTCACACTAAATTCCGTCACACTACGTTCCGTCACACTAAATTCCCTCACACTACGTTCCATCACACTAAATTCCGTCACACTACGTTCCATCACACTAAATTCCGTCACACTACATTCCATCACACTAAATTCCGTCACACTACGTTCCGTCACACTACGTTCCGTCACACTAAATTCCGTCACACCGGAGTTATTAACCATCTCTCTATTTAGTAATGATTCTCTCACCGTAAATGGGAGAGGTAATGAAACTGTTCCGTTTGTTGACACACAATTGGGCTACAGCGGAAATGAAAGGGGAGGACAGTTTCTCAGACCCGGTGATGAACGGCGTGTGCTGTGGCGGTTGTTGTCAGGACGCGCATATTGAGTGAGAATGTCTCCCTAGGTCAGGTATGGCTGGGAGGTGTGTGTGTGTGTGTGTGTGTGTCTGTCTTGTCTTTCAATCCCTTATGTACGGGATCCCCTCTGAGGTGAGTAAAATCGTCTGGCATTAACCACATAAAATAATTCCTTATTGTGTTGTTTTGGTGTTTAATGATCAATCGATGCAAGACAGTAGTTATGATACCAGCCAGGCAAATGTCAGTACCCCGGCGGTGTGTAAACATTTCCTTCTGTGAGTGTTAGTTGCAGTGTCCTGGTGGCTAGCAAGATGTCCTTCCCCCACATTCTTTTTGCAACATTTTCTTGGTGGTGTCGTTCCTCTGATGATATTGTTGCACATTTTCTGGATTTTCTGGCCGATTTCTTTTCGTCAGCTGGTGGAGACAACAGTCCAACCACTCCGGTAATGCCAACAGTTTTCTGTCTCATATATGTGTGTTGTCAGCGAGAATCACATCATGGAGGAGCTTAAGTGTTCATATATTTCTCAACATTCTTATAATTTTCATCAACTTTATACGTTAAATGTTTCCACGAACATAACTTGACATATTTCTCATCATTCTTGTCATTCTCACTAGCTTTCTCATTAGCTTTCTCTATACGTATAATTTGTACGAAACTAAACATGACGTACCTGAACACCACACATTATGACTAACACTGAGAGAGACGGCCAAGTAGGTATAGAAACTTGTGAGGAAAATACAACATAACACGACAGGTACCAACAACCAACCCAGGTGATCTGACAACCTAAGCTCACCTGTCTCTTTAAGAGGAGACTAAACTCTCATAATGAGTTTGTGGAGCATGACAGGTACATAGCACACCTGGTTGTAGTTCTCATAAATCTCTCGCTTCAGGTACCTTCTCTAAGGTTATGTCTGCAGATAATCTCAGTGTTTGTTTTATTCAGTGTCTTGTTCCATGATGATTCTGTAGCGCCTCACACACGAAGATCTGCTCAGGTAACTCTCGCATCGACAACTTCGATTAGTAAGGTTAATTGGCAGACTAGGTTAAAAAGAGATGAATATCTGTAATACATCGCGCGCGCTCGTGTGTGTGCGCGCGTGTGCAGGCCCGTCCTTTAGGGGGGGGGGGGCGAATAGGGGCGACCGCCTGGGGCCCCGCGCGTGTGGGAGCCCCGCGGGGCCCGGCACTAGACCCAGTGACCTCGGACACATTACCTGTTGACTGATTAATCTGACCTGACGGCTTACGCCAACATCGCAACCGTGACCTTACCAGCCATAGCGACAATCCCATGGGGGTTGGTGGGGGTGGGTTCCTCTGACCTTATAATCTAGGGCCCCGCAGTGGCTGAGTTGCCCCAGGCCCCGCAGTGGCTGAGTTGCCCCAGGCCCCGCAGTGGCTGAGTTGCCCCGGGCCCCGCAGTGGCTGAGTTGCCCCGGGCCCCGCACCCTCCTAGGGACGGCCGTGTGTGTGTGTTAACGCACTAAAACAAAGGGTATCATTGTCGTTTCGGTCATCCAGCGAGTTTACGGTTAGGTTAGGTCAGCTTACGTTACGTTAGGTTAGGCTTTTACCCGATGGTTTTTGGACGAATCTGACCTTCATTTCAAATAGATGGATGACCGAAATGATAATTTTACCCAACAAAGATCTCAGTCCTGTAGTGCTTCTCTGTATGTCTGAAACACTTTACTGGGTTTAGATCCTGGGAGTGTGTTGAGTGGATGGCGGAGGTTTACCGAGGTTAATCCCCTCTGACACACCTGCCAGGTAATTTTACTCTTGACCTCAGCGGCTGGGGAAAAGGTCGTGGGCAGCCTCACTGACCTACTGAAATAACTTGAGTGAGACTGTTTTGTGTAGGTTAGAACATAAGAATGGAGGAAACTGCAGCGGACCTATTGGCCCATACTGGGCAGTCCCATTTACACCCAACCCCTATTGCTCATATATCCATCCATACTATGTTTGAGCCTATCCAGCGTATTCGAATTAATGATAATGTTGGTAACTTGTTCCACTCATCCACTACTCTATTTCCAAACCAAGGTTTACCTATTTCGCGCCTAAATCTAAATTTGTTGAAGAGCATTGATACACTTGTGTAGGTTGGAGAACATTGATACACTTGTGTAGGTTGAAGAACATTGATACACTTGTGTAGGTTGAAGAGCATTGATACACTTGTGTAGGTTGGAGAACATTGATACACTTGTGTAGGTTGAAGAACGTTGATACACTTGTGTAGCTTGAAGAATATTGATACACTTGTGTAGGTTGAAGAGCAGTGATACATATGTGTAGGTTGAAGAATATTGATACACTTGTGTAGGTTGAAGAACATTGATACACTTGTGTAGGTTGAAGAACATTGATACACTTGTGTAGGTTGAAGAATATTGATACACTTGTGTAGGTTGAAGAACATTGATACATAGGGGCACGGGGGTGGAGGAGACTGCAGTGGGAGCGGGTAAACAAGGCGAAAGATTACAGGGAAATAGTGTTAGGAATGATGACATAACTAAATTAGACAGGGAGTTTAAAACTAAACGCGGTAAGGGAAGGACTCAGAACACGACTAACTTAAATGTATATTACGCGAACAGTAGAAGTATGAGAAACAAAATGGATGATATTAGGGCCTTGGTATGTACCGAAGAAATCGATATAATTGCATTCACTGAAACATGGATCAACCTAGACACACGTGAATTACCAGTCGAATACCAAATTGCGGGTTACAAACTGTTCCATACCGATAGGCAGACCAGGAAAGGAGGCGGAGTAGCAATCTATGTTAGGGATAACCTGAAGTGTGAAATAAATAAGGAAATAAAAACTGAGAGGAATACAGAAACAATTTGGATAGAATTAAGCGACGGTCGGGAAAAATTAATCACAGGAGTAATATATAGACCCCCCAATCTTGACAGAGTCAATGAGCGACTTATCTGGGATGAAATGCGCAGGGCTTCCATACACAACAAAGTCTGTATAGTAGGCGACTTTAACCTTGGCCAAATAGATTGGACCGACCTTACGGGAAACTCAGAATCAGAGGATTTTCTCGAGACGATCCAGGACTGTTTCCTAAGTCAACATATAACCGAACCCACACGGGGTAATAATATATTGGATTTAGTTTTGTCAAACAGAGAAAACCTCATTAGCAATGTCGAGGTAGGGAACGAACTTGCAAACAGCGATCACAAAGAAATTCGATTCCAGTTAGATTTTCAGGGCAGACGTAAGGAAAATTCCACTAAAGTACCAGATTTCAGAAGGGCAAACTTTGACAGTTTAAAGAGGCAGCTGAGAGAGGGGGTGTCGCGCTTGGCCGTGAACCTGACAGATGACACCGACCTGATAACGAGATCTGAGATTGCCGAGTTCCACGACAATTTAAATAGTGAGTTACTTAATGCACAAAGGCAGAACATACCATACAAAAAACTCAGATCAAACAACAATGACCCTAAATGGATAAATAATTATTTAAAGAACATCATTGGCCAAAGGAAGGCTATAGGTAGAAGGATAAATCGTGGCGAAATTCACCTCCGGGACTATTATAGGGTATTGGCGAGTAGGGTTAAAACCGAGATAATGAAAGCAAAGAGGAATAATGAGGTAAGGATAGCAAGGGAGGCAAAGACAAACCCCAAAGGATTCTACCAAATGTATGAAACTAAAACACGAGAAAAGATTGGACCAATACGGTCAGACTCCGGCGAGCTCACTGATAACGACGGAGAAATGAGCAATAATTTGAATAAATATTTTTCAACAGTTTTCACCAGCGAAAATTTAAACATGATACCCGAGGCACCGACTCTATTCAGAGATAGTGAAGAAAACAAATTAAGTGAGATAGTAGTGACTAGTAACGATGTTAGTAAGCAAATAGACAAACTAAAGCCTAATAAGTCACCTGGTCCCGATGAGATATTTGCCAGAGTATCAAAGGAATGTAAGGAAGAGCTTAGTATGCCCTTAGCAAAGTTGTTTAACATGTCCTTAAAAACAGGTGTAGTACCAGAATCCTGGAGGATAGCGAATGTAATACCGATCTTCAAGAAGGGGGATAGATCACTATCCTCTAACTACCGCCCAATCAGTCTAACATCAATAGTAGGCAAATTACTGGAAGCAATCATTTCAAACTCTATTCGAAATCACCTGGAGAAGCACAGATTGATCAATGATTCCCAGCATGGCTTCACAAGCGGACGTTCTTGCCTAACTAATCTATTAACATTCTTTTTATCAGTTTTCGAATCAGTGGACGAGGGGCACAATTATGATGTGGTATATCTCGACTTTAGCAAAGCCTTCGACAGAGTACCCCACGAAAGACTAATTAGAAAGGTAGAAGCTCATGGCATCAAAGGTGACATCCTTAAATGGATTAGGGCGTGGTTACAGGACAGGAAACAGCGAGTGAGCATTAACGGCACTAAGTCCCATTGGAGCAACGTCACAAGTGGAGTTCCCCAAGGCTCAGTACTTGGACCATTATTGTTTATTATATACATAAACGACATAGATATCGGCATAGACAGCAACATAAGTAAATTTGCTGATGATACTAAAATAGGACGTGTTATCAAATCTGACGAGGACTCGGCAAAACTACAGGAGGATCTAAACAAATTTTTCGAATGGTCTGAAAAATGGCAGATGAAATTCAACATTGACAAATGTAAAGTACTCAGTATAGGAAATGTAAACAGGGAAACCAGATACCAGATGAACAACGATGCCATAGAGAAATCCGACTGCGAGAGAGATTTAGGAGTAATGATAAGTAGGAACCTTAAGCCAAGTAAACAATGTGTTTTTGCTCGAAACAAGGCTAATAAAGTACTTGGGTTCATACAAAGGAGTGTTAGCTACAAGACTAGCGAGGTCATCCTAAAACTGTATCTTGCTCTTGTGAGACCACACCTGGATTACGCAGTCCAGTTCTGGTCACCGTATTACAGAATGGATATAGAATCCTTGGAAAGAATTCAGAGGAGAATGACAAGACTAATCCCGGGTATCAGGAACCTTGAGTATAGAGACAGGTTAAAGCATCTTAATTTGCACTCCCTTGAGAGACGTAGAGCGAGGGGCGACCTGATAGAGGTGTATAAATGGAAGGCAGGGCTAAACAAAGGGGACATTACAAAGGTACTCAAATTATCCAACCAGGAGCGAACTCGTAACAATGGTTTTAAATTGGACAAATTTAGATTTAGGCGTGAAATAGGTAAACACTGGTTTGGAAACAGAGTAGTGGATGAATGGAACAAGTTACCAAATATCATCATTAACTCGAATACGCTGAATTGCTTCAAACATAGGTTGGATGCTCATATGAGCAATAGGGGTTGGGTGTAAACGGGACTGCCCAGTATGGGCCAATAGGCCCGCTGCAGTTTACTCCATTCTTATGTTCTTATGTTCTTATGATACACTTGTGTAGGTTGAAGAGCATTGATACACTTGTGTAGGTTGAAGAACATTGATACACTTGTGTAGGTTGGAGAACATTGATACATTTGTGTAGGTTGAAGAATATTGATACACTTGTGTAGGTTGAAGAACATTGATACACTTGTGTAGGTTGAAGAACATTGATACACTTGTGTAGGTTGAAGAACATTGATACACTTGTGTAGGTTGAAGAACATTGATACACTTGTGTAGGTTGAAGAACATTGATACACTTGTGTAGGTTGAAGAACATTGATACACTTGTGTAGGTTGAAGAACATTGATACACTTGTGTAGGTTGAAGAACATTGATACACTTGTGTAGGTTGAAGAACATTGATACACTTGTGTAGGTTGAAGAATATTGATACACTTGTGTAGGTTGAAGAACATTGATACACTTGTGTAGGTTGAAGAACATTGATACACTTGTGTAGGTTGAAGAACATTGATACACTTGTGTAGGTTGAAGAACATTGATACACTAGTGTAGGTTGAAGAACATTGATACACTTGTGTAGGTTGAAGAACATTGATACACTTGTGTAGGTTGAACATTGATACACTTGCGTAGGTTGAGGAACATTGATACATTTCAAAATCTGTTTTCTCTTTTAATGAGAATTAGACGCCAGATTTACTCGATATTCTCCAAAATTACTGAATATTCCTCAGATTTAATGGATATTTATCAGATTTTAAGGATTTTCTTCAAATTTACAAGATATTCTTCAGATTTCATTGAAAATCCCCAAAAATATTGAATATTTCAGATTTATTTACGGGATATTCTTCAGATTTAATGAAAAATCCTCAAATTTAGTGAATATCTCGAATTTATTGGATTTTTTGGCGCGCTATTCCACTAAATTTGCTAGAATATACCTGACACACAAACGACTGGCTGTCTCACTCTCCCTAGAAGCCTAGACCAACAGATTGACTGGACGCACACCACTCCGTCACATCTCCTCAATTATTAAAATCTGACCTAAAGATAGTCACTGTGTCCTGTTCCATTATTATCATTTTGGGGTTAATCTTGCTTCATGGAGACCAGCCACTCATGGAGATACCTCACGCTGGAGATATCTCACCCTGGAGATAAAAAAAGGAATAGTTTAAAGGAAAGTGTGATATGTTTATATGACATTTGAAAGACCTTTTGTAAATGACAACAGCGACAACAACAGCTAAGTGTACAAACTCGTTCAGTCCCTTGATAGACGAATTGGACGCGAGTACAGTCAGGGACAGGGTTGACAAGGAAGGTATAAAAACTTTAATTGTTGGTGACTCACAGGTAAGGTACTTGGACAGGGCTTTTTGTGGTAAAAATAAAAATAGGATGAGGGTGTGTTTACCAGGAGCTGGGGTGGGGATATAATTGATAGGATGGACAATATCTTGTCTGGTAATGGGAACAAACCCATTATCTGCCTCAGTGCAGGAGGCAATGATATTTGCCGGTGTAGGAGCGAGGAGCTTCTTGATCAGTTCAAGACAGCTATAGAACGCATTAGGACTAAGGGAGGGATCCCTATCATATGTGGTGTCCTGCCAAGAAGGAGAGTTGGCAATGAATGGTTGTCAAGGGCAGTTGGTGTCAACGGCCGTCTTGACAGATATTGCAAGTCAATATCAGTCCCTTTCATTGACAACTGGGACAACTTCTACGGCAGAAGGAACCTTTATGCTAGGGATGGGGTGCACCTGTCTCGGGATGGGGTGCACCTGTCTCGGGATGGGGTGGCAACCCTGGCTGGGTCTCTAGAGGGGGAAGTTCAGAAGCTATAGAAGTCTTAAAACTACTAGGGGAACATATGGGCACGGGGGTGGAGGAGACTGCAGTGGGAGCGGGTAAACAAGGCGAAAGATTACAGGGAAATAGTGTTAGGAATGATGACATAACTAAATTAGACAGGGAGTTTAAAACTAAACGCGGTAAGGGAAGGACTCAGAACACGACTAACTTAAATGTCTACTATGTGATCAGTAGAAGTATGAGAAACAAAATGAATGATATTAGGGCCTTGGTATGTACCGAAAAAATCGATATAATAGCATTCACTGAAACATGGATCAACCTAGACCCACGTGAGTTACCTGTCGAATACCAAATTGCGGGTCACAAATTGTTCCATACCGATAGGCAGACCAGGAAAGGAGGTGGAGTAGCAATCTATGTCAGGGATAATCTGAAGTGTGAAATAAATAAGGAAATAAAAACGGAGCAGAGTACAGAAACAATTTGGATAGAATTGATCGACGGTAGGGAAAAATTAATCACAGGAGTAATATATAGACCTCCAAATCTTGATAGAGTTAGTGAGCGACTTATCTTTGGATGAAATGCGCAGGGCATCCATACACAACAAAGTTTGTTTAGTAGGCGACTTTAACCTTGGCTAAATAGATTGGACTGATCTTACGGGAAACTCAGAATCAGAGGATTTTCTCGAAACGATCCAGGACTGTTTCCTAAGTCAACATATAACCGAACCCACCCGGGGTAATAATATATTCGATTTAGTTCTGTCGAACAAAGAAAACCTCATTAGCAATGTCGAGGTAGGGAACGAACATGCAAACAGCGACCACAAAGATATTAGATTTCAGTTAGATTTTCAGGACAGACGTGAGGAAAATTCCACAAAAGTCCCAGATTTCAAAAGGGCAAACTTTGATAGTTTGAAGAGGCAGCTGAGGGAAGGGGTGTCGTGCCTGGGGGGGAACCTGACAGTTGACACCGACCTGATAACAAGATCTGAGATTGCCGAGTTCCACGACAATGTAAATAATGAGTTACTTAATGCACAAAGGCAGAACATATCGTACAAAAAACTCAGATCAGACAACAATGACCCTAAATGGATAAATAATTATTTGAAGAACATTATTGGCCAAAGGAAGGCTATAGGTAGAAGGATAAATCGTTGCGAAATTTCCCTCCGGGATTATTATAAGGTATTGGCCAGTAGGGTTAAGACCGAGATAAGGAAAGCATAGAGGAATAATGAGGTAAGGATAGCAAGGGAGGCGAAGACAAACCCCAAAGGATTCTACCAAATGTATCAAACTAAGACACGAGAAAAGATTGGACCAATACCGTCAAGTACCGATGAGCTAACTGATAACGACGGAGAAATGAGCAGTAATCTGAATAAATATTTTTCAATAGTTTTCACCATCGAAAATTTAAACATGATGCCCGAGGCACCGACTCTATTCAGAGATAGTGAAGAAAACAAATTAAGCGAGATAGTAGTGACTTGTAACGATGTTAGTAAGCAAATAGACAAACTAAAGCCTAATTAGTCACCTGGTCCCGATGAGATATTTGCCAGAGTTTTAAAGGAATGTAAGGAAGAGCTTAGTATGCTCTTAGCAAAGTTGTTTAACGTGTCCTTAAAAACAGGTGTAGTACCAGAATCCTGGAGGATAGCGAATGTAATACTGATTTTCAAGAAGAGGGATAGATCACTATCCTCTTACTACCGCTCACTCAGTCTAACATCAATAGTAGGCAAATTACTGGAAGCAATCATTTCAAACTCTCTTCGAAATCACCTGGAGAAGCACAGATTGATCAATGATTCCCAGCATGGCTTCACAAGCGGGCGTTCATGTCTAACTAATCTATTAACATTCTTTTCATCAGTTTTCGAATCGGTGGACGAGGGGCACAATTATGATGTGGTATATCTCGACTTTAGCAAAGCCTTCGACAGAGTCCCCCACGAAAGACTAATTAGAAAGGTAGAAGCACATGGCATCAAAGGTAATATCCTTAAATGGATTAGGGCGTGGTTGCAGACAGGAAACAGAGAGTGAGCATTAACGGCACTAAATCCCATTGGAGCAACGTCACTAGTGGAGTTCCCCAAGGCTCTGTACTTGGACCATTATTATTTATTATATACATAAACGACATAGATATTGGCATAGACAGCAACATAAGTAAATTTGCTGATGACACTAAAATAGGACGTGTTATTAAATCTGACGAGGACTCCACAAAACTACAGGAAGATCTAAACAAAGTTTTCGAATGGTCTGAAAAATGGCATATGAAATTCAACGTGAACAAATGTAAAGTACTCAGTATAGGAGATGTAAACAGGGAAACCAGTTACCAGATGAATAACGATGCCATTGAGAAATCTGACTGCGAGAGAGATTTAGGAGTAATGATAAGAAGGAACCTTAAGCCAAATAAACGATGTGTATTTGCTCGAAACAAGGCTAATAAAGTACTTGGGTTCATACAAAGGGGTGTTAGTTACAAGACTAGCGAGGTCATCCTAAAACTATATCTTGCGCTTGTGAGACCTCACTTGGATTACGCAGTTCAATTCTGGTCACCGTATTACAGAATGGATATAGAATCCTTGGAAAGAATTCAGAGGAAAATGACAAGGCTAATCCCGGGCATTAGGAACCTTGAGTACAGAGACAGGTTAAAGCATCTTAATTTGCACTCCCTCGAGATACGTAGAGTGAGAGGCGATATGATAGAGGTGTATAAATGGAAGTCAGGGCTGAACAAAGGGAGCATTACAAAGGTACTCAAACTATCCATCCAGGAGCGAACTCGTAACAATGGTTTTAAATTAGAAAAATTTAGATTTAGGCGCGAAATAGGTAAACGCTGGTTTGGTAACAGAGTAGTGGATGACTGGAACAAGTTACCAAACATCATCATTAACTCGAATACGCTGGATAGCGTATATGAGCAATAGGGGTTGGGTGTAAATGGGACTGCCCAGTATGGGCCAGTAGGCCTGCTGCAGTTTCCTCCAATCTTATGTTCTTATGTAACTTATTTTCTCTGTTCATTGTATATTTTCAGCCTTCGGGCTGCCATGTTATCTTAATAAACCGTTAATTATTATTGTTATTATTATTATTATTATTATTATTAGAATTAGATACACACACACACACACACACACACACACACACACACACACACACACACGAGTCTGCCTGCTGATCCTGGTGACAAATTCTTGACTCATGACGGAGGTTAAGTGCGAAGGTGCTCTCTCTCTCTCTCTCTCTCTCTCTCTCTCTCTCTCTCTCTGCCTCTCTCGTCCATTTTCTAGGAATTGTAATTTCAGTTTGTAGCGTACTAAGGAAGACAAGGTTTGTAGTATGTCGATGTGTGTGTGTGTGTGTGTGTGTGTGCGCGCGCGCTACTGACTGTCACTTTGATGTATTATTCTCTTTAAAACTCTGTATCATCTACGTGTGATAAAAAAACAGAAAAAAGAATGATTTATTTTTCTGCTTCATTCGCTTTTACTTTGTCTTCGTTGTCTTTTATTCTTTGGTAATTTGTCGCTTCTTTGTTCAATTTTATCTTTGTGAGGAAGAGAGTGACAAAGAAATTCCCTCACAACACTTCCTTACAGCACTTCCTTCACAGCACTTACCTCATAGTACTTCCTCCACTGCACTTCCCTCACGACACTTCCCTCACATCACTTTCTTCACACCACTTTCCTCACACCACTTCCCTCACAATACTTTCCTCACAGTACTTTCTTCACAGCACCTCCTTAACAGCACTTCCCTCACAACACTTCTCTCACAGCACTTCCCTCACAGCGCTTCCCTCACAGCACTTTCTTCACAACACTTTCCTCACAGCACTTCCTTAACAGCACTTTCCTCACTGCACTTCCCTCACTGCACTTCCCTCACGACACTTCCCTCACAGTACTTCCTTCACAGCATTTCACGTCACAGCACTTTCCTCACAGCACTTCCGTCACAGCACTTTCCTCACAGCACTTTCCTCACAGCACTTCCCTCACAGCACTTCCCTCACAGTACTTCCTTCACAGCTTTTCACGTCACAGCACTTTCCTCACAGCACTTCCTTCACAGCACTTCCCTCACTGCACTTCTTTCACGGCACTTCCCTCAGTTGACTTCTCTCACTGCACTTCCCTCACAGCACTTTACGCACAGTACTTTCCTCACAGCACTTCCCTCACAGCACTTCCTTCACAGTACTTTCTTCACAGCACTTTCTTCACAGCACTGCACTTTTCTCTCGGCACTTCTCTCACAGCACTTCTCTCACAGTACTTTCTTCACAGCACTTTCCTCACAGCACTTCCCTCACAGCTCTTCCCTCACAGCTTTTTCTTCTCACCACTTCCTTCACAGCACTTCCCTCAAAACATTTCCATCACAGCACCTCCCTCACTGCACTTCCCTCACAGCACTTCCCTCACTGCAATTCCCTCACTGCACTTCCCTCACTGCACTTTCCTCACTGCACTTCCCTCACTGCACTTTCCTCACTGCACTTCCCTCACTGCACTTTCCTCACTGCATTTCCCTCACTGCACTTTCCTCACTGCACTTCCCTCACAGCACTTCCCTCACTGCATTTCCCTCACTGCACTTCCCTCACTGCACTTTCCTCACTGCACTTCCCTCACTGCACTTTCCTCACTGCATTTCCCTCACTGCACTTCCCTCACTGCACTTTCCTCAGCTCTTCCCTCACTGCACTTCCCTCACTGCACTTCCCTCACTGCACTTTCCTCAGCTCTTCCCTCACTGCACTTCCCTCACTGCACTTCCCTCACTACACTTTCCTCACTACACTTTCCTCACAGCACTTCCCTCATTGTACTTCCCTCACAGCACTTCCCTCACTGCACTTCCCTCACTACACTTTCCTCACAGCTCTTCCCTCACTACACTTCCCTCACTGCACTTCCCTCACTACACTTTCCTCACTGCATTTCCCTCACTGCATTTCCCTCACTGCACTTCCCTCACTGCACTTTCCTCACAGCACTTCCCTCACTGCACTTTCCTCACAGCACTTCCCTCACTGCACTTCCCTCACTGCACTTTCCTCAGCTCTTCCCTCACAGCACTTTCCTCACTGCACTTCCCTCACTGCACTTCCCTCACTACACTTTCCTCACTACACTTCCCTCACTGCACTTCCCTCACAGCACTTCCCTCATTGTACTTCCCTCACTGCACTTCCCTCACTGCACTTCCCTCACTGCACTTCCCTCACTACACTTCCCTCACTGCACTTCCCTCACTACACTTCCCTCACTGCACTTCCCTCACAGCACTTCCCTCACTACACTTCCCTCACTGCACTTTCCTCACAGCACTTCCCTCATTGTACTTCCCTCACAATACCAACATACATAAATAAATAATTTTAATAATATATAATAACAATAAATATACAGAGCACAAAAATATATACCAATTATTAAATATATTACAACTAATATTAATATCAGTGATGGAGTATATCAGCACATTAAGCATAAAGGAGTAGAAATATATTAAAGTGAGGTGACAAACAACCTATATAAGTAATGTATTTAATTTGAGAGGAAGAGAAGAGGTGAAGCAAAAAGGGAATTTGGAGACGATGGAGAGAGAGAGAGGGAGGAAGAGGAGAGGTGAGGAAAGAAGAGGAGGTGAGGGGAATAGAAAAGGATGGGGTGAGGGAGGAAGGACGTAGAAGAGGATAGAGTGAGGAAGGAAAAGAGGAGAGAAGGCGATTAAACTTTCGTCACTGTGTACACGTAAATCATTATATTGTTATATAATTAAATAAAACAACGAGAGAGAGAGAGAGAGAGAGAGAGAGAGAGAGAGAGAGAGAGAGAGAGAGAGAGAGACCATCAGTGTCCCAGGTGCCAGTGAGACTTTACCTTGATTAATAATGAAGGCAAATTAACCTATGGAATGAAAGACCGTTAAAACCTCTCACTGGAGCCCGAGAGAGAGAGAGAGAGAGAGGTGGTGAGGATGAGAGAAAGAGAAGGAGACGGAAAGGAGAGACAGAAGAGAAGATAAAATGAACTTAAACGGATGAGAGATACAGAGTCGTAAACAAAACAGACAGACACACAGAAAAACAAACGAAAAAAATAATGAAGAGACAAGGGTAAACAAAACAACCCAACAAACAAGGTGGGCAGAAAATTTGTAAACAGAGAAGGAGGAGAACACGTTAGGGAGGCAGCGAGGCGGAGGACTGAACACCCAACAGTTGTCAGTGTTTACTCTCTCTCTCTCTCTCTCTCTCTCTCTCTCTCTCTCTCTCCAGTGTTCCCTACCATTAAAAAATTTTGCTTGGATTTGATTTAATTTTTCAGTCACGTTTCCTATTCATCATAGTTATTGTTTTTATTGTTGTAATTGATGATGTTGTTGTTGTTGTTGTTATTATTGTGGTTGTTGATGTGTTTGTTTTTGGGTGTTTCAGCTGCCAGAGTTGTTAAGCACCGCTCTTTTGTTCTAAACTGTTTGTATTTCTATTAGTCTGTTTGTTACATACAGTTACTACAGCACCAAGGATTTTGTAACTCAACTTCTATATAAAAATATTCCTCTGTATTACTCGCCGTCCTCAGCTGGTACGTGGAGTGCGGTGGTCGAGTGGATATACCTCTCATCTCCTATCGTAAGTGTCGATGGTTAGATCCCAGGGAACTCACACAGTCAGTAGTACAGTAAATGGGTCCCTTTGCAGATTGGGGAAGTAAAGGTGGTCGAGTGCAGTGTCAGCCACTCATTAAGGTGATAGGTGATACCTGATAGATGATATCAATATTAGGTTGCTGGAATGTTACTAAAATACCTGTAATTTATTTAATAAAATTGTTATTTACGATATGAGAATGAAGTTCAATTATCATTTATCAAGAAAATAATTAAAGAGGAGCTGTAGTAATTTGTTTACCTGTGAGACTCTGGAGTATAATTCAACACTTATCAACAAAGTAATGAAAGAGTTACGACATACTGTGTGTGGCAGGTGAGGGCTGGCAGCCAGGTAGACAGGTGAGGGCTGGCAGCCAGGTAGATAGGTGAGGGCTGGCAGGCAGGTAGACAGGTGAGGACTGGCAGGCAGGTAGACAGGTGAGGACTTGCAGGAAGGTAGACAGGTGAGGGCTGGCAGTCGCGGCAACACCCAACACTCGCCTCTTAACCTTCGATATAAATTCAACTCGAGCACCTTAATTTCCGCGCCAAGGTGTGTTCACGTTATTTGTCTGCAACAAGTGACCTGCTCATTACCTGCGCAAACACATCAGCACATGCAGGAGAACCATTACCAGCGTATATAACCACATATATACACACGCGAGTATAAGAACACACACACACACACACACACACACATTAACTCTCTAAGCCTCACCATATCTTATATATAATAATAACAAACTGTGAGGTGTGCTGTACAGGTGTGTTCATTGGACTACACCTGAAGTACCTGGATCTAATAGCTCATTATACCGCCTCGCTTACCTGTACCTCACAACACGCCGGCCGCCTACTAGCTAGTTATTATTATACGTGCAGAAATATTAACCTTTTCTTGGTTTATATTTCAGAAAGATATTAGATATTTCCCCAAATTAACCACAATTGACCCGGAATTAACCCAAATTATTCCCACATTAACCACAAATATCCCAGCATTAACCACAATTATCTCAGCATTAACCACAATTATTTCGGTATTAACCACACACTTCCCCACATTAACCACACTCTTCCCCACATTAACCACACCCTTCCCCACATTAACCACACTCGTCCCGGCATTAACCACACTCGTCCCGGCATTAACCACACTCGTCACGGCATTAACCACACTCGTCACGGCATTAACTGCACTCGTCCCGGCATTAACCACACTCGTCACGGCATTAACCACACTCGTCACGGCATTAACCATACTCGTCCCGGCATTAACCACTCTACCATCGGCATTAATCATAAGTTATATTTCGTTACAATCTTTTTGCCGCCATTGTGCCCAAAACCCGTCAGCTTTGGCCCACGAGTAACGAGTGAAAATTGCCTCGTACTCTGGTGAATGGTGGACGGGTAGCGCTGATGACAGGACTCCCAGGCTAATGTAATGTGCATATATGAAATGTGAATTAATGTTGATTTATTTCTGCGTATACCGACACTCGAGGGTGGAGAGAGAGGGTGAGAGGGGAGAGAGGGTGTGATAGAGGGGAGAGAGGGGGTGAGAGAGGGAGATAGGGGGTGAAAGAAGGAGAGAGGAGGTGAGAGAGGGAGATAGGGGGTGAAAGAAGGAGAGAGGGGGTGAAAGAAGGAGAGAGGAGGTGAGAGAGGGAGATAAGGGGTGAAAGAAGGAGAGAGGGGATGAGAGAGGGAGAGAGGGGGTGAGATAGGGGATGAGAGAGAGGAGAGGGGGTGAGAGGGGATGAGACAAGAGGAAGAGAGAGAAAACAGAAACAGACGGACAGATAAACAAACAGACAGGCAGACAGACAGACAGACAGACGCTTCATTTAGTGGAGCATTGGAGCAGCAGTAACAACAACAACAGCCACAACATCAACAACAACAATAATAATAATAGTAATAATAATAATAATAATAGTAATAATAATAATAATAATAATAATAATAATAATAATAATAATAATAAACCATCCAAAACACAATTAAAAACAACAACAAATTTGTACACGAAATCCACTCATGAATCATGCCACTGAGAGATATCTTTAATAGGCAAGACACAGCCCCTCGTCCACCCCAACACACGACGGAGCAAATGAGACCTTCGCCACCCGGGCATTTACTCAAGGGGTGACGCGTGACTGTCTACTATAAACCAAAGACACAGAGATCGAGTCAATAAATCATAGTTAAATTTAAGCCTCTTGATAATGGCTTTGATTGTACCTGGGGGATTTATTTTCTTGTCGATGTATTTCACGTTGTATTATTGTGGTTTATTTTATTGTATTAAGGTGATTAAATTTTGGTATTTTTCATGGATATATTCTGAAATATTTTACTCGTATGGTTTTATTTTGGGGATATATTCTTAATTTATTCGTGGATTTATTTCAGTGTATTGTCCACGGTTAAGATTTATTTCCAGGTTGGGTAAAAATGTTTTCCCGTCTGTTGTGAAAAGATGTGTGAGGTCGGTTGTCTGTTTATTAAAAGAGAGGACAATATATCTGTACTCCTCCTCCTCCTCCTCACCTCACCTCTTTTAACCACACCTCACTTCACCTCACCGCTCCTCACTTCACCTCACCTCACCTCACTTCACCTCTCCTTACTTCACCTCACCTCACTTCACCTCACCTCACCTCACCTCACCGCTCCTCACCACACCACACCTCACCTCACCACCAGGAAGTATTAAAGGCCTCGTTATGAAAGCTGAAAGTCGTAGATATTTTTGTTTTTGTATTTGGTTTTGTTTGTTTTTTGTTTTGTTTTGTACTTGTTTTTGTGTTTGTTTTTATGTCTGTTTTTTTTGTTTAATGTTTTTTGTTTATTTTGATGACTATTCTACTTTTTTGTTTGACGATTCATCACCAAATTACAACGCACTTGCCAGCACCTAATGGTAAAGAGGATATTGTTTTCCCCTTTGGTATAAAATTGCATGTCAAGGTTCAGCAAAATCCATCAGGTACTCTGGCCACTGTACTGTTTATATAAAAGATCCCTACAGTAGTTATGGGTGTGTAGGCGAGGGAAGGAAGGAGGGAGGGAGGGGAGGGGATGTGATCTAGGGTGTGTAAGTGAGGGAAGAAAGGAGGGAGGGAGGGAGGGAGGGGGGTGAGAGAGAGAGAGAGAGGAAGGAAGGATAGAGGGAGGTAGCGAAGGAATAACGTAGGGATGGAAGCAGGGAGGGAAGGAAGGAGACGGGAATTGAGGGATGGAGAGAAGGAGGGAAGGAGGGAGATATGGTTGCAGCTATGGGGTTGAGGGATGGAAGTGTGTGTGTGTGTGTGTGTGTGTGTGTGTGTGTGTGTGTGTGTGTGTGTGTGTGTGTGTGCTTTATCTGGTGTTCCTCGGAGACGTAATACCTGGTCATATTATTAGCCCGGAGGAAAAAGATTGAAGTGATTCTGGAACGAGAATTTTGCGCCTGACTGAGCACTGTGGTGGTTAAAGGTGATATCACAGCCATCCAGCTCAAGAGATAGATTCCCTCTCTCCTCATATTTCATCCCTTCCTACTAATATGATTTATTGGATACCTACATTATCGTATTTTTAGTATTTTTTTTTTTTTAACTTATTCACTTTAATTCATATTAGCCTTATCCAACAGAGATATAGCTTAACCAGAAATAAAAGACTTTATCCCAATATTGACTCATTAATATATACAGGGTGAGGTAAAAGTTCCTCCTGTCTGTCTGGGGTTTTCTTGTGGTACACCCTGTATAGTATATATTTAGTGTGTGGTGGAGGATGAGGTAGGCCTTAGGGTGACAATGTTAGGTGTGGTGAAGGTAAAGGTGTTGGAGGAGGTTGATGGTGAGAGAATTGTTTTCCCCCCCTCCCCCTCTCTCTCTCTCTCTCTCTCTCTCTCTCTCTCTCTCTCTCTCTCTCTCTCTCTCTCTCTCTCTCTCTCTCTCTCTCCATCCCTGCTTCCCTCACCACCACCACCACCTGTCTCCCTCACCACCACCCTACCTCCCTCACCACCACCCTACCTCCCTCACCACCACCCTACCTCCCTCACCACCACCCTACCTCCTCACCACCACCCTACCCCCCTCACCACCACCCTACCCCCCCTCACCACCACCCTACCCCCCCTCACCACCACCCTACCCCCCCTCACCACCACCCTACCCCCCCTCACCACCACCCTACCCCCCCTCACCACCACCCTACCCCCCTCACCACCACCCTACCCCCCTCACCACCACCCTACCTCCATCACCACCACCCTACCCTCCCTCACCACCACCCTACCTCCCTCACCACCACCCTACCTCCCTCACCACCACCCTACCCTCCCTTACCACCACCCTACCCTCCCTTACCACCACCCTACCCTCCCTCACCACCACCCTACCTCCCTCACCACCACCCTACCTCCCTCACCACCACCCTACCTCCCTCACCACCACCCTACCCCCCCTCACCACCACCCTACCCCCCCTCACCACCACCCTACCTCCCTCACCACCACCCTACCTCCCTCACCACCACCCTACCCCCCCTCACCACCACCCTACCCCCCCTCACCACCACCCTACCTCCCTCACCACCACCCTACCTCCCTCACCACCACCCTACCCTCCCTCACCACCACCCTACCTCCCTCACCACCACCCTACCCCCCTCACCACCACCCTACCCCCCTCACCACCACCCTACCCCCCCTCACCACCACCCTACCCCCCCTCACCACCACCCTACCCCCCCTCACCACCACCCTACCTCCCTCACCACCACCCTACCCCCCTCACCACCACCCTACCTCCATCACCACCACCCTACCCTCCCTCACCACCACCCTACCTCCCTCACCACCACCCTACCTCCCTCACCACCACCCTACCCTCCCTCACCACCACCCTACCTCCCTCACCACCACCCTACCTCCCTCACCACCACCCTACCTCCCTCACCACCACCCTACCCTCCCTTACCACCACCCTACCTCCATCACCACCACCCTACCCTCCCACACCACCACCCAACCCCCCTCACCACCACCCTACCCTCCCTCACCACCACCCTACCCCCCTCACCACCACCCTACCTCCCTCACCACCACCCTACCCCCCTCACCACCCCCATATCCCAGTTCCTTCTCTCAGGTCAAACTATTTTGATTTTAGTGACTTGCCAAAAAATTATGTTTGTCTGTTCGTTTGTACATCATTCCACAACCTTCCCTTCGTTTACCTGGCCATCTCTATCCCTCCTCTTTATTCCCCCTTCTTCTTTGTTTCATTTAACGACGTCGTTCGATAGTTTTGATAATATTAACTATCCTAGAAAATGATCTTGAGTATCCAGACGAGGAATTCTGTTAGTCCATCCTTGTGTTAAGAGTTGTTGGTCAGTGTTGAGGTGACGACGCCTCTACCATCACCCAAACTGTAGAAGAGGAACACAACCAGTTTATAAATAAGACTTACCTCTTAGTCTTTACCTGAGGACACTTTACCACATAACCAGTTTATAAATAAGACATATCTTAAGAACATAAGAAAACATAAGAAAATAAGGAGTCTGCAATAGGCTGGTTGGCCTGTGCATGGCAGCTCCTGTCGAGAGTTACTACCACTCTCTATCATCCATGAATCTATCTAGCCTCCTTTTGAAACTTTCCAGAGTTCCCGCACTTACTACAAAGTTGCTAAGCTTGTTCCACTCGTCCACCACCCTATTTGTGAACCAGTTTCTTCCTATCTCCCTCCTAAACCTAAACTTATCCAACTTGAATCCGTTGCTCCGAGTCCTATCCTGCTCGGATATTATAAGAACTTTATCTATATCCCCTTTATTGATTCCTTTCACCCACTTAAATACTTCTATCATATCTCCCCGCACTCTTCGTCTTTCTAGGGAATGCAAGTTAAGTTTCTTTAACCTATACTGATATGGAAGGTTTCTAAGTCCCTGAATCATTTTTGTCATTCTTCGCTGCACCGACTCTAGTGAATTTATATCCATTCTATAATAGGGGCACCAGAACTGAACCGCATAATCGAGGTGCGGCCTAACTAGCGCAAGATATAGTTGCAATAAGACCTCTGCACTCTTGTTACTTACACTTCTAGATATAAAACCCAATACTCTGTTTGCCTTATTTCGAACATTAACGCACTGTTTTCTAGGCCGTAGGTCCGGGCTTACAAGTACCCCTAGGTCTCTTTCACAAGTCGACTTCTCTAGGTTGATGTTGTTCAGGCTGTATACATTATAAGTATTTGTTCTTCCAATATTAAGTACGCTGCACTTGCTGGTGTTGAATTTCATTTGCCATTTTTCAGACCACCCCTGCAGTTTATTTAGATCCTCCTGTAATGCATTTGCATCCTGCCCTGAATTAATCTGCCGCCCTATTTTGGTGTCATCCGCAAACTTGCTTATGTCACTGCTGATCCCAGTATCTAAATCGTTTATGTAGATTATGAACAAGAGTGGGCCTAGTACTGACCCCTGGGGAACCCCACTGGTTACACGGCCCCACTCAGATTTAACACCATCTACGCTGACCCTCTGCGTTCTATCGGTGAGCCATGATTTTATCCAATTTAAAACTTTCCCCTCGATACCATGAGCCTTAATTTTTCTCAGAAGCCTCTGATGCGGTACTCTGTCAAATGCTTTGCTAAAGTCTAAGTAAATAACATCGTAATTTTCGTCATTATCTACTACCTCGAAGACTTTCCTAAAAAACGTTAGCAGATTTGTTAGACAAGATTTTCCCTTTGTAAACCCATGTTGAGAGTCGTAGATTAATTTGCTTTTCTCTAGATGCGATCGGATGCTATCTGCAATAATTGATTCAAGAAATTTCCCCACTACTGACGTCAAACTGATCGGCCGGTAATTTGACGCTGATGCTCTGTCTCCCTTTTTGAATATGGGTACTACATTTGCCTGTTTCCACAACTCTGGCACAACTCCAGTGTCTAATGATTTTGTAAATAAGTTTACGAGGGGTCCGCTAATCTGTTCCCTACACTCTTTTAAGACTCGAGGAAAAATTTCATCCGGCCCTGGGGATTTTGTGTTCTTTAGTTTATTTACCTTCTTAAGAACATCCTCTTTTCTGATAGTGATATTCTTTAATTTCTCTTCTTCCTCGATTATGCGGTTCAGTTCTGGTGCCCCTATTATAGAATGGATATCAATTCACTAGAGTCGGTGCAGCGAAGAATGACGAAAATGATTCCGGGACTTCGAAACCTTCCATATCAGGATAGGCTAAAGAAACTTAACTTGCATTCCCTAGAAAGACGAAGAGTGCGGGGAGATATGATAGAAGTATTTAAGTGAAAGGAATCAATAAAGGGGATATAGATAAAGTTCTTATAATATCCGAGCAGGATAGGACTCGGAGCAACGGATTCAAGTTGGATAAGTTTAGGTTTAGGAGGGAGATAGGAAGAAACTGGTTCACAAATAGGGTGGTGGACGAGTGGAACAAGCTTAGCACCTACCGCCCAATCAGCCTAACATCAATAGTAGGCAAATTACTGGAAGCAATCATTTCAAACTCTATTCGAAATCACCTGGAGAAGCACCGATTGATCATGATCAATGATTCCCAGCATGGCTTCACACGCGGACGTTCATGTCTAACTAATCTATTAACATTCTTTTCATCAGTTTTCGAATCGGTGGACGAGGGGCACAATTATGATGTGGTATATCTCGACTTTAGCAAAGCCTTCGACAGAGTCCCCCACGAAAGACTAATTAGAAAGGTAGAAGCTCATGGCATCAAAGGTGACATCCTTAAATGGATTAGGGCATGGTAACAGGACAGGAAACAGCGAGTGAGCATTAACGGCACTAAGTCCCATTGGAGCAACGTCACAAGTGGAGTTCCCCAAGGCTCAGTACTTGGACCATTATTATTTATTATATACATAAACGACATAGATATCGGCATTGACAGCAACATAAGTAAATTTGCTGATGACACTAAAATAGGACGTGTTATCAAATCTGACGAGGACTCGGCAAAACTACAGGAAGATCTAAACAAATTTTTCGAATGGTCTGAAAAATGGCAGATGAAATTCAACGTCGACAAATGTAAAGTACTCAGTATAGGAGATGTAAACAGGGAAACCAGATACCAGATGAACAACGATGCCATAGAGAAATCCGACTGCGAGAGAGATTTAGGAGTAATGATAAGTAGGAACCTTAAGCCAAGTAAACAATGTGTTTTTGCTTCGTAACAAGGCTAATAAAGTACTTGGGTTCATACAAAGTGTTAGTTACAAGACTAGCGAGGTCATCCTAAAACTGTATCTTGCTCTTGTGAGACCACACCTGGATTACGCAGTTCAGTTCTGGTCACCGTATTACAGAATGGTTATAGAATCCTTGGAAAGAATTCAGAGGAGAATGACAAGACTAATCCCGGGCATTAGGAACCTTGAGTATAGAGACAGGTTAAAGCATCTTAATTTGCACTCCCTTGAGAGACGTAGAGGGAGGGGCGACCTGACAGAGGTGTATAAGTGGAAGGCAGGGCTAAACAAAGGGGACATTACAAAGGTACTCAAACTATCCAACCAGGAGCGAACTCGTAACAATGGTTTTAAATTAGACAAATTTAGATTTAGGCGTGAAATAGGTAAACACTGGTTTGGTAACAGAGTAGTGGATGAATGGAACAAGTTACCAAATATCATCATTAACTCGAATACGCTGAATTGCTTCAAACATAGGTTGGATGCTCATATGAGCAATAGGGGTTGGGTGTAAACGGGACTGCCCAGTATGGGCCAATAGGCCCGTTGCAGTTTCCTCCATTCTTATGTTCTTATGTTCTTAAAAGGAGGCTAGATAGATTCATGGATGATAGAGAGTGGTAGTAACTCTCGACAGGAGCTGCCATGCACAGGCCAACCGGCCTATTGCAGACTCCTTATTTTCTTATGTTCTTATTCCATTGTCACACAGTATGGTGTTATGGTGGATATGGTGAGGTCTGAGGTGGGTAGTAATGAACCGTCAGTCATTACCTCCTACACCCTCCCTGATCACACACACACACCCGTCTGAGATGACTTCCAATTACAGTTCGGAAAGTCAATTAGCCGAGAGGAAATCCTCCTTTACGAGAATAAAAAAAAATCCACTGAAAGGTATCTTTTTTTATCCCCAGGACGGAGGATAATGTCATTGATCAGGACGATTATCTCAGGTGATGTGTAGGTGAGGTGAAGTCTTGAAGTGTCTGAAGGTGGTTGGGTTTTGGGTTTCTTTTGCTGAGGCTTAACTGACCTGACTACTGGATATTTTCACGCTTGAGGGATTTTTTTTCCATGTAGCAGATGAAATAAGAGACAGGAAAACAAACATAAACAAAAGACAAACACTTTAACCTCTGCTTAACTGTAAACTAAAAACCAGGATAATCTTTACGGATTTTGTCTGCATTTGGTCCACACAATACCCACCATTACTGACCTGACTGATGGATACTTTTAACTAGTGAAGAATATTTTTTCTAATCCAACCTCGACTAGTTTAAACAATTCCTTATGTACTGCTTCATAACTAATTACTGAATCAACTTGAGTTTGATTACCAAATCCACTGGAACTGAATCAACTGGGGTTTTATTTACCGAATCAGCTGGGGTTTTATTTACCGAATCAACTGGGATTTTATTTACTGAATCAGCTGGGGTTTTATTTACCGAACCAAGTGGGGTCAAAAACCTTATTAAAATTCACTCTAAGAAGGACACCTGAACACAGAGAACTTCATCATTTATTCTCACACTCCAGCCTCAGTACTGGACATAAACTCCCGTCCATGATGTGTTAATTATCTTCAGACTCAATTAATTCAGAGCGTGTGTCTGTGTCTGTGTGTGTGTGTCTGTTCGTCTTTTATTTTTTTTTATTTTTTTACGGGTATTAGCCCACCCGGGCACAGGTCACTGACCCACAACAGGGCCTGGGGGGCGAAAATGTAATAATAGTAATATTAATAGTAATAATTCATAGTAAATGAAATTAATAATTAAATACAAAAATAAATAAAAATAATAATGATAATAATAACAATAACAACACTGTAATAATAATGATAATAATAAAGAACCATAAAGAAATGCAAAAATGAAAACAAAATCAATAGTGAGAAACAATATATGTATGTTGTGTTGTCAAAGAGAAACAATTGAGACCCTGCAATTGTGTGTAAATGAGGCAGAAAGTCAGATCAGCAACCTGGGACTTGGTCACAATTTTCGTGATGCCATATGGCAGCAGGGTCTACCATAGACAACACATTATGCTTCCAATATCTTCCCAGGCGGTAGTACCTTCCTGATTGGTAGCTGCCTACTACCTACTACCACTTATCTCTCCTGGTCTTAGTCATGGGTGGGTATTGGTCTATGCTTGTGTCGTATTCGTTTTGTGAAAGATAATCGTTAAGCAAAAGATACTCTCGTTACGTAAAAAGATACTCTCGTTTTGTAAAAGTTATCCTGGTTATGTAAAAGTCACTAAAATGTATCATTTGGAAAATCTATTTCCGTCATACTTGAGGGTACTTGAGGCGGGGATAAAGAGGCTCACACTCAACTCCATGACTGTTGACCCATCGAGGACGACCTCCACCATCCATCACAGTTGAGTGGTTGACTTGATGAGACTGTTACTGTGAAACTATACCACCACCAGACACCTTACTAAAGTGACTCACTCCCAGGATAGCATGAACAAATTGAGTCGAACTGCATCTGTGAAGCTTCGGTCCATCAATTGAGACTTTGAGACTGTATCATTCACTTATCAAAGAGAGTCGAATTTTATCTATGAAGCTTCGGTCCATCGATTAAGACCGTATCATTCACTTATCAAAAAGAGTCGAATTTTATCTATGAAGCTTCGGTCCATTGATTAAGACCGTGAGAGTGTGAGACTGTATCATTTACATATCAAAGAGACTCAATGTATTTCCATATAATTTTGCTGAGTTTGTGCACCAACCTTATAACGTGTTGTATACTACACTACCAAAGAGTGAAAAAAATTCAGTATTACACGAAATAGCTGATAAATTCGTTACACAACCTTAGTAATGAACGATCGTCTCCTGTTATGAATGTCTCTGGGGAAAACATGAGATTCCTTCTGTCATTTACATACAAATTGTTGTTGTATAATGTGCCTGCCAAGTGTCCCGTCTGGCATCTGTTATTTCCTTATTAATGGCACTTTGGAAACAAGTTAAACTGACTGAGAGGCGAAGTTGGGGCCACTGACGGGCGGCTCGGGGAGTGATGGGGAGAAAGGAGGTGGGTGGTGTGGAGCAGGTTGTGGATGGTGTGGATGAGGTGGTGGATAGTGTGGAGGTAGGGTGCTGTGGATGAAGTGATGGGTTGTGTGGAGGAGGAGGTAGTGTAGGGGAGGAGGTAGTATGGAGGAGGTGGGTGGTGTGGAGGAGGTGGTGGATGGGTAGTGTGGAGGAGGAAGTAGTGTGGAGGGAGAGGTAGTGTGGAGGAGAAGGTAGTGTGGAAGAGGTAGTTTGTGGAGGAGGAGGAGGTGGAGGAAGAGAGTGGTAGTGTGGAGGAAAAAGTAGGTGGAGTAAAGGAGAAAGTGGAACATGCAGTACCCGTGAGAAAGCATAGGAAAGGGAGAGGAAAATAAAGAAAGGAAAAAGTAAAAGAAAGGATGAGAAGGGGAGTTAGAGAAAGGGAAAAAGAGAGGAGAGTGAAAGAGAAAAATTAATAGAGAACGTCAGAGAGAGAGAGAGAGAGAGAGAGAGAGAGAGAGAGAGAGAGACTTAACCGTAAGACAAATAAGCGAGAATAAAGACCACAAATATGTCCCCATATAAACATAAAAGACCAGAATTAAGACCGAATGTTATTAGTAAGACCACGAGTTCAGTTTAGTTCAGTATATCCTGTTTGCAACCCGGAGTTAAAATTCTGACTGTGGCTGCAACTTCTCCTCTGCCTCGAGAGTCAAAATTAACCAGAATATATTTTTGTTTTGTGTTGTGTTCCTCCACCGCCAATGTTGTTGACTTTTAATGTTGATTCTGCTGTTGCCTTGTGTTGTATTGGCTTAATTCTGATGTTGTAATGCGCCATTGTTTGGTTGTGATGGTTGTGGTGAAGGTTATATAGCTGTTGGGGTGTTGGTTGGTTGTGAGGGTGGTGGTGGTGGTGATGGTTGTGGTGATGTCATTTGTGTTAGGTTGTTGGGATGGTTGTTTGGTGGTGAGGGTGGTGGTGATGATGGTGGGGTAGTGGTGGTAATGGTGTTGGTGATGGTGGCTTACATGTAGTGGTTGTAACGGTGTTGGTGATGGTGGGGTAGTGGTGGTAATGGTGTTGGTGATGGTGGGGTAGTGGTGGTAATGGTGTTGGTGGGAGTAGTGGTGGTAATGGTGTTGGTGATGGTGGGGTAGTGGTGGTAATGGTGTTGGTAATGGTGTTGGTAATGGTGGGGTAGTGGTGGTAGTGGTGTTGGTGATGGTGGGGTAGTGGTGGTAATGGTGTTGGTGATGGTGGGGTAGTGGTGGTAATGGTGTTGGTGATGGTGGGAGTAGTGGTGGTAATGGTGTTGGTGATGGTGGGGTAGTGGTGGTAATGGTGTTGGTGATGGTGGGGTAGTGGTGGTAATGGTGTTGGTGATGGTGGGGTAGTGGTGGTAATGGCGTTGGTGATGGTGGGAGTAGTGGTGGTAATGGTGTTGGTGATGGTGGGAGTAGTGGTGGTAATGGTGTTGGTGATGGTGGGGTAGTGGTGGTAATGGTGATGGTAGGGTAGTGGTGGTAATGGTGTTGATGATGGTGGGGTAGTGGTGGTAATGGTGATGGTGGGGTAGTGGTGGTAATGGTGTTGGTGGGAGTAGTGGTGGTAATGGTGGGGTAGTGGTGGTAATGGTGTTGGTGATGGTGGGGTAGTGGTGGTAATGGTGTTGGTAATGGTGTTGGTAATGGTGGGGTAGTGGTGGTAGTGGTGTTGGTGATGGTGGGGTAGTGGTGGTAATGGTGTTGGTGATGGTGGGGTAGTGGTGGTAATGGTGTTGGTGATGGTGGGGTAGTGGTGGTAATGGTGTTGGTGGGAGTAGTGGTGGTAATGGTGGGGTAGTGGTGGTAATGGTGTTGGTGATGGTGGGGTAGTGGTGGTAATGGTGTTGGTAATGGTGTTGGTAATGGTGGGGTAGTGGTGGTAGTGGTGTTGGTGATGGTGGGGTAGTGGTGGTAATGGTGTTGGTGATGGTGGGGTAGTGGTGGTAATGGTGTTGGTGATGGTGGGAGTAGTGGTGGTAATGGTGTTGGTGATGGTGGGGTAGTGGTGGTAATGGTGTTGGTGATGGTGGGGTAGTGGTGGTAATGGTGTTGGTGATGGTGGGGTAGTGGTGGTAATGGCGTTGGTGATGGTGGGAGTAGTGGTGGTAATGGTGTTGGTGATGGTGGGAGTAGTGGTGGTAATGGTGTTGGTGATGGTGGGGTAGTGGTGGTAATGGTGATGGTAGGGTAGTGGTGGTAATGGTGTTGATGATGGTGGGGTAGTGGTGGTAATGGTGTTGGTGATGGTGGGTAACATGAAGTGGTTGTAACGGTGTTGGTGATGGTGGGGTAGTGGTGGTAATGGTGGTTGTGATGGTGGGGTAGTGGTGGTAATGGTGTTGGTGATGGTGGGTTACATGAAGTGGTTGTAACGGTGTTGGTGATGGTGGGGTAGTGGTGGTAATGGTGTTGGTGATGGTGGGGTAGTGGTGGTAATGGTGTTGGTGATGGTGGGAGTAGTGGTGGTAATGGTGTTGGTGATGGTGGGAGTAGTGGTGGTAATGGTGTTGGTGATGGTGGGGTAGTGGTGGTAATGGTGTTGGTGATGGTGGGGTAGTGGTGGTAATGGTGTTGGTGGGGTAGTGGTGGTAATGGTGTTGGTGATGGTGGGGTAGTGGTGGTAATGGTGTTGGTGATGGTGAGAGTAGTGGTGGTAATGGCGTTGGTGATGGTGGGAGTAGTGGTGGTAATGGTGTTGGTGATGGTGGGAGTAGTGGTGGTAATGGTGTTGGTGATGGTGGGGTAGTGGTGGTAATGGTGTTGGTGATGGTGGGAGTAGTGGTGGTAATGGTGTTGGTGATGGTAGGGTAGTGTTTGTAATGGTGTTGGTGATGGTAGGGTAGTGGTGGTAATGGTGTTGGTGATGGTGGGAGTAGTGGTGGTAATGGTGTTGGTGATGGTGGGAGTAGTGGTGGTAATGGTGTTGGTGATGGTGGGGTAGTGGTGGTAATGGTGTTGGTGATGGTGGGGTAGTGGTGGTAATGGTGTTGGTAATGGTGGGAGTAGTGGTGGTAATGGTGTTGATGATGGTGGGAGTAGTGGTGGTAATGGTGTTGGTGAATTGTGGGGTAGTGGTGGTAATGGTGTTGGTGATGGTGGGAGTAGTGGTGGTAATGGTGTTGGTGATGGTGGGAGTAGTGGTGGTAATGGTGTTGGTGATGGTGGGAGTAGTGGTGGTAATGGTGTTGGTGATGGTGGGAGTAGTGGTGGTAATGGTGTTGGTGATGGTGGGGTAGTGGTGGTAATGGTGTTGGTGATGGTGGGAGTAGTGGTGGTAATGGTGTTGGTGATGGTGGGAGTAGTGGTGGTAATGGTGTTGGTGATAGTGGGAGTAGTGGTGGTAATGGTGTTGGTGATGGTGGGAGTAGTGGTGGTAATGGTGTTGGTGATGGTGGGAGTAGTGGTGGTAATGGTGTTGGTGGGGTAGTGGTGGTAATGGTGTTGGTGATGGTGGGTTACATGTAGTGGTTGTAACGGTGTTGGTGATGGTGGGGTAGTGGTGGTAATGGTGTTGGTGATGGTGGGGTAGTGGTGGTAATGGTGTTGGTGATGGTGGGGTAGTGGTGGTAATGGTGTTGGTGATGGTGGGGTAGTGGTGGTAATGGTGTTGGTGATTGTGGGGTAGTGGTGGTAATGGTGTTGGTGATGGTGGGGTAGTGGCGGTAATGGTGTTGGTGATGGTGGGGTTGTGGTGGTAATGGTGTTGGTGATGGTGGGGTAGTGGTGGTAATGGTGTTGGTGATGGTGGGAGTAGTGGTGGTAATGGTGTTGGTGATGGTGGGGTAGTGGTGGTAATGGTGTTGGTGATGGTGGGGTAGTGGTGGTGTTGGTGATGGTGGGGTAGTGGTGGTAATGGCGTTGGTGATGGTGGGAGTAGTGGTGGTAATGGTGATGGTGATGGTGGGAGTAGTGGTGGTAATGGTGTTGGTGATGGTGGGGTAGTGGTGGTAATGGTGATGGTAGGGTAGTGGTGGTAGTGGTGTTGATGATGGTGGGGTAGTGGTGGTAATGGTGTTGGTGATGGTGGGTAACATGAAGTGGTTGTAACGGTGTTGGTGATGGTGGGGTAGTGGTGGTAATGGTGGTTGTGATGGTGGGGTAGTGGTGGTAATGGTGTTGGTGATGGTGGGTTACATGAAGTGGTTGTAACGGTGTTGGTGATGGTGGGGTAGTGGTGGTAATGGTGTTGGTGATGGTGGGGTAGTGGTGGTAATGGTGTTGGTGATGGTGGGAGTAGTGGTGGTAATGGTGTTGGTGATGGTGGGAGTAGTGGTGGTAATGGTGTTGGTGATGGTGGGGTAGTGGTGGTAATGGTGTTGGTGATGGTGGGGTAGTGGTGGTAATGGTGTTGGTGGGGTAGTGGTGGTAATGGTGTTGGTGATGGTGGGGTAGTGGTGGTAATGGTGTTGGTGATGGTGAGAGTAGTGGTGGTAATGGCGTTGGTGATGGTGGGAGTAGTGGTGGTAATGGTGTTGGTGATGGTGGGAGTAGTGGTGGTAATGGTGTTGGTGATGGTGGGGTAGTGGTGGTAATGGTGTTGGTGATGGTGGGAGTAGTGGTGGTAATGGTGTTGGTGATGGTAGGGTAGTGTTTGTAATGGTGTTGGTGATGGTAGGGTAGTGGTGGTAATGGTGTTGGTGATGGTGGGAGTAGTGGTGGTAATGGTGTTGGTGATGGTGGGAGTAGTGGTGGTAATGGTGTTGGTGATGGTGGGGTAGTGGTGGTAATGGTGTTGGTGATGGTGGGGTAGTGGTGGTAATGGTGTTGGTAATGGTGGGAGTAGTGGTGGTAATGGTGTTGATGATGGTGGGAGTAGTGGTGGTAATGGTGTTGGTGATGGTGGGGTAGTGGTGGTAATGGTGTTGGTGATGGTGGGAGTAGTGGTGGTAATGGTGTTGGTGATGGTGGGAGTAGTGGTGGTAATGGTGTTGGTGATGGTGGGAGTAGTGGTGGTAATGGTGTTGGTGATGGTGGGGTAGTGGTGGTAATGGTGTTGGTGATGGTGGGAGTAGTGGTGGTAATGGTGTTGGTGATGGTGGGAGTAGTGGTGGTAATGGTGTTGGTGATAGTGGGAGTAGTGGTGGTAATGGTGTTGGTGATGGTGGGAGTAGTGGTGGTAATGGTGTTGGTGATGGTGGGAGTAGTGGTGGTAATGGTGTTGGTGATGGTGGGGTAGTGGTGGTAATGGTGTTGGTGATGGTGGGTTACATGTAGTGGTTGTAACGGTGTTGGTGATGGTGGGGTAGTGGTGGTAATGGTGTTGGTGATGGTGGGGTAGTGGTGGTAATGGTGTTGGTGATGGTGGGGTAGTGGTGGTAATGGTGTTGGTGATGGTGGGGTAGTGGTGGTAATGGTGTTGGTGATTGTGGGGTAGTGGCGGTAATGGTGTTGGTGATGGTGGGGTAGTGGCGGTAATGGTGTTGGTGATGGTGGGGTAGTGGTGGTAATGGTGTTGGTGATGGTGGGGTAGTGGTGGTAATGGTGTTGGTGATGGTGGGATTAGTGGTGGTAATGGTGTTGGTGATGGTGGGGTAGTGGTGGTAATGGTGTTGGTGATGGTGGGAGTAGTGGTGGTAATGGTGTTGGTGATGGTGGGAGTAGTGGGGATGGTAGTAGTGGTGATGGTGAGGATGGTGATGTTATGACTACTAATGGTGCCTGGTATTGGTGATAGTCTTGGTGACACTGAATGTTTATGGTGATAAATTTACAACCATTATGAGTTTTAAGTGAATGGTGACAATATGTGAACACAAATGATGGATCATGGTTTAACCCTTTGAGGACGACGGTTTAAGTTTTAAACCTTTGAGGACGATGATTTTTTTAACCCCTTGAGGACGATGGTTTATGTTTTAACTCTTTCAGGACGATGGCTTGTTTTAACCCTTTAAGGATGATAATTCCAGCTTTTAACCTGAAGGAGTTAAACCATCGTCTTCAGAAAGCTAAGATGTGACGCGTGAAATAGTTTCATTTTCTTTTCACTGATTCATCTTGCTTCTACCCCCCCTCCCTCTCTCTTCTGTCCCTTCCCTCCCTTTTCCTTCTGTCTTTCCTTCCCATCCTTCACCTTCTCCTTCAATTCCCTCTTCCCTTTCTCTTTTCATCCCCCCTTCCCTTTCCCTCCTTCCCTCACTTTCCCTCCCCTCTTTCAGTTCCCCCCTTCCATCGCTCTTCTTTCCCTCCCTCCCTTTCCTTCCCTACCTTCCCTCCCACACCTTCACCTTCCCTCTTTCCCCCACCCCCACCTTCCCTCTCTCCCCCACCTTCACCTTCCCTCTCTCCCCCACCCCACCTTCCCTCTCTCCCCCACCTTCACCTTCCCTCTCTCCCCCACCCTCACCTTCCCTCTCTCCCCCACCTTCACCTTCCCTCTCTCCCCCACCCTCACCTTCCCTCCCTCACCCACCCTCACCTTCCCTCCCTCACCCACACCTCCTCCAGAGTATAAAACTATAAGAAAGATTTACTTTAAAAAGAAAAGTTTCACCTTAAAATATTAAAAGATCAATTAAGGAAATCATATTATCCCATGGTTACTTTCTCTCATCCTTTCTCCCTGACATAAAACTTTCTCTCATTGTTATAATGTAAAAACAGATAGAAATTTTCCCCTTAAAATATATACATTTCAGTGACTTTTTTCATTATATTAGAGAAAAAGAAGAGAAAGTGGGTAGAAATTCCCAAGTGGTTGTGAAAAAGTGAAAGTAAAATCCTCAAAGGGAGAGACACTCAAAAGACAGAGAAGGAGATGAGGGAAGAGGATGAGAGGGGGAGAAGAGGGAGGAAGGAGAAAGAAATAAGGAAAGAGAAGAGAAAGGAGAAAGAGATGATGAAAATGAAGAAGGAGGGGGGGGAGGTAGGAGAGAGAAGAGGTGAGGTAAGGAGATGTCTTAAGAATAGCACAAGCAAACTTTGAAGATGGGTTGTGAGGAGTGGAGGTAAACTTTGCCCACTCTGACGTCCATTAGAGGTGAGAAGGCCCTTACCTCTCTCTCTCTCTCTCTCTCTCTCTCTCTCTCTCTCTCTCTCTCTCTCTCTCTCTCTCTTAAAAGTGCCCGTCGGTGAAATGTAAAAACAAAAAAGGCCAAATATTCATTCCCCCAAAAAAGTATATGAAAGAAATTGATTAAAATATTTGAATCATTTAATTTTAAGATTTATTTACACTAAAAAAATAAGTTATTAAAACATTTATCTGAATGTCAACTGTTTGTGAATTATTAAAAAAAAAAATATACATATCCAAAGAAATTATTACACCTGCAATATGTTAAAAATTATATTGAAAAAAAAAATGATAACTTACCTGTACAGAAATTAGAGGTAATAGTATACTGTACACCTGTGCACTAGCTAAAAATTGATTATATATATATATATATATATATATATATATATATATATATATATATATATATATATATATATATATATAAAAGCAATTCACTAATATATCTTCTACATTGCTGAGCGTTATTGTAGTTATTGTAGTTTGTGAAATGTGAAAAATGGAGAGATAAAAAATAAATGGATTATCCCACACAGAGAGACACGAGCAACTGGGAAACTGCATGACTATATTTCTTTGTCTGTCTGTGGTATAGATAGATAGATATACTGTATAGATGGATGGGTGGATAAATGGATTCTGTAGTGAAGGGTATGTAAGGTAAATTAACCCTTTGAGTACAATTAATTAAACTTGGGTACAGTTGTCCACACGTGTCCTGCTATCTTACATGTGTCCTGCTATCTTACACGTGTCCTGCTATCTTACACGTGTCCTGCTATCTTACACGAGTCCTGCCATCTTACATGTGTCCTGCTATCTTACACGTGTCCTGCTATTTTACACGTGTCCTGCTATCTTACACGTGTCTTGCTATCTTATGCGTGTCCTGCTATCTTACACGTGTCCTGCTATCTTACACGTGTCCTGCCATATTACACGTGTACTGCCATCTTACACATGTCCTCCCATCTACTCGTGTCCTGCCATCTACACGTGTCCTGCTATCTTATACGTGTCTTGCCATCTTACACGAGTCCAACTAGTTTACACGTGTCCTGTCTTCTCAGACGTGTCCTGCCATCTTACACGTGTCCTGCCATCTTGCATGTGTCCTGCCATCTTACACGTGTCCTGCCATCACACACGTGAC
Source organism: Homarus gammarus (assembly GCA_958450375.1). Classification (NCBI taxonomy): domain Eukaryota; kingdom Metazoa; phylum Arthropoda; class Malacostraca; order Decapoda; family Nephropidae; genus Homarus; species Homarus gammarus. The sequence goes on from CAUDMG010000603.1 coordinate 486,290, forward strand.
CTGCCATCTTACACGTGTCCTGCCATCTTACATGTGTCCTGCCATCTTACACGTGTCCTGCCATCTTACACGTGTCCTGCCATCTTACACGTGTCCTGCCATCTTACATGTGTCCTGCCATCTTACACGTGTCCTGCTCTCTTACACGTGCCCTGCTATCTTACACGTGCCCTGCTATCTTACACGTGCCCTGCTATCTTACACAGGTCCTGCCATCTTACACGAGTCCTGCCATCTTTCACCCTGTCCTGCCGTCATACGCGTGTCCTGCTATCTTCCACGTGTCCTGCCATCTTACTCATGTCCTGCCATCTTACGTGTCCTGCTATCTTACACGTGTCCTGCCATCTTACATGTGTCCTGCCATCTTACACGTGTCCTACCATCTTACATGTGTCCTGCCATTTCACACGTGTCCTGCCATCTTACACGTGTCCTATCATCTTACACGTGCCCTGCTATCTTACACGTGTCCTGCTATCTTACACGTGTCCTGCTATCTTGTACTTGTCTTGCTCTCTAATGCGTGTCCTGCTATCTTACACGTGTCCTGCTATCTTACACGTGTCCTGCCATATTACACGTGTCCTGCTATCTTACACGTGTCCTGCCATATTACACGTGTCCTGCCATCTTACACGTGTCCTGCTATCTTACGCGTGTCCTGCTATCTTACACGTGTCCTGCTAGCTTACACGTGTCCTGTCTTTTCACACGTGTCCTGCCATCTTACACGTGTCCTGCTATCTTACACCTGCCCTGATATCTTACACGTGTCCTGCTATCTCACACGTGTCCTGCCATCTTACACGTGTCCTGCCATCTTACACGACTCCTGCTATCTTACACGTGTCCTGCCATATTACACGTGTACTGCCATCTTACACATGTCCTCCCATCTACTCGTGTCCTGCCATCTACACGTGTCCTGCTATCTTATACGTGTCTTGCCATCTTACACGAGTCCAACTAGTTTACACGTGTCCTGTCTTCTCAGACGTGTCCTGCCATCTTACACGTGTCCTGCCATCTTGCATGTGTCCTGCCATCTTACACGTGTCCTGCCATCACACACGTGACCTGCCATCTTACACGTGTCCTGCCATCTTACATGTGTCCTGCCATCTTACACGTGTCCTGCCATCTTACACGTGTCCTGCCATCTTACACGTGTCCTGCCATCTTACATGTGTCCTGCCATCTTACACGTGTCCTGCTCTCTTACACGTGCCCTGCTATCTTACACGTGCCCTGCTATCTTACACGTGCCCTGCTATCTTACACAGGTCCTGCCATCTTACACGAGTCCTGCCATCTTTCACCCTGTCCTGCCGTCATACGCGTGTCCTGCTATCTTCCACGTGTCCTGCCATCTTACTCATGTCCTGCCATCTTACGTGTCCTGCTATCTTACACGTGTCCTGCCATCTTACATGTGTCCTGCCATCTTACACGTGTCCTACCATCTTACATGTGTCCTGCCATTTCACACGTGTCCTGCCATCTTACACGTGTCCTATCATCTTACACGTGCCCTGCTATCTTACACGTGTCCTGCTATCTTACACGTGTCCTGCTATCTTGTACTTGTCTTGCTCTCTAATGCGTGTCCTGCTATCTTACACGTGTCCTGCTATCTTACACGTGTCCTGCCATATTACACGTGTCCTGCTATCTTACACGTGTCCTGCCATATTACACGTGTCCTGCCATCTTACACGTGTCCTGCTATCTTACGCGTGTCCTGCTATCTTACACGTGTCCTGCTAGCTTACACGTGTCCTGTCTTTTCACACGTGTCCTGCCATCTTACACGTGTCCTGCTATCTTACACCTGCCCTGATATCTTACACGTGTCCTGCTATCTCACACGTGTCCTGCCATCTTACACGTGTCCTGCCATCTTACACGACTCCTGCCATCTTACACGTGTCCTGCCATCTTACACGTGTCCTGCCATCTTACACGTGTCCTGCTATCTGACACGTGTCCTGCCATTTTACACGCGTCCTGCTATCGGTACAGCTATAGGACGTGTTAGGTCTAAGGGAAGTATCCCTATCATATGTGGTGTCCTGCCTAGAAGGAGAGTTGGCAATGAATGGTTGTCAAGGGCAGTTGGTGTCAACGGCCATCTTGACAGATATTGCAAGTCAATATCAGTCACATTCATTAACAACTGGGACAACTTCTACGGCAGAAGGGACCCTTATGCTAGGGCTGGGGTGCATCTCTCTAGGAATGGAGTGGTTACCCTGGTTGGGACTCTCGAAAGGGCAGTCCAAAAGATGTCGAAGTCTTTAAACTGCTAGGGTAACATGTGAGCACGAGGGTGGAGGAGACTGCAGTGGGAGCTGGTAAACAAAGTGAAAGGTTACAGGGAAATCGTGTTTGGAATGATGACAAAACTAAAGAAGACAACGAGTTAAAACCTAAACGCGGCAAAGGGAGGACTCAGAACACGATTAACTTAAATGTCTACTATGCGAACAGTAGAAGTATGAGAAACAAAATAGATGATATTAGGGTCTTGGTATGTGCCGAAAAAATCGATATAATAGTATTCACTGAAACATGGATCAACCTAGACTCATGTGGGTTACCTGTCGAATACCAAATTGCACGTTACAAATTATTCCATACCGATAGGCAGTTTAGGAAAGGAGGCCGAGTAGCAATCTATGTCAGGGATAATCTGAAGTGAGAAATAGATAAGGAAATAAAAACTGAGCGGAATACAGAAACAATTTGGATAGAATTAATTGACGGTAGGGAAAAATTAATCACGGGAGTAATATATAGACCTCCCAATCTTGATAGAGTCTATGAGCGACATATCTGGGATGAAATGCGCAGGGCTTCCATACACAACAAAGTCTGTATAGTAGGCGACTTTAACCTTGGCCAAATAGATTGGATTGACCCTACGGGTAACTAAGAATTAGAGGATTTTCTTGAAACAATCCAGGACTGTTTCCTAAGTCAACATATAACCGAACCCACTTGGGGTAATAATATACTCGATTTAGTTCTGTCGAACAGAGAAAATCTCATTAGTAATGTCGAGGTAGGGAACGAACTTGCAAACAGCGATCACAAAGAAATTAGATTCCAGCTAGATTTTCAGGGCAGCCGTAAGGAAAATTCCACAAAAGTCCCAGATTTCAGAAGGGCAAACTTTGATAGTTTGAAGAGGCAGTTGAGAGAAGGGGTATGACGCTTGGGGGTGAACTACTTGGACCTGACTGTTGAAACCGACCTGATATCGAGATCTGAGGTTGCCAAGTTCCACGACAATTTAAATAATGAGTTACATAATGCAAAAAGGCAGAAAATACCATACAAAAAATTCAGATCAAACAACAATGACTCTAAATGGATAAATAATTATTTAAAGAACATTATTGGTCAAAGGAAGGCTATAGGTAGGAGGATAAATCGTGGCGAACTTTACCTCCGGGACTATTATAAGGTATTGGCCGGTAGGGTTAAGACCGAGATAAGGAAAGCAAAGGGGAATAATGAGCTGAGGATAGCAATTGAGGCAAAGACAAACCCCAAGGGATTCTATCAAGAAAAGATTGGACCAATACAGTCAGATACCGGCGAGCTAACTGATAACGACGGAGAAATGAGCAATAATCTGAATAACTATTTTTCAACAGTTTTCACCACCGAAAATTTACACATGATGCCCGAGGCACCGACTCTATTCAGAGATAGTGAAGAAAACAAATTAAGCGAGATAGTAGTGACTACTAACGATGTTAGTAAGCAAATAGACAAACTAAAGCCTAATAAGTCACCTGGTCCCGAGGAGATATTTGCCAGAGTATTAAAGGAATGTAAGGAAGAGCTTAGTATGCCCATAGAAAAGTTGTTTAACATGTCCTGAAAAACAGGTGTAGTACCAGAATTCTGGACGATAGCAAATGTAATACCGATTTTCAAGAAGGGGGATAGATCACTATCCTCTAACTACCGTCCAATCAGTCTAACATCAATTGTAGGCAAATTACTGGAAGCAATCATTTCAAACTTTATTCGAAACCACCTAGAGAAGCACAGATTGATCAATGATTCCCAGCATGGCTTCACAAGCGGGCGTTCATGTCTAACTAATCTATTAATATCCTTTTCAGCAGTTTTCGAATCGGTGGACGAGGGGCACAATTATGATGTTGTATATCTCGACTTTAGCAAAGCCTTCGACAGAGTCCCCCACGAAAGACTAATAAGAAAGGTAGAAGCACATGGCATTAAAGGTAATATTCTAAAATGGATTAGGGCGTGGTTACAGGACAGGAAACAGTGAGTGAGCATTAACGGCACTAAATCCCATTGGAGCAACGTCACTAGTGGAATTCCCCAAGGCTCAGTATTTGGACCATTATTATTTATTATATACATAAACGACATAGATATCGGCATAGACAGCAACATAAGTAAATTTGCTGATGATATTAAAATAGGACGTGTAATTAAACCGACGAGGACTCTTTAAACTACAGGAAGATCTAAACAAATTTTTCGAATGGTCTGAAAAGTGGCAGATGAAATTCATTGTGGACAAATATAAAGTACTCAGTATAGGAGATGTAAACAGGGAAACCAGTTACCAGATGAACAAAGATGCCATTGAGAAATCCGACTGCAAGAGAGATTTAGGGGTAATGATAAGTAGGAATCTTAAGCCAAGTAAACAATGTGTTCATAGAAAGGAGTGTTAGTTACAAGACTAGCGAGGTCATCTTAAGCTTGTGAGACCTCACCTGGATTACGCAGTTCAATTCTGGTCACCGTATTATAGAATGGATATAGAACCCTTGGAAAGAATCCAGAGGAGAATGACAAGACTAATCCCAGGCATTAGGAACCTTGAGTACAGAGACAGGTTAAAGCATCTTAATTTGCACTCCCTCGGGAGACGTAGAGCGAGGGGCGACATGATAGAGGTGTATAAATGGAAGTTAGGGCTAAACAAAGGGGACATTACAAAGATACTCAAACTATCCAACCAGGCGTGAACTCGTAACAATGGTTTTAAATTAGACAAATTTAGATTTAGGCGCGAAATAGGTAAACACTGGTTTGGAAACAGAGTAGTGGATGAATGGAACAAGTTACCAAACCTCATCATTAACTCGAATACGCTGGATAGCTTCAAACATGGGTTGGATGCTTATATGAGCAATAGGGGTTGGGTGCAAATGGGACTGCCCAGTATGGGCCAATAGGCCCGCTGCAGTTTCCTCCATTCTTATGTTCTTATCTTACACGTGTCCTGCTATCTTACACGTGTCCTGCAATTTTACAGGTGTCCTGCCATCTTACACGTGGCCTGCCATTTTACAGGTGTCCTGCTATCTTACACGTGTCCTGCAGTTCGTTAACTTAGGGTGTGGTTGTTGTGTTGGCGACAGCTTCTACACCTTAAACATATTCACGCCAAGGTGGCCCTTGGGCCGTCCTTCTCGTTATACGATGGGCACCCTTTATGTAGTGTACATACAGTACAACTGTGTGTGTAACTCGCCTGCCTTAATATAGACACATTTCTTCATACACACACACACATATACTGTATATATATACAAATATAATCACACCTCTCCGTACATAACTCCGTGCCTGGAGACAGCTTGTCATTTGAGCTTAAATTCCTTCAGGTCCACATATCGGGGACTTAACACAGGCGGGCAGACTACTGTAACTCAAGATTCCGTGACACATACAAACTCACAGCAGGTTATAATAATACCCATTGTCCCCGGCAACGAGGTGACACTGGAATTAATGTTCGGGTTACATGCAATTTGATCTGAGAATACAAAGCCTTGAGTTGATACGAATATGATAAGGTTATAAGACGGAGAGTGTGAAGTCCAGCAGAAGAATCTCTCTCTCTCTCTCTCTCTCTCTCTCTCTCTCTCTCTCTCTCTCTGTAATACACCACATCGAGCACTATCATCACAACCACGTTTTCTACACCCTCCTCCTCCTCCTCAGGTGTCCAAGGGTCAACTTACCTGTTTAATAATGATGATCATATTTCCTCCGCCAAGATATATGTGTTGACTCGCCACCTTTACCCTGGTCCTCCCTGCAAACTTAAGCCCGAAATTGGTGTACAAGATAAACCTTTCCTGCTTAAATATATTTGTTTTGGTTTTCTGTATTGCTCATGGTTGGCTAGTTAAGGGAGGTCAACAGGGGTCATATCTACAGTTAAATTATCCAAGGTGATTGCTTTTTAATTTGACATGAGAGAGGGTTGTTGTTGTTGTTGTTTTTACCTGTCTGGATTGGCTTTGTGTCTCGCCGGTTTTTTAATTGTTATTTTTTTTAATCCTTCGATATCAAGGTGAAGGTTATGTCAAGGGTAAGGTCATATGTCAAGGGTAAGGTCATATGTCAAGGGTAAGGTCATACACTAAGTCATATGTCAAGGGTAAGGTCATACACTAAGTGTCAAGGGTAAGGTCATACACTAAGTCATATGTCAAGGGTAAGGTCATACACTAAGTCATATGTCAAGGGTAAGGTCATACACTAAGTCATATGTCAAGGGTAAGGTCATACACTAAGTCATATGTGAAAGGTAAGGTCATACACTAAGTCATATGTCAAGGGTAAGGTCATACACTAAGTCATATGTCAAGGGTAAGGTCATACACAAAGTCATATGTCAAGGGTAAGGTCATATGTCAAGGGTAAAGTTATACACTAGTTCATATGTCAAGGGTAAGGTCATACACTAAGTCATATGTCAAGGGTAAGGTCTTATGTCAAGGGTAAAGTTATACACCAAGTCATATGTCAAGGGTAAGGTCATACACTAAGTCATATGTCAAGGGTAAGGTCATACTCTAGGTCATATGTCAAGGGTAAGGTCATACACTAGGTCATATGTCAAGGGTAAGGTCATACACTAAGTCATATGTCAAGGGTAAGGTCATACACTAAGTCATATGTCAAGGGTAAGGTCATACACTAAGTCATATGTCAAGGGTAAGGTCATACACTAAGTCATATGTCAAGGGTAAGGTCATACACTAAGTCATATGTCAAGGGTAAAGTTATACACTAAGTCATATGTCAAGGGTAAGGTCATACACTAAGTCATATGTCAAGGGTAAGGTCATACACTAAGTCATATGTCAAGGGTAAGGTCATACACTAAGTCATATGTCAAGGGTAAGGTCATACACAAAGTCATATGTCAAGGGTAAGGTCATATGTCAAGGGTAAAGTTATACACTAGTTCATATGTCAAGGGTAAGGTCATACACTAAGTCATATGTCAAGGGTAAGGTCTTATGTCAAGGGTAAAGTTATACACTAAGTCATATGTCAAGGGTAAGGTCATACACTAAGTCATATGTCAAGGGTAAGGTCATACACTAAGTCATATGTCAAGGGTAAGGTCATACACTAAGTCATATGTCAAGGGTAAGGTCATACACTAAGTCATATGTCAAGGGTAAGGTCATACACTAAGTCATGTGTCAAGGGTAAAGTCATATGTCAAGGGTAAAGTTATACACTAGTTCATATGTCAAGGGTAAGGTCATACACTAAGTCATATGTCAAGGGTAAGGTCATACACTAAGTCATATGTCAAGGGTAAGGTCAAACACTAAGTCATATGTCAAGGGTAAGGTCATACACTAAGTCATATGTCAAGGGTAAGGTCATACACAAAGTCATATGTCGAGGGTAAAGTCATATGTCAAGGGTATAGTTATACACTAGTTCTTATGTCAAGGGTAAGGTCATACACTAAGTCATATGTCAAGGGTAAGGTCTAATGTGTTAGGGTAAAGTTAAACACTAAGTCATATGTCAAGGGTATGGTCATACACTAAGTCATATGTCAAGGGTAAGGTCATACACTAGGTCATATGTCAAGGGTAAGGTCATACACTAGGTCATATGTCAAGGGTAAGGTCATACACTAAGTCATATGTCAAGGGTAAGGTCATACACTAAGTCATATGTCAAGGGTAAGGTCATACACTAAGTCATATGTCAAGGGTAAGGTCATACACTAAGTCATATGTCAAGGGTAAGGTCATACACTAAGTCATATGTCAAGGGTAAGGTCATACACTAAGTCATATGTCAAGGGTAAGGTCATACACTAAGTCATATGTCAAGGGTAAGGTCATACACTAAGTCATATGTCAAGGGTAAGGTCATACACTAAGTCATATGTTAAGGGTAAGGTCATACACTAAACACATTTTCAAGGGTAAGGTCATATGTCAAGGGTAAAGTTATACACTAAGTCATATGTCAAGGGTAAGGTCATACACTAAGTCATATGTCAAGGGTAAGGTCATACACTAAGTCATATGTCAAGGGTAAGGTCATACACTAAGTCATATGTCAAGGGTAAGGTCATACACTAAGTCATATGTCAAGGGTAAGGTCATACACTAAGTCATATGTCAAGGGTAAGGTCATATGTCAAGGGTAAAGTTATACACTAAGTCATATGTCAAGGGTAAGGTCATACACTAAGTCATATGTCAAGGGTAAGGTCATACACTAAGTCATATGTCAAGGGTAAGGTCATACACTAAGTCATATGTCAAGGGTAAGGTCATACACTAAGTCATATGTCAAGGGTAAGGTCATACACTAAGTCATATGTCAAGGGTAAGGTCATATGTCAAGGGTAAAGTTGTACACTAAGTCATATGTCAAGGGTAAGGTCATACACTAAGTCATATGTCAAGGGTAAGGTCACTAAGTCATATGTCAAGGGTAAGTCATACACTAAGTCATATGTCAAGGGTAAGGTCATACACTAAGTCATATGTCAAGGGTAAGGTCATACACTAAGTCATATGTCAAGGGTAAGATCATACACTAAGTCATATGTCAAGGGTAAGGTCATACACTAAGTCATATGTCAAGGGTAAGGTCATACACTAAGTCATATGTCAAGGGTAAGGTCATACACTAAGTCATATGTCAAGGGTAAGGTCATACACTAAGTCATTCATGGGTAAGGTCATATGTCAAGGGTAAGGTCATACACTAAGTCATATGTCAAGGGTAAGGTCATACACTAAGTCATATGTCAAGGGTAAGGTCATACACTAAGTCATATGTCAAGGGTAAGGTCATACACTAAGTCATATGTCAAGGGTAAGGTCATACACTAAGTCATATGTCAAGGGTAAGGTCATACACTAAGTCATATGTCAAGGGTAAAGTCATATGTCAAGGGTAAGTTCATACACTAAGTCATATGTCAAGGGTAAGGTCATACACTAAGTCATATGTCAAGGGTAAGGTCATACACTAAGTCATATGTCAAGGGTAAGGTCATACACTAAGTCATATGTCAAGGGTAAGGTCATACACTAAGTCATATGTCAAGGGTAAGGTCATACACTAAGTCATATGTCAAGGGTAAGTCATATGTCAAGGTAAGTATACACTAAGTCATATGTCAAGGGTAAGGTCATACACTAAGTCATATGTCAAGGGTAAGGTCATACACTAAGTCATATGTCAAGGGTAAGTCATACACTAAGTCATATGTCAAGGGTAAGGTCATACACTAAGTCATATGTCAAGGGTAAGGTCATACACTAAGTCATATGTCAAGGGTAAGGTCATACACTAAGTCATATGTCAAGGGTAAGGTCATACACTAAGTCATATGTCAAGGGTAAGGTCATACACTAAGTCATATGTCAAGGGTAAGGTCATACACTAAGTCATATGTCAAGGGTAAGGTCATACACTAAGTCATATGTCAAGGGTAAGGTCATACACTAAGTCATATGTCAAGGGTAAGGTCATACACTAAGTCATATGTCAAGGGTAAGGTCATACACTAAGTCATATGTCAAGGGTAAGGTCATACACTAAGTCATATGTCAAGGGTAAGGTCATACACTAAGTCATATGTCAAGGGTAAGGTCATACACTAAGTCATATGTTAAGGGTAAGGTCATACACTAAACACATTTTCAAGGGTAAGGTCATATGTCAAGGGTAAAGTTATACACTAAGTCATATGTCAAGGGTAAGGTCATACACTAAGTCATATGTCAAGGGTAAGGTCATACACTAAGTCATATGTCAAGGGTAAGGTCATACACTAAAACATATTTCAAGGGTAAGGTCATATGTCAAGGGTAAAGTTGTACAGTAAGTCATATGTCAAGGGTAAGGTCATACTCTAATTCATATGTCAAGGGTAAGGTCATATGTCACGGGTAAAGTTATACACTAAGTCATATGTCAAGGGTAAGGTCATACACTAAGTCATATGTCAAGGGTAAGGTCATACACTAAGTCATATGTCAAGGGTAAGGTCATACACTAAGTCATATGTCAAGGGTAAGGTCATACACTAAGTCAAATGTCAAGGGTAAGGTCATATGTCAAGGGAAAGTTGTACACTAAGTCATATGTCAAGGGTAAGGTCATACACTAAGTCATATGTCAAGTGTATGGTCATACACTAAGTCATATGTCAAGGGTAAGGTCATACACTAAATCATATGTCAAGGGTAAGGTCATACACTAAGTCATATGTCAAGGGTAAGGTCATACACTAAGTCAAATGTCAAGGGTAAGGTCATGCACTAAGTCATATGTCAAGGGTAAGATCATACACTAAGTCATATGTCAAGGGTAAGGTCATACACTAAGTCATATGTCAAGGGTAAGGTTATACACTAAGTCATATGTCAAGGGTATGGTTATACACTAAGTCATATGTCAAGGGTAAGATCATACACTAAGTCATATGTCAAGGGTAAAGTTATACACTAAGTCATATGTCAAGGGTAAGGTTATACACTAAGTCAAATGTCAAGGGTAAGGTCATACACTAAGTCATATGTCAAGGGTAAGGTCATACACTAAGTCAAATGTCAAGGGTAAGATCATACACTAAGTCATATGTCAAGGGTAAGGTCATACACTAAGTCATATGTCAAGGGTAAGGTTATACACTAAGTCATATGTCAAGGGTAAGATCATACACTAAGTCATATGTCAAGGGTAAGGTTATACACTAAGTCATATGTCAAGGGTAAGATCATACACTAAGTCATATGTCAAGGGTAAGGTTATACACTAAGTCATATGTCAAGGGTAAGATCATACACTAAGTCATATGTCAAGGGTAAGGTCATACACTAAGGCATATGTCAAGGGTAAGATCATACACTAAACATATGTCAAGGATAAGATCATACACTAAGTCATATGTCAAGGGTAAGGTCATACACTAAGTCATATGTCAAGGGTAAGATCATACACTAAGTCATATGTCAAGGGTAAGGTCATACACTAAGTCATATGTCAAGGGTAAGGTCATACACTAAGTCATATGTCAAGGGTAAGGTTATACACTAAGTCATATGTCAAGGGTAAGATCATACACTAAGTCATATGTCAAGGGTAAGGTCATACACTAAGTCATATGTCAAGGGTAAGATCATACACTAAGTCATATGTCAAGGGTAAGGTTATACACTAAGTCATATGTCAAGGGTAAGATCATACACTAAGTCATATGTCAAGGGTAAGGTCATACACTAAGTCATATGTCAAGGGTAAGGTTATACACTAAGTCATATGTCAAGGGTAAGATCATACACTAAGTCATATGTCAAGGGTAAGGTCATACACTAAGTCATATGTCAAGGGTAAGATCATACACTAAGTCATATGTCAAGGGTAAGGTTATACACTAAGTCATATGTCAAGGGTAAGATCATACACTAAGTCATATGTCAAGGGTAAAGTTATACACTAAGTCATATGTCAAGGGTAAGATCATGCACTAAGTCATATGTCAAGGGTAAGGTCATACACTAAGTCATATGTCAAGGGTAAGATCATACACTAAGTCATATGTCAAGGGTAAGGTCATACACTAAGTCAAATGTCAAGGGTAAGGTCATACACTAAATCATATGTCAAGGGTAAGGTCATACGCTAAGTCATATGTCAAGGGTAAGGTCATACACTAAGTCAAATGTCATGGGTAAGGTCATACACTAAATCATATGTCAAGGGTAAGGTCATACACTAAGTCATATATCAAGGGTAAGGTCATATGTCAAGGGTAAAGTTATACACTAAGTCAAATGTCATGGGTAAGGTCATACACTAAATCATATGTCAAGGGTAAGGTCATACACTAAGTCATATATCAAGGGTAAGATCATACACTAAGTCATATGTCAAGGGTAAAGTTATACACTAAGTCATATGTCAAGTGTAAGGTCATACACTAAATCATATGTTAAGGGTAAGGTCATACACTAAATCATATGTCAAGGGTAAAGTTATACACTAAGTCATATGTCAAGGGTAAGGTCATACACTAAGTCATATGTCAAGGGTAAGGTCATACACTAAGTCATTTGTCAAGTGTAAGGTCATATATCAAGTGTAAGGTCATATGTCGAGTGTAAGGTCATATGTCGAGTGTAAGGTCATATGTCAAGGGTGAGCTCATACACTAAGTCTGTATATTTTCAGCCATCGGCTGCAACTCTATTAATAAACCGTTTATTATTATTTACTATTATTATTATTTATGTCAAAGGTAAGGTCATATGCTAGGTCATATGTGAAGGGTAATAAAATCAGCGAGTAAGATGTTACTCACTACACGCGATGTTTCTGAAGAGTCTCAGCACTATACACCGGCGGGGACTACTTGACGCCGTCCACTTCCCAATGTTTACCTTCGCCTGGGAAAAACACAATGAAAGTGGTTCCCATAGGCCTAATGCCACGTTTGGGGGATAGTGTGGATACAGCATACGGAATTTTAAACCTACGTAACATATAATAGTAATCTGGTTGGGTACTATGTTCACTTATCTGCATTATGTACCTTTAATGTTATGTAATTAATATCGGGTGAGATAGGGATGCCATGGGTATGAAATATGAATACTTACGACAGGAAATGAGTGTTGTATTCACTCGGCCATCGCACCTTACAGTGTGAAAATGTACCTGGCTTCAGTAACTTGCATTATTTTTTTTTATTTACCTTTTTTTTCTCGTAACTTTGTCCATATTTCTTCTCTTTTTTTTTTAGTATGTTTAATAGTTATTTCTTACAATGTTGCTTTATCAGAGGCTTCATATAACGTTATCATTGGTTATCAGTTGAGAAGCCTGATTACGAGGTCATAACAAGGTCTCATTATACCTGCCAGCCGAGGTCATTTACTCCTGTAGTGCTCAGTTGTTTACCTTATCATATCTTATTATTTCGGGTACTTCTTTATTTTATCCTATTTTTCATTCTTTCTTCTTTTGTTGTTGTTCTTCTCATATCAATTTTCCTTCAACAATTTCTTATTCTCTTTCCACATGTATACAACACCTTAAGACTCGCTGCATTAAGACCTGGATTCACCTTTCATTATACCTGTACTCACTAATTAACCTACATCTAGCATGGGCTTCACTCCACCTTCACATTAATATGAAGCACATTGGTATATGTCGACGTCTTAATAAGTCCACTAAGGCTAATTTCCCCAGGTTCAAAGTCTTATAATTCTATGTTAATTAAGGGACAAAATACTCAGGTAATTATGTGATTAATGATACCTATGGCTGTAATGATTTAGTCCATCGTAATAATTGTAATTGTTCCATGTAATTATGTTATTAAATGATATAGATAATAATAATAATAATAATTTCCTCTTTCCCTCCACAGGTAAGTGCTCTTGATGATAAGGTAGAGAAATTAATACCGAAGCGCCAGGCGAAGTTTATCGCTAGTGCTGGCGTTGATGTCAGGTGAGTTAGCGAGATGCAGGTAATGAATTGTTTCCTTATATAATTACTGACTGAGTTACCTACTTACTCACCCATGAATTAATTGTTTAAGAACTGACTGACTGACTGACAAACTGATTGGTTGACTGATTAATAGGAAAGATTCACTGACTTAAATACTGTGACATAGACAGTCATACTCCCATCCGATCTCCACACAGTTAAACAAAAGACCGTAAATAAGGCTAAAACAGTTACAACCTCGTCATTCAGAGGCGCTAACAGTTACTTTCCCGGTCATCAATTAACTAACTGGTTCGACCTTGGGGAGGGGGGTACATCTAAATATATTCCCCGTCCTCTCCTTACAGTACATAAGAGGATTTTGTTTTACTCTGTGTTTCCCGGTAAGAGGTCTGTTGATGACCTCCTGCCGGGAATACTGAAGGTCACCTCTACCTGTATAGCACAATGGAGGAGGAGGAGGAGGAGTTGATTTTAATTCGTCGTCTCTCTCTCTCTCTCTCTCGCTCTCTCTCTCTCTCTCTCTCTCTCTCTCTCTCTCTCTCTCTTCTCATGCAGTTCTTCACTTCTACTTTACTTTCATTGAACGGGGGTAATTAATCACATTCGTCTCCCACCATTCCCTTGGTAGATGTCATAACCATTCCCACACCCCCACAAACTCCCTAACACCGCCACACACCCCCACAAACTCCTTAGCACCCCCACACACCCCCACAAACTCCCTAGCACCGCCACACACCCCCACAAACTCCCTAACACCGCCACACACCCCCACAAACTCCCTAGCACCCCCACACACCCCCACACACTCCCTAACACCGCCACACACCCTCAAAAACTCCCTTCAGCCCCACTCACCCCCACACCCCCACAGCCCCACACACTCCCTAACACCGCCACACCCCCCCACAAGCTCCCTTCACCCCCACACCCCCACAAACTCCCTAACACCGCCACATACCCCCACAAACTCCCTAACACCGCCACATACCCCCACTCCCCCACACACTCCCTTCACCCCCACACCCCCCAAGCTCCCTTCACCCCCCACACCCCAACAGACTCCCTAACACCGCCACACACCCCCACAACTTCTTACCACTACCATACCACCCACAGAAATCCATCCACACCATCACATAACCCCGACTCACAACCCCCACAACCCCCCACAGCCCTCCCCCACAACCCCCCCTACAACCTCCCACACCCCTCCCCCACAACCCCCCTACAACCTCCCACACCCCCAACAACCCCCACAACCCCCCCACAGCCCTCCCCCACAACCCCCCCTACAACCTCCCACACCTCCAACAACCCCCAACAACATCCCACACCCCCAAAAATGATCAAAGATTCGAAAGGGCTGTCAGAGAATTTGCATAAATCAACATTCTTGTGCTTTAGGATTTTAGCTTAAAGACTGAGAGTTGATTTTTTCTGTCCCCACTTTTGTGCCCACGGAATCCGCCTTTGTGTTCAGCCGTCGGGGATGAACACACTGCAGTCCTTGTGAGGGGAAAATATTTAGATCATTCGTGGTTTAAGATAATGGACACTCAGGAAGGATAATTGTTGTTTTTAACGTGTGGTGTGTGTGTGTGTGTGTTTTATTCGTCAAACAATCTTGTGGGTTTTCCTTGTTTTTTTTTTTTTTTTGAGTTGTCAGGGATAAAAGTTACGACTGAGGAGGAAGAAATATTCGATTTAATGATATATTTATTTAAGGAATAAAATAATAGTTTACTCTTGGGTTTTTCCCCCATGTTAAAACCCTCTTGGAATTTTATTTGCTTTCTGTTAATATTCTCGAGTCGAATTTTACTTCTTACTGAGAAATTCTGATCCTGGCGTCTCAAGATGAAAAGAATTTAAAACTGCTGACCTTTAGATTTTTCCAGTTACCAAAAATACCAGAAATACCAGGGAATTTATTTTGTGTTGTGATCAGTGAACCAAATTTTACTTCGTATTGGGATTTTTTTTAATCTTTTGATGTTTTGAGATGTGAGAGACGTAAACATCTTGACTTTTTATGTTTTTAATTCATCGAAATTTAGGGGGAATTTTTTTTTTACATTTGTTAAATCAATTTTCATTCACAATTAGAGAATATTATTATTATTATTATTATTATTATTATTATTATTATTATTCGAAAATACAGAATATGCGATTTTCTGTTGGGATCTCTGACGAAATTGACGTCATGGCGAGCTATTTGGATCCTCTATAAACAAACAATAAAAAAATAGAAGCATAAAGGTCTCTACAGGTGGACTTGTTACGTGGAAAGCGTAGTGTCATAACGAAGAGGAGAACCAGGGAAAACACAAACATTTTGACCAAGTTGGGTTTCTTTACTCACTCTATATACACCCATATCACTCGTATATCCACCCAATACTTGAAACTTCCCCAAATTACTGAAGTAGTGACTTTGCTTAATAACTTTGAGCCATTCATTTATTACCTCTTTCCGTCCAATAATTCAATTCCTCTTTTATATATCCATCGTTACAACTTCTCTCATGATAAAGTAGTTTATGAACCTTATTTACATCACCTTTAATTAACCCCATCTCTCACCTGTGGGCTTCAGCTACTATTGTCAAAACCAGGGAGTAATGATCCGAGGTTCATAGAAATACACGTGAAGAGATTAGAGAGAGAGAGAGAGAGAGAGAGAGAGAGAGAGAGAGAGAGAGAGTTTATTTATCCACACGTAATGTTATATTAACTGACACTAGTTATCAGGTAATGGTTACTACTCACTAACATTCTATATATAGTTAAGACTTCCTGAGACCCTACACTGTACTTAACCCTGCATAACCTACACTCCTCTTAACACAATACGTTCCAGTAAGGGAGAGCTTGGGCGCGGACACACAAGGGAGACAATCATATCCATTTCACCTGTGTTAATTTTGATAGTTATCCTTAATAAACACACTCGTAAACTACAAGAAATAAGATTTATATTATTTTCTTTATTGTCTAACATTAATGTGGTAAAATAAAGTAGATATTGATTTTACTGTCCATTAATAATTTTTTTTAGAATATTGATTAGTTCACCTTTGTTCTGCACGCCTGATCCGCTCACCTGTGGTACCGGGGGATTAGTTTCCATCGTGTCTTATCTGTTTGTGTATTAGATTCTATTTAATTCTCAAGGTAAGGAGGATGATAGCAGCTCCTATTCATCCACCTCACAATACACACAATATAAAAATTCCTTTCCTTCGCTTTTATGTTTCAAATAGAGTGATCAACTTCAGGCGTGTTTTTTTTTCTCTATTATAAATTTATAGGTTGTGCCTGAACCTCTCTCGCCAATGTTGTTCTGAACTGCTTTAAAAATCATTCAGTTGGTTCAAGAATTTTTAGCATCGAGTATGAATGAGTGAGGCTTGTACGATCCTTCAGGTATTTTACAGGTCATTGTGCTTGTCATACCTCTCTCTCTCTCTCTCTCTCTCTCTCTCTCTCTCTCTCTCTCTCTCTCTCAGGTGTAGCGTACGGCAGACACACCAATACAAAACAAACACATCATATAACAAACGAGACACTTGTGACTCCCTCGTTACCCCGTAGCGAGGAGGTGAGGGAGGGAGGGAGGTGAGGGAGGGAGGGAGGGAGGTGAGGGACGGAGGGAGGTGAGGGGAGGGGAGAGGTGGTAGAAAGAAGGAGGGGGTGATAAAGGGAGGTGAGGGGGAGGGAGGGAAGGTATGTCATGCATTGTTATCAATTATCGGCGACTCCTACCTTGGAGACCTTAAGCATAGCAGTGGTCTGGAATGCCAACTGTACTGTCAATATTTGTGTAGCAGACGGGTGGGGAGAGGGGGGGGGGCTAACACTACCACCATCGCTAACACCATCACTCACTATCACCCATCAATACTACCATCACTATCACTGCCACTGCCACTATCACTACCACTATCACTCACTATCACCCAACAATACTACTATCACCATCACTACCACTATCACTGTCACTCACTCACTATCACCCATCAATATCACTATCACTGCCACTATCACCACCACCATCACTCACTATCACCCATCAGTATCACCATCACTACCACCATCAGTGCCACTATCACTGCCACTATCACTACCACCAGCACTCACTATCACCCATCAGTATCACCATCACTACCACTATCACTGCCACTATCACTACCACCATCACCAACACCATCACTCACTATCACCCATCAGTATCACCATCACCACCACTATCACTGCCACTATCACTACCACCATCACCACCACCATCACTCACTATCACCCATCAGTATCACCATCAATACCACCATCAATACCACCATCACTGCCACTATCACCACCACCATCACTCACTATCACCCATCAGTATCACCATCACTACCACCATCAGTGCCACTATCACTGCCACTATCACTACCACCAGCACTCACTATCACCCATCAGTATCACCATCACTACCACTATCACTGCCACTATCACCACCACCATCACACACTATCACCCATCAGTATCACCATCAATACCACCATCAATACCACCATCACTGCCACTATCACCACCACCATCACTCACTATCACCCATCAGTATCACCATCACTACCACCATCACTGCCACTATCACTGCCACCATCACCACCACCATCACTCACTATCACCCATCAGTATCACCATCACTACCACCATCACTCACTATCACCCATCAGTATCACCATCACTACCACCATCACTGCCACTATCACTGCCACCATCACCACCACCATCACTCACTATCACCCATCAGTATCACCATCACTGCCACCATCACTCACTATCACCCATCAGTATCACCATCACTACCACCATCACTGCCACTATCACTGCCACCATCACCACCACCATCACTCACTATCACCCATCAGTATCACCATCACTACCACCATCACTACCACTACCACTCACTATCACCCATCAGTATCACCATCACTACCACCATCACTCACTATCACCCATCAGTATCACCATCACTACCACCATCACTGCCACTATCACTGCCACCATCACTACCACCATCACTCACTATCACCCATCAATATCACCATCACCACCACCATCACTCACTATCACCACCAAGACCAGTGAATACCTCATTTACCACTCAAAACAATGCCATCGATCTTCACAGTCTCTTTCTGCATCTGTGTGTGTGTGTGTGTGTGTGTAGATGTACTTAAGGCGCGTATATTTATATCCACACACACACACACACACACACACACACACATGCCCGGCCACGCCTCCTTCGCTGTTATTAATGATTAAGGAGCAAATATTCGCATGTCTACCTGCTGACGCGATGACCCACCTGGTGAAGCGAATTAACTCTAAGTATACCTGTGTGTGTGTGTGTAATAATAATAATAATAATAATAATAATAATAATTAACGGTTTATTGAAAAAATTCTGCAGCCCGAAGGCTGAAAATATACATTGGACATAAATGACTTAATACATACATTGGTGGTTTAACAAAAGTGTGTGTGTGTGTGTGTGTGTGTGTTGGCTGTCGGGTGTCTGTTGATTAATGTTCCTCTCTCTCTCTCTCTCTCTCTCTCTCTCTCTCTCTCTCTCTCTCTCTCTCTCTCTCTCCACGACTTAGATCTCCTAGACACGAGATTGTTTTTATTATTGACTTCTATGATATATTTTCATTCCCAAATATAACTTCTTTCTCGTTCACATAAAGAGCATTTGAGAATAACTCGTTATGAATATTGGGGAATCCTTCCTTCAGTATCCTGTTTCATAAATAAGGATATTGGGGAATCCTACCAGGGGAATTCTCTCTTTCCGAAAAAGGATACTAGAATATCCTTAACGTGAATTTTCTGGCAGTAAACTCCTCAGTGAATCCTTCCAGCGAATTTCCCATTTTATAAGTAAGACGAATACACCCGACTCTATTGTTGCGTCACACAAGCTGGAAACCGCGAGAGGAAGTTCTGGGAGGAATTTAGCCTTGTGGTAAAGTCTGGTTGAGGGAAACTTCTTCTTCTCGGCCCCAGCACCAACACCGTGACCGAGTTTCCACATTCGGTCTGACTTTTTCTCGTTGCCTTGGAATTTATAAGCCAAATTTCCACCTCCATTAAATATTAAATTGTAATTTCGTGTTAGTGATTGTCCGCTCTCTCTCTCTCTCTCTCTCTCTCTCTCTCTCTCTCTCTCTCTCTCTCTCTCTCTCTCTCTCCTCTTTCACCCCCCACCCTCTCATCCTTTCTCTCCTTTTACCCTACTCTTTCCCCTTTCTCGTCTATCTCCTCCTGTACCCCCACTCTCTCTCTCCTTTATCCCTCTCTCTCCTCCCTCTCATCTCTCTCCCCGCTATCCCCCTCTACCCTCACTTTCCTCACTCTTTTCCCCTCTCCCCCCCCCCCCCCCCCCACATTCTCGGTACAGGTAATGTGAGTGTTTCCAACGGCCGTAAATAATACAGGAAGTGTTGCCAGCTTCGCCGTTGTCATCGTCGGTGTAGTCATCAAAGAGAATTTCTGTAAGGTAAAAAAATGTTGCCATTATCTGCGGGCACAGCAGTGTTACCACCGCCACCACCACCCGTATTATATCTTTAATGTAACTATTGGTAACGCTTTTGTTCATGGCAAGGCGGAGGGAGAACACCTGTCACCATCAACCTAACCTCTCCAAACATTATTATTTTATCCTTTTTTATTGTATGTTTTATTCCTGGAGAGGGTGGGAGGGTGAGGGGGGGGGGGGGAATAATTTAATATTTTCAAAATCTTGGTGAGTTAACTGGTACCTGTGTATGTGTGTGCTAGAGGAGTACCTGTGTCTAGCCTCACTTCCTCCTCTCCAGGTGAGACAGGTAGCCACAGGTCTAACTTAACACAGGTTAGTGATTAATCAAGATTCCTTTCTGCTTTGTTTATCGTCTTTAATTGGCAATGTGAACGTGTACCTGTGAACATGAACCTGTGAACGTGTACCTGTGAACATGAACCTGTGAACGTGTACTTGTAAACATGAACCTGTGAACGTGTACCTGTAAACATGAACCTGTGAACGTGTACCTGTAAACATGAACCTGTGAACGTGTACCTGTAAACATGAACCTGTGAACGTGTACCTGTAAACATGAACCTGTGAACGTGTACCTGTAAACATGAACCTGTGAACGTGTACCTGTAAACATGAACCTGTGAGGACGAACACCACGTGTACCTGTAAACATGAACCTGTGAACGTGTACCTGTAAACATGAACCTGTGAACGTGTACCTGTAAACATGAACCTGTGAACGTGTACCTGTAAACATGAACCTGTGAACGTGTACCTGTAAACATGAACCTGTGAACGTGTACCTGTAAACATGAACCTGTGAACGTGTACCTGTCAACATGAACCTGTGAACGTGTACCTGTTAGAGACAGCTCAGTGCCCTGGACGCTGCTGCCAGGCCCCGCACCATGAACGTTGGATTAACAGCTAAACTTGAGGGTCATGAACTCGTGTTAGGAATCGTGGAATTGAATAATTAATTCAGTTTGTGGCTGGACCGACACAAGGGGCTGTACAGACGTTGTTCACCTAATGATTTATTTACCTTACAAGGCCTCTGTATCTTGTCCCTGTACTATGAGCCTGTACTATGTATTTTTCCTATGGCTGGGTGATTACAGTTCTCGCCTCTTGTCCAAAAGGTCGCTGGTTCACGCCTGAGGACAATCCCAGTCGACCCAATTAGGGAGGTGAAGGTAGTTAATCACAGTGCCAACCTCAGTATCATCAAGCCTGTGGGAATCAGTTTTTGACTTAGCATAAACGCCACCTTAGTTAATGACCAATTTGTGGAATAAAACGGGATCGCTGCATCGCTCGTCCTAAAGATGCCACAGTGCATGGTAGTGTGCTATTTCAGGTTTCACTACCAGAAGACACAACAGTTTGCCTTGTAGTTTACTCTCTCTACCACACAACGTTATACTAACAACCTCTACCTCAAACTACCTACTACTCCAATCACCAGCCAGAGTTGTAAGGAGGATAAACCTGGCAGTGTATTGATGAATTCATTCCACAGGTATTAAAAAAAATCCAATTGTAACATCAGCTGAGAAATAGAATCACTGATATTGGTATTTTAAAATAAAAATTCCCGTGGCTTACAATAATACCAGGGAGAAGAAATACGTCAATAATTCAATTCTTGGTTTAACTACACATTCATACTCTCATGTTTAATTTACCGTAATGTTGGACGAGAAATAATACACTCAAAGATTCAGGTGATCATGGCGCTGGAAGTACCTGACGAAGATACCCGACGAAGGAGTACCTGACGAAGAAGTACCCGACGACGAAGGAGTAAGAACCCGAAAGAGATGAAGAACTACCTAACGAAGACCCATTCACCTCCCTGGTCATTGATCGTATATTGCAAGTGGTTCTGCCGGATAATGACTCTGATGCATAATTGATGTTCTTGGCAATGACTGTGAGATTAGATTACGCCTTTCTGTGTGAGAGATGATGATGAGGTGGGTGAGAGACGGGGGGTGTGGAGGAGGAGGGTGTGGATGAGTGGGGAGGAGGGTGTGGATGAGTGGGGAGGAGGGTGTGGATGAGGAGGACGCTGTAATATCACAAACGTAAATTTTGGATATTTTTGTACGCATGAATATTTTTTTTTTTCTTATTAATATATTATTTTTTATATTGATTCAGATATCAGATTCTTTTCACCCATAAAGATCACTGGAAAAAATCTATAGGCAAATTATTTTTTATTTATGTATATATTTTTTTTCACGAATAAATATTAGACAATTTTTTATCACGCAACAATTTTTTAATTTTTTTCTAATTGGGAAGAAACTCGTATCTTGGCTTCCATCTTGGATATATAACACCTCTAGTCTCCCCCTCCCCCCTTCTCTCGTCCCCCTTTTTCTTCCTTCTTCCCCTCCTTTTCTCTCTCACTACTTCGTCCCCCCTCACCCTTCTCCCCCCCTCTCTCTCTACTCTCCCTCTCTCTCCTTCTCCCCCCCTCTCTCTCTCTCTACTCTCCCTCTCTCTCCTTCCTCCCCCTCTCTCTCTCTCTATTCCCCCCTCTCTCTCACTACTTCCCCCCTCTCTCTCTCTCACTACTTCCCCCCTCTCTTTCTCTCTATTCCCCCCTCACCCCTCCTTCTCCCCCTCTCTCTCACTACTTCCCCCCTCACCCCTCCTTCCCCCCTCTCTCCCTCTCTATTCCCCCCTCACCCCTCCTTCCCCCCCCTCTCTCTCTCTCTACTTCCCCCCCTCTCTCTCTATTCCCCCCTCACCCCTCCTTCTCCCCCTCTCTCAGTACTCCCTCCCCCACCCCCTTCCCCCCTGACTCTCAGAAACGAATTCATCTGGATTGTATCACCTAGAGGGTATTGAGGTGTGTGTGTGTGTGTGTGTGTGTGTGTGTGTGTGTGTGTCTAAATGAGGTGCAGGAATAACACTGATTTCATTAGATTCATCGCCACATTATAAACGCCTTCTTTACACACACACACACACACACACACACACACACACACACACCTGAGTTATAACACAAGCTACTAAATATGACCCGGAAAATGAACGCACTGTAATCTCTGGGTGGTGTGTGAGGGGGGAGGGGAGGGGAGGGGAGGGGAGGGGAGGCTTTCCAATATTTCGTGGCGGAAGAAAGAGCCAATGGGGAGGTTATGAATATTATCTGCCTGTTAAACTGGTCGGATTACCAATATCTCAAGCCAGTTCACCTGATTTGATAGACACTTTGAACTGGAGGAGATTCAATATCCCGGTAGAGGTAATATGCTGCTAGCTAACGATCTCTCTCTCTCTCTCTCTCTCTCTCTCTCTCTCTCTCTCTCTCTCTCTCTCTCTCTCTCTCTCTCTTCGTCGTAAAGTCTCCTTCGCATTCCTGCCTTCTTCATTTTTCTCTCTCCTCTTTCTCCCTCCTTCTTCTCTCCTTCCGCTTTACTCTCTCTACGTCTTTCCTCTCCTCCTGTCTCCTCTTCTCATCCATCCTCCTTCTCCCCGTTCGTTTAAACCCTCTCTCTCTCTTATTCCTCTCCTCCTCCCTCTTATTTCTCTTCATTTCTCCAGACAGACAGAGTGTCCCAGTGGAAGCAGAGAAGAGACTGCGGAGGAGAGCGACGAGAGAGTGACGAGAGAGAAGGAGCCTGAGAGGGATGTGAAGTTGAGTGTTCGCAATTTACACCGGAAAGGTCTACACATCGCAGAAACAATTAACTTCCGCTCTCGGCGGGAGGGACACACACAAACAGAAAAGGAACTCGACGATGGACAGCACCACCCCACCGGACGGTCGCGTTCCCTTCTGTCTGGCTATCTTGCTTTCTTTTCTTTCTTCTTTGTTGTCTCGAGTAAGGTGCAGTTTAGCTGTCGTCAATATTCGCTCCCTTGCGTCCCGCTCCAACCCCCCCACCACCCACGGCCTCGGCAGCGCCCGCCCCACGGGCCGGCATGGGGGCGCAGAGAGGGAGATGGGCGCCCGCCACCCGGGGGGTCGCAGATGGCGCCAGAAGCTCGCCGGACACGAGGCGGCAGCACCCAACCCGCGTCAAAGGGGACACGAGGCATAGAGTGGAGCCCTGTAAGGGGACAAGAAAACCCGGGCCGGGACGAGGGGGATGGCGGGGGGGAGAGAGAGAGACACAAGGGGTGGGAAGGGGGGTGGGTCGAAGGGGGGGGGGGGGGTGAGAGTGGGGGGGGGTGAAGGGGGGGGTGGGGGGGGGGGGGGGAGGGTAGTGGGGAAGGGGAGGGGGGGGTGGGGGGGGGGGAAGGGGGGGGTGAAGGGGGGGGGGGGGGGAAGGGGGGGGGGGAGGCGGGGGGGAAGGGGGGGGGGGGGTGGCGAGACTGAGGTGGGGGGTGGGGGGCGGCACAGTACACGGGGGGGGGAGGCGACATAGGAGAAAAAGCAGCGCCGATCCAGCAGGCCGGCGTACAGAAGCGCCGGCGACCCAGCATGTCGCCGCGGACCACTCAGCTCCGGCGACCGCAGCGCCCGCGACCAGAAGCGCCCGCGAGGATAGCAGCGCCCGCAGAGCCGCCAGCGCCCGGCGGACTTAGCAGCGCCGGCGACCACAGCCGCGGCGACCAGGCCAGCGCCCGCGACCAGCAGCGCCATCCACAAGCAGCGCCGCGACCAGCAGCGCCCGCGAACGGGAGCTCCCGCGACCGGCAGCGCCCGCGGACCACAGCGCCCGGACCAAGCAGGCCCGCGACCAGCAGCGCCCGCGACCAGCAGACGCCCGCGACCATCATCGCCGCGACCCGGCAGCGCCCGCGATCCAGCATGGGCCCCGCGACAGGAAGCGCCCGCGAGCAGCGCGCCCGCGGACATCAGCGCCCAGGACCGGCAGCGCCCGCGACCCGCAGGACGCCCGCGACCAGCAGCGCCCGCTACCTTCAGGCCCTTCGACCAGCATAGACCGCGACCAGCAGCGCCCGCGAGCATCAGCTGCCCGCGACCACCCGCAGCGCCGGCGACCAGCAGCGCCCGCTGAGGCAGCAGCCGTCCGGAGCAGCAGCTCCGGCGACCCAGCAGCGCCCGCGACCATCAAGCGACCAGCGAGAGCAGGCCCGCGAGCAGCAGCGACCGCTACCAGAGCGCCGGCGGACCAGCAGAGCCCTCGACCAGCATCTCCCGCGAGCAGCAGCGCCCTGTATCATGCAGCTCCCTCTACCAGTGGCAGCGCACTCCGACCAGCAGCACGCCTGGTTACCAGCAGCGCCCTCGACCATCAGCGCCCTCGTCATCATCTCACGCGTATCAAGCAGGCCCGCGACCGGGCATGCGCCCGCTACCATAGCGCCCGCTACCAGCAGCGCCCGCGACCAGCAGACGGCGCGAGCAGCAGCGCCCGCGACCCGCAGCGCCCGCGAACCAGCGCTGCCCGCGACCATCAGCGCCCCGCGAGCAGCACGCCCGCGACCGCTAGAGCCTCGCGACCAGAAGCGCCCGTAAGCAGCAGCGACCGCGAGCAGCAGGCGCGGCGACCGGCACGCCCTGCGACCAGAAGCGCCCGCGAAGCAGCAGCGCCCGCGACCGGCAGCGCCCGCGAGCAGCAGCGCCCGGAGCACCGGCAGCGCCCGCGACCAGCAGCGCAGCGACCAGCAGCGCCCGCGACCAGCAGAGCCCGCGACCAGCAGGCCGCCCGGACCAGCGGACCCGTGACCAGCAGCGCCCGCGACCAGCAGCGCCCGAGATCAGCAGCGCCCGCGACCAGCAAGCGCCCTCGGAGCACAGCGCCCGCGAACCACAGCGCCCGCGGACCAGCAGCGCCTCGCGACGCAGCGGCCCGCGACCAAGCAGCTGCCCGCGACCAGCAGGCCGCGACCAGCAGCGCACGGACCAGCAGCGCCCGAGACAGCAGCGCCCTGAGCAGCAGCGCCCGCGGACCAGTCATCGCCCGCGACCAGCAGCGCCCGCGCAGCAGCGCCCGTGACCAGCAGCTCCCGGCGACCACCAGCCCCGCGACCCGCAGCGCCCGGCGACAAGCAGCGCCCGCGACCAGCAGCGCCGGACCCGCAGGAGCCGCTGACCCCAGCGCCCGCGACCCGCAGCGCCGCGACCAGCAGAGCCCGCGACCATGCAGCGCCCCGAGCAGCAGCTCCACGAGAGCAGCAGCGCCCGCGACCGGCAGCCGCCGCGACCAGCAGAGACCCGCGACCAGCAGCGCCCGCGACCAGCAGCGCCCGAGAGCGAGCAGCGCCCGCGACCAGGCACGCGCGACCCGCAGAGCGCAGCGACCAAGAGCCCCGAGACCGCAGATTGCTATATATATCGCGACCCGCACGCCCAGCGGCGCACCCGCAGCGCCCGAGACCAGCAGCGCACCGCGACCAGAAGCGCCCGCGACCCAGAAGCGCCCGCGACCAGGCAGCGCCCGCGAGCAGCAGCGCCCCGCGGACCAGCCAGCGCCGCGACAAGCAGCTCCCGCGACCAGCAGACCCCCGAGGCGACCAGCAAGCGCCCGCGATCAAGCAGCCCGCGACCTATCCACTACCGCCCGCGACCAGCAGCGCCCGCGACCGCAGACTCCATCGACCCTCAGCGCCGCGACCCGCCAGCGCCGCGACAAGCAGCGCCCTCGACATCAGCGCCCGCGACCAGCAGAGCCCGCGCCCAGCAGCCCCGCAACCAGCAGGCGCCCGCGTACCAGCAGCTCCCTGCGACCATGAGCTAACGCACCATCATAGCCCTCTACCAATGCATGCCCCTACCAAGCAGTCCCTCTACCATCATCTCCCTCTACCATCATCTCCCTCTACCATCATCTCCCTCTACCATCATCTCCCTCTACCATCATCTCCCTCTACCATCATCTCCCTCTACCATCATCTCCCTCTACCATCATCTCCCTCTACCATCATCTCCCTCTCGCCTCCTCGCCTCCGTATTGACACTATTGAGCATATTTCTAGGCAGTGGAGAGGCAATCTTATCCCGCCTGGCTTCCTCGCCTTACCTCCTCGCCACCACACCTCGCCACCTCTCCTCACCCCCCACACCTCGCCACCTCTCCTCACCCCCCACACCTCGCCACCACACCTCGCCACCTCTCCTCACCCCCCACACCTCGCCTCCTCACCTCGCCACCTCTCCTCACCCCTACACCTCGCCTCCTCACCACCTCTCCTCACCCCGACACCTCGCCACCTCTCCTCACCCCATCACCTCACCGCCTCTCTTCAGCCTTTCACCTCGCCACCTCTCCTCACCCCTACACCTCGCCTCCTCCCCTCGCTTCCTCCCCTCACCCCCTCACCTCGCCACTTCACCTCACCGCCAACACCACCGTAAAGAATGACTGCTAGATATTGAAAGGAAACCTCGAATATTTTTGTGAAAAGCAGAGCGGGGTGGACTTTCACAGCAGACCACAACAGACTACAACAGACCACAACAGACTACAACAGATTACAACAGACCACACCAGACCACATCAGACTACAACAGATCACAACAGACTACAACAGATTACAACAGACCACACCAGACCACATCAGACTACAACAGACTACAACAGATCACAACAGACCACAACAGACCACAACAGACTACAACAGACTACAACAAACCACAACAGGCTACAACAGACCACAACAGACTACAACAGACCACAACAGGCTAAAACAGGCCTCAACAGACTACAACAGAGTACAACAGACCACAACAGACTACAACAGACCACAACAGATTATAACAGACCACAACAGACCACAACAGACCAAGGCAAGCCACAACAGACTACAACAACAGACCGCAAAAGCAGACCACAACAGACCACAACAGACCACAACAGACTACAACAAATGGCAACAGACCACAACAAATGGCAACAGACCACAACAGACCACAACAGACTACAACACACCACAACAGACCACAACAAATGACAACAGACCACAACAGCCTACAACAGACCACAACAGACCACAACAGATGACAACAGGCTAAAACAGGCCTCAACAGACCACAACAGACCACAACAGACCACAACAGCCTACAACAGACCACAACAGACTAAAGCAGACCACAACAGACCACAACAGCCCACAACAGACCACAACAGACTACAACAGACCACAACAGCCTACAACAGACCACAACAGCCTACAACAGACCACAACAGACCACAACAGACTACAACAGACCACAACAGCCTACAACAGACCACAACAGCCTACAGCAGACCACAACAGACCACAACAGGCTAAAACAGGCCTCAACAGACCACAACAGATGACAACAGACTACAACAAATGACAACAGACCACAACAGACTATTACAGACCACAACAGACCACCACAGACTATAACAGACCACACGAGACCACAACAGACCACAACAGACTATAACAGACCACAACAGACCACCACAGACTATAACAGACCACACGAGACCACAACAGTCCACCACACACTATAACAGACCACAACAGACCACAGTAGACCACAACAGACTACAAGAGACCACAAGAGACCACAACAGAATTTGTCACCACCATGTCACCACATTCGCTTCTTTGATGTGTATGTAATCAGTAAATATTTGTAAATCATTATTATAGTGTGTGTTTTTTTTAATTAATATGATGACGAGATGAAAGGCAAAAAATATGTAAATACAAGGAAATTATTCATTGACGGTGTATTTGTATAAATCTATCATGTAGGTCAATTCCCTCCCCCCATAAATAAATAAATAAATAAGTAAATAAATAAATAAATAAATAAATAATGGTACTGTATGACCTAGAGTACTCGGGGGGTGAAAGGCGTACTGCAGGGTGAGTGTTGGAGAACTTGGAGCCATACCCATTACGGGGATATTTGAACGTGTTATGTTTTACCCGCAGCTGAGTGTCCAGAGAGAGAGAGAGAGAGAGAGAGAGGTTGGTGTACCGAAGAGTAGGGTCATGACCTCTGTTGTAATTGTATAAATGTTAGAAATACAAGTGAGAATAACCTTTTGCACACACACACACACACACACGCACACACACACACACACACACACACACACACACACACACACAAAAGAGAAGCAATACAATATTTTCCCTGTGAGCGACTGAGGTCAATAGAGAGCCCAACGTTTTGATCTAAATTATTCCCACTTTGATAACACGTCGAGCGGACCGATGCCTTCATAACCAAATATATTTCCATCTTGTTGAGCGGCGTTACAGCTGTAGTTTCATGATGTAATTCCCAACATAGTTACAGCTGATCTTTTAAGACTTTGACTAACGCCGCATCAAGACCATCGTTCACACTGAAATCTTGCGACTTGTGTGAGATCAGGAGAGTAGGACGTTGTTGGCCTCCACCTCACAGTGTATCAAGGTCTTGTTGACATCGTAAGCCCTGGCATGAGGTGAGATTAACCCGGAGTTTCTGAATAGCGTAAATCTTAATTCACACTCACTTCTATAACCGAGGCAGAGTTGGTCAGCGTTTATTACTGTCAGAAGAATTTAATTGTGTTATAATTGATCACTGGCAGACGACAGAGTTCACAGGGTGTCTCAAAAAGAATGTATACACTACGTTGCTGTTTTTCGTTGAGCTCGTGTGGATGTTTATGTTACAGATAGCAACATTGTCCTCACTAGTAGGAGACCTCAAACATCAACAAGTGATGACAATGTTGAGGTTAGGTTACGTTACGTTAGGTTAAGGTTAGGTTAGGTTAGGTTAGGTGAGGTGAGGTGTATATAAACATCCATCTAACATCATATATTTCTCTTATGACTAAATAATCAGACACTACAACAGGCGACTGAATTCTTAAGTAAATCATCTTCAATTAAAAGAATGAATTATCACAAGGTAAACTCACATGTTATGGTCAATGACGGAGCTTTGAACACACACACACACACACACACACACACACACACACACACACACACACACACACACGGACACACACACACACACACACACACCTAAGATCGTCGGGACAAACCCATCGTTGACAACACTTTAAGTTAACCTGAATAACAGTGAATAAATCAAATAAATATGCATATTCATACATACAGTATAACTAAGGCTGGGTCAAATATATATATACACATAAACAAGAATGAATAGGAAGTTATATGCATACCTCTTATATACAACAATTTACTTCAGCCAATGAAAATAATTCTCCTTTTGGGGGGGAGGGGGGGGGGGATCGGTTACTTCCTCCTAGCGACCATTTTTACGAGCGAACGATAAATCACCTGAGTTTCCTCCCCCCCCCACTTCCCCCACCTCCCTATCACCCCCACCTCCCTATCACCCCCACCTCCCGCCCCCCGCCCCCCGCCCCCCGCTGTGCGATAAGAAGGCTGGAGTCGCTTGGATAAATTATTGGCAAGTTGTCGCGTGTGTTACCTGTGATTTATACAGGTAAAGTTGATTTGTTGGGTGGCCAATGAGAACACCTCATTAAGGCTATGGATGGTGATGTGACGTGTTGGGGACGATGGTGAGGGGACGATGATGAGAGGACGATGATGAGAGGACGATGATGCGAAGAAGAAGAAGAAGAAGAAGAAGAAGAAGAAGAAGAAGAAGACACCTGCTCCTCGACTCTGGGTAAAACAATATGAGAAGAAAATAGTGAGGTGGTCAGGAAGGTGTTATTGACTCGAGCGACCTAAGGGAGGCCTTCCAGATAACCCCCCCCCCCCCCTCCTCACCTTCCTCCACCTCCTCTTCCTCTCCCCCCCCTCTCTCCCCTCCCTCTTCCTCCACCCTCTCCCTCATCTCTTCCTCCCCTCCATCCCTCTCCTCCCACACACAACCCGCCTCCCACTCTCACCCCCTCACCTACACACGCTACCTCCCCTCCACCTCCTACACATCCCCCACTCCCCCTTCTTTTGACCGTCACCACCACCATCATCTGCCATGCACAGCTGACCGATAGATTATAGCCTCTCTCTCTCTCTCTCTCTCTCTCTCTCTCTCTCTCTCTCTCTCTCTCTCTCTCTCTCTCTCTCTCTCCCTCTCCCACCGCGTTTTCTTCCTACCTTCATTACTTCTTTAGTCTTCCTGCGTCTTTTTTTCTTTCCTGACTCCTCCCTCCCTCCCCCCGCCCTTCCTTCCTTATTTTTCCGTCTTCCTCTCTCCCTCCTTCCTAACTCCCTTCCTTCCGCCCTTCCTTCCTCTCCTCCCTTCCTCCTCCTCCCTACATCACCCAGGTTCCTCAATAAAGATTTAATGCCCAAACAGATTCTTATATCCACCATTGATTCGCCCGAAACTCCTGCTAAATACCTTACGCGCGAATGAGACCTAACCTAACCTAACCTAACCTAACTTAACCTAACCTAACTTAACCTAACCTAACCTAACCTAACCTACAAGAATTAGGGTCACAAGTACAAGTGAACGGGCTGAGTGAACGTGACATTTCTCCCATTGCTGAACTCGTGTGGTGATAATGGTGATGGTGATAGTGATGATGATAGTGATAGCGATAATGGTGGAAATGATGATGGTGATGGTGGTGGTGGTGGTTCACTGGCGATAAAACTGTGGAAATAGAGATTGATTATCGGCCGCTGTTTATGGGAGTTAATGGCTAAAGGCATTACCATGGGGGGGGGGGGGAGGCAAGTCTGATATTGGGTATGACATTAAATTTCACTGGGAAAATGGAGAGACCATTTCCCCCTCCACACACACACACACACCCCACACACCACACCCCCCACCCCACCCCCCACCCCACCCCACCCCACCCCACACCCCACCCCACCCCACACCCCACCCCACAGGTGATTTGTTAGGCTGTATTCATCTACCTTTAGTCGTAGTTCTCAACCACAAGACAACGTAAATGAAGAAAAAACATTATTTATATTTTTTTTTTGCTATTTACGCTTTTAAAATTGTTTTGCTATTTACACTTTGGTATTTTTTTACAATTAAATTTTTATACAATCTCTGATTTTTTTTTACACTTTCTGTTATTTACGTTTCCGTTATTTACACGTCTGGTATTTACACAATGGTAAATCAATGCAGAAGGAAACACAAATTATTCAAATTATTCAAATAAATCTTCTCGACTCTCCTTCAGACAACGAAAAAAAGAAAAGAAAGAAAGAAAGAAAGAAAGAAAGAAAGAAAGAAGCAAATGTTTAACCCCGGGATAGTAATAGGAATAGAGTGGATAGGTCGGCTCGGTTCACCATGCAAGATCCTCATCAGTCTGGGTATAAAGGAGCCGCGCCATTAATGTACGCCAGACCATTAGCTTGAAGGGAAAAGGACCACTTATTAACCCATCAGAACGCCATAATGCAGTCGTAATGAGCCATCGAGGGAAATAACATGGAAAAACGTAGGGCAGAGAAGACTTTTTGGGGATATAATGAATGCCTTTATAGAGTAGGAGGAGGAGGAGGCTATTATGGCGTATGGGTAGTATCAAATTTGTTTTCATTGGTGTTTGTTATGGTGCTGAGGTAGCCATCCAGAGTTGCCCTTAATTACTCTCACCTTGACTGTGTTAATTGCCGGTTGTTGTAGCTAAGTCTATTCGTTGATCCACAAAGGTGAGAAGTCTGAGATGGTAGTCGTGAATGTGTGGAGGCATTGTATATTGAGAGAAGGTAGAGGGTAAACTCTCTCTCTCTCTCTCTCTCTCTCTCTCACTCTCTCTCTCACCTGTGATTCATCTATACTGCTCATTGATTAGGAAAAACACACAATACAAATCTCTACCTAACCAATAATTCACTTCTTTTTATTCTCAACGTCACATAAGAGAAGGAATTTTAGCAGAACCCACAAACATTTTATTCATGGAAGTCATATTTATTTTTCCCTTTTTGTTACGTTCCTCTGCTACTTGTGAATGTTCCTGTCGTGTTTGCTCTTAGTTTCACCAGGTAACAACACCGTGGCTCCGTAC
Source organism: Homarus gammarus (assembly GCA_958450375.1). Taxonomy (NCBI): domain Eukaryota; kingdom Metazoa; phylum Arthropoda; class Malacostraca; order Decapoda; family Nephropidae; genus Homarus; species Homarus gammarus. The sequence goes on from CAUDMG010000603.1 coordinate 519,605, forward strand.
TTAGGGTTTCCTGTTATGACCAACCCGCAGGTGTGTTCCCTTCAATGTCGAGGACGGATCTATAAAAAGGAGTGTTAGTGCTGGGTTCGGTTAGTTTAGGTTAGGTTAGGTTAGGTTAGGTTAGGTTAGGTTAACACAACTACCAGCTGGTGTGCGTGTAAGTTTAGACATAGAAATCACATGCCATGGTGGGTTTTTTTTATGGCATGATTGACTTAGTAATGTTTACGTAATACTGTTTATATATATCATGCCGTGTGTGTGTGTGTGTGTGTGTGTGTGTGTGTGTGTCCACTAGCACGCAAGCCTCCCCTCACAGCTTCTACACCTTCATATACACACATATCGGCTGCTCCATTACCCCTATAATTCGCGGGGTGACATGAGGAACTACTACCTATTTCCGTCCATATACCCAACAACAGGTGCACGAAAGACCTGTTACGTCATGGCATATCAGAGACCATTTTTGCGTTAGTCTGGACAATTTTACGATAGTCTAGACATTTTTATGATAGTCTAGACATTTTTACGATAGTCGACAATTTTACGATAGTCTAGACAACTTTACGATAGTCTAGACAACTTTACGATAGTCTAGACAACTTTACGATAGTCTAGACAACTTTACGATAGTCTAGAAATTTTTACGATAGTCTAGACATTTTTACGATAGCCTAGACAACTTTACGATAGTCTAGACAACGTTACGATAGTCTAGACAACGTTACGATAGTCTACTGTGTAATGAAACTTTAAAACTACGATAACAGTAAAGACATTATTATTATTTTTTTTTTTGCCATTGAGCCGAGTGAAGAATAATCCCAAATCAGGTCAAAAACAAGAAAACAATAGATATTTTCGTTGCTGTAACACAAAGACAATCAATTCACCTTTGTTTTCAATGTCCTTGTGTGTGTTTTATTTTGTGCTTTTTATTTGTTTTAGGTGTTAGGGGTTTAATTTTTGTTGTTAGGGGTTTATTATTGTTTTATGTCTTCAGTGCACAGATGTGGGGTGAGTTTTAACGTGGGTTTGTTTGTTTTAGTTTATGGATTAGGTTAGTTTTTACTTTTGGTTTTATTTCTCGTTGGGTTTATTCCGTCACTTTCGTCTTCTCTATCTCTCATTCATTATCACCACGAGCTTGCTACCACCATCATAAGCAGCTACCACCATCGTTACTACCACAATCGTAAGCCGTCACTACTACCACCACCACTATTACTATTATCATTACTACTACTACTACTACTACAACCACCAACACCACCCCTATCACCATTACTGTACCATGACCATCCAGCCATTTCTCTCTCTCTCTCTCTCTCTCTCTCTCTCTCTCTCTGTTATTCACCAATTGCTCTAAAAAAACTGCCATGCTATCCCACTTCACCGCGACTATTACATTGTCCTCTGCTGCTAGTGATGGTGGTGATGGTGGTAGTAAGGGTGGTAATGGTGGTAGTAGTGGTGGTAATGGTGGTAGTGGTTGTAATGGTGGTAGTAGTGGTAGTAGTGGTGGTGGTAATGCTGGTATTAGTGGTGGTAATGGTGGTGGTGGTGGTGGTGGTAGCAGTAGTGGTCATGGTGTTGGTAGCAGTGGTGGTAATGGTGTTGGTGGTGGTAGTAGTGGTGGTAATGGTGGTGATGGTGGTAGTAGTGGTGGTAATGGTGGTGGTAGTAGTGGTGGTAATGGTGGTAGTGATGGTAGTAGTGGTGGTAATGGTGGTATGCTGGTATTAGTGGTGGTAATGGTGTTGGTGGTGGAAGCAGTGGTGGTAATGGTGTTGGTGGTGGTAGTAGTGGTAGTAATGGTGGTGATGGTGGTAGTAGTGGTGGTAATGGTGGTAGTGATGGTAGCAGTGGTGGTAATGGTGGTGGTGGTGGTAGTAGTGGTGGTAATGGTGGTGGTGGTGGTAATGGTGTTGGTGGTGGTAGTAGTGGTGGTAATGGTGGTGGTGGTGGTAGCAGTGGTGGTAATGGTGTTGGTGGTGGTAGTAGTGGTGGTAATGGTGTTGGTGGTGGTAGTAGTGGTGGTAATGGTGTTGGTGGTGGTAGCAGTGGTGGTAATGGTGTTCGTGGTGGTAGTAGTGGTGGTAATGGTGGTGATGGTGGTAGTAGTGGTGGTAATGGTGTTGGTGGTGGTAGCAGTGGTGGTAATGGTGTTGGTGGTGGTAGCAGTGGTGGTAATGGTGTTGGTGGTGGTAGCAGTGGTGGTAATGGTGTTGGTGGTGGTAGTAGTGGTGGTAATGGTGGTGGTAGTAGTGGTGGTAATGGTAGTAGTGATGGTAGCAGTGGTGGTACTGGTGGTGGTGGTGGTAGTAGTGGTGGTAATGGTGGTGGTGGTAGTAGTGGTGGTAATGGTGGTAGTCGTGGCAATGGTGGTAGTAGTGGTAGTAGTGGTGGTGGTAATGGTGGTAGTGCTGGTATTAATGGTGGTGGTAGTATCGGTGGTAATGGTGGTAGTGCTGGTATTCATGGTGGTAATGGTGCTGGTGGTGGTAGTAATGGTGGTAGTGATGGTAGTAGTGGTGGTAATGGTGGTGGTGGTGGTAGTAGTGGTGGTTATGATGGTAGTGGTGGTAGTGGTGGTAGTAGTGGTGGTAATGGTGGTGGTAGTAGTGGTGGTAATGGTGGTGGTAGTGATGGTAGTAGTGGTGGTAATGGTGGTAGTGGTGGTAATGGTGATGGTGGTGGACGAAATATGCAAGAGAGTGTTCCCTTTACGCCTACAAATCGCTTTTTCAGCATATTGCAACAGCTTCCAATGGCGAGGACACAATGTATTCGCGCCACCTCTGAGAGAAAGCGAAAAAAAAAGAAAGTGTAACGATTGAGGAGATAGAAAGTTTTTTTTCTCTCTTTATGGTACAAGAGACAGTTTTTGTAGTGGTTGGCGAGTAGTAGAGTGAGCTTAGTGGAACAGTTTAACAACCATTACTTATAGCTGTGTGTGTGTGTGTGTGTGTGTGTGTGTGTGTGTGTGTGTGTGTGTGTTTATCCGTCTCTTTTACGTGTCGTGCTTTGATGCATTTTTGTGTGTGCATCACTGTGCATTTAAATATCACACACACACACACACACACACACACACACACTTCATCACCATCGAGTGGATAATTTCGCCATAAGGCTGAAATCACAATCACTAATAAACGATGAATGATACTTAATGACCTCCAGGTAACCATAATATGCAGGTGTGAGGATCATTAGGGTTCGGCTATGTGGAGTCAACATTTACCTGTAGTGTTAACTCAAAGGAGGTAATTAAAGACATGTTAAGAGGTAAAAAAGATATGAAGTTTAAATTTCTCAACCTGGACGGTGTACCTGCACACGACAGGTGAGAGAAAATGAATTAAGAATTTCGGGAATGCAAATGGAAAAAATGGTGACTTGTTTTATTAAAAAGAGGTCTAGTACTGCAAATTTAGACTGGTATCTCGTAAAGACTAGCGGACACTTGGACAGTAAAACCTCTATTTAACGGACTACATAGAGATGAAAGTCCGTTATATCGAGAGTCTGTTAGGTGTGAAACCTCCATCTAACGAACTACATGGAGAGAAAAGTCCGTTATATGGAGGTTTCACTATATTTATGTTGACACGTTTCTCCTCCCCCTCCATCCATCGGAGGAGGGGGAGGGTGAAGGAGGAGGGGGAGGGAGGAGGGGGAGGGTGAAGGAGGAGGGGGAGGGTGAAGGAGGAGGGGGAGGTTGAAGGAGGAGGGGGAGGGTGAAGGAGGAGGGGAGGGTGAAGGAGGAGGGGGAGGTTGAAGGAGGAGGGGGAGGGTGAAGGAGGAGGGGGAGGTTGTAAACATCATCCTTGAAGGGGATAGGGTTTGGTTTAAGCTCTTATCCTTGAAGGGGGGGTAGGTTGTAACGTCATCCTCAAGAAGTTGAACCACTATCCTCGAGGAGTTAAACCATCATCTTCAATGTGGGTTTAACCAACAAACTATCACTAATTTAACCAACACTAAACTAATTACCTTTGCTAATTAAACCACCGTCCTCGAAAACCTACACCTGTTCAATTAACTGAACGAATCAAGCAGAAAATCCTCTATAATTAAGTATTGTCTTTAATTAAACATCTCTTAAGACTTACAGTGAATATAAATGTAGATTATACTCCACTCTAAGAGATAAAAGAAAGAAGACAGAAAAAAAAATATTAAAACGTCTTGGATTTACAAGTCAAATTTTACAATTCAGAGACAGCAATCAAGCGCTCAGGCTGTTCCATAGTCAAGTCTAACATCAAACGTCATCTCTCACAGAAATCCTTCACCTTAGTCTTCTTTCAATCATTATTTTTATATATTTCTTTCTTTCTATCTCAATGATTATTTAAAAATTTCTCTTGGTTATTTCTGTTTATTCTTCTGGTTACTTGGATTAAATCATTCTCTTCTGTCTCTTATCTCAATATTTATTTTATTCCTCTTGAGGTTACCTGGGTTAGTCTTACACAGGTAGTTTAGAGACAAGGTGAAGAAATATACAGGTGTGAATGTGGGGTTTTGTTTCTCGTTGTGTATGTAATGTTATGTGGAATTACAGTGTTGTTATCTATTATAGTTTATTATTATTGTTTGTGGTTGTATTTTAGAGTGTAAGGGTGCATTACAGGTGTATTGATGGTCATTGTATATTATTCATTATTATCTTTTATTGTTATCTTCTTAGTCTCTTTCATTATCTTCATTATCTACATCATCATCATTAACACACACACTTAAGATCTCAATATATCAATATGATCATAACCCTTAATAAAATAACCCCTTAAACAGTAGAAAAATAAGAGAATTAACCAAAATAATTAGTAAAACCAGGTAATATATATATGTATTTTAACACATACCTTAAAACCTTGGCCCTCATCTTGACTCGAGTCTTTGGACACAGAACAAACTAGCCATTACGTACAGCACACGCCGCTATAAGAGAAGTCAAATGCCCCATTTAAGTTAGAATACACTTTATCATCTTGATGGAAAAAAAAAAAAGGCTTCTGTTCCTCGCCTTAAAAAAAAAAGAAGGGTCTTTTATTCAAGGAGACGTGGCAGGATGGAGTGTCTATCCCAGGAAGAAGGAAGGGGGTGAATAGGAGGGGAGGGGAGGAGAGGGGATTGAGGAGGGTGGAGGGAGACGGGGGAAAGAGGGTGAAGGGGAGGGGAGGGGAGAGAGGATGAGAGATAGGGGGGAGGGAAGGAGAGGGTGGATGAGAGATGGGGGAGGGGAGGAGAGGGGGGAATAGGGGAGGGGCTACTTAATTAAAAGTTATGATGAAGGAGTGTAAGAATAATATCTAGCGTTGATTCAGAAGGTAAATTATGGTAAGGTGAGAGACTCTGAGTTACCCGAAGAAGAAAGTAGCAAGGCGGGTCATCTTGAAAGGCTTAAAGTAAAGGATTTTGTTTCTCCTTTTTTTCATATATTTTTGTTTTGCTTTTGAAAGATATTGAGTAAGATTACACTTGTTACTCTTTCAAGATGGTTAGTTAAAGTTACTCCTACCAGATGCTGAATAAAATTACTACTTTTTTTTTTACTCTTCAACGATACTGATTTAAATTGCTCTTGTTACTTACTCTTACAAGATGCTCCTCATTAAACTTAACTCCTGGCAGACGCTGGTCACAAGAGTAGCACCTGGCAGACACTGGTCACAAGAGTAGCACCTGGCAGATAGATGCTGGAGACAAGAGTAGCACCTGGCAGACACTGGTCACAAGAGTAGCACCTGGCAGATAGATGCTGAAGACAAGAGTAGCACCTGGCAGACACTGGTCACAAGAGTAGCACCTGGCAGATAGATGCTGAAGACAAGAGTAGCACCTGGCAGACACTAGTCACAAGAGTAGCACCTGGCAGATAGATGCTGAAGACAAGAGTAGCACCTGGCAGACACTGGTCACAAGAGTAGCACCTGGCAGATAGATGCTGAAGACAAGAGTAGCACCTGGCAGACACTGGTCACAAGAGTAGCACCTGGCAGATAGATGCTGAAGACAAGAGTAGCACCTGGCAGATAGATGCTGAAGACAAGAGTAGCACCTGGCAGACACTGGTCACAAGAGTAGCACCTGGCAGATAGATGCTGAAGACAAGAGTAGCACCTGGCAGATAGATGCTGAAGACAAGAGTAGCACCTGGCAGACACTGGTCACAAGAGTAGCACCTGGCAGATAGATGCTGAAGACAAGAGTAGCACCTGGCAGACACTGGTCACAAGAGTAGCACCTGGTAGACGTTAATTAAAATTCTATTCTTGGAAGACGTACAGCATTAAAGTACCTGAGTCTCTTAAGACGCTTTATCAGGGAAGTTAGTTCTCGGAAGACAATGGACCTAAAAGACTCACTTCACAGACACGGTATAAAAGTTCTTCTACCCCTTGTGAGGACAGAGTGACGATGCCAGAAGATAATGCTGATGAAAATAATACAAAATAAATAAAATTAAGAAAAATAAGGATACCACGAATTTAATCTCTTGAGTGATATATAAATGTTAATTAAAATAAGTGAAGACATTAATTAAGAAATAAGTGTGGAAGTAAATGAAAGAAAACAAAATATAAAATAATTGAGAGAAGGAATATAATAAACTCTTAATTTAACGTCTAAAACAATTTTAACCTGGGGGATAATCTTCCTGGAAAAGAGAAAAAGATTGAACGAAATATCCAGCTCAGCACATTAAAAAAAAAACTAAACTAGAAGAATTCCGTTTAAAGACTTAAGAAACGTGTGAGAGAAAACTTCGAATTTCCTGAGAACCAAAAAGATTATAATCCTTGTTATGTCGACGTAGGAGGCGTAAATGGCTTAAACGAGTGTCATCTTCCTGTTCCGTTATAGATCGTGGAAATAGAGGCTGATATCCTTTGTTTTGGGGCACAAGTTGACTTATTAAAGCTGTTATCCTTTGTTTTGGGGCACAAGTTGACTTATTAAAGCTGTTATCCTTTGTTTTGGGGCACAAGTTGACTTATTAAAGCTGTTATCCTTTGTTTTGGGGCACAAGTTGACTTATTAAAGCTGTTATCCTTTGTTTTGGGGCACAAGTTGACTTATTAAAGCTGTTATCCTTTGTTTGGGGCACAAGTTGACTTATTAAAGCTGTTATCCTTTGTTTTGGGGCACAAGTTGACTTATTAAAGCTGCTATCCTTTGTTTTGGGGCACAAGTTGACTTATTAAAGCTGTTATCCTTTGTTTTGGGGCACAAGTTGACTTATTAAAGCTGTTATCCTTTGTTTTGGGGCACAAGTTGACTTATTAAAGCTGTTATCCTTTGTTTTGGGGCACAAGTTGACTTATTAAAGTTGTTATCCTTTGTTTTGGGGCACAAGTTGACTTATTAAAGTTGTTATCCTTTGTTTTGGGGCACAAGTTGACTTATTAAAGCTGTTATCCTTTGTTTTGGGGCACAAGTTGACTTATTAAAGCTGTTATCCTTTGTTTTGGGACACAAGTTGACTTATTAAAGCTGTTATCCTTTGTTTTGGGACACAAGTTGACTTATTAAAGCTGCTATCCTTTGTTTTGGGACACAAGTTGACTTATTAAAGCTGTTATCCTTTGTTTTGGGACACAAGTTGACTTATTAAAGCTGTTATCCTTTGTTTTGGGACACAAGTTGACTTATTAAAGTTGTTATCCTTTGTTTTGGGACACAAGTTGACTTATTAAAGCTGTTATCCTTTGTTTTGGGACACAAGTTGACTTATTAAAGCTGTTATCCTTTGTTTTGGGACACAAGTTGACTTATTAAAGCTGTTATCCTTTGTTTTGGGGCACAAGTTGACTTATTAAAGCTGTTATCCTTTGTTTTGGGACACAAGTTGACTTATTAAAGCTGTTATCCTTTGTTTTGGGACACAAGTTGACTTATTAAAGCTGTTATCCTTTGTTTTGGGACACAAGTTGACTTATTAAAGCTGCTATCCTTTGTTTTGGGGCACAAGTTGACTTATTAAAGCTGCTATCCTTTGTTTTGGGGCACAAGTTGACTTATTAAAGCTGTTATCCTTTGTTTTGGGGCACAAGTTGACTTATTAAAGCTGCTATCCTTTGTTTTGGGGCACAAGTTGATCCATAAAAGCTTATTTATTGTCTGGGGCGGAATAACTTTCATATGGACAGACAGACAGACAGACAGACAGACAGACAGACATATTTCTCTTTATAGTACAGGCAGAGGGAAAATACACGTTGAATATACAGTATAACAAATTTCCGTCTTGAAAAAAGGAACTGACATAATTTACCTCCCCTAAAGAAATCAATAAACGATATAACACATCATACAACAACAAAAACACCGAAAACAACAACAAAATAACCATAACAATAACAAGAATAACAACAAACAACAACAAAAACAAGAAAAATAACCACAACAAAAATAACCATAAGAACAACAACCACAACAACATCACCACAGAAAATCACCTTCTTTAGAAAAAACCTTGAAATTTCACCACACAATATTGGAAAGCTCAATAAACCTGCAATGAGATGTTCAGCCCTCCCAGCCTCACACGTCTTACCCTTGTGGTCTTTTACGCCAACACCAGGTGGGGGATCCTCGAGGTAAGAGATGAAGACTCCCCCACAAGACGGTCGGCAGAGAGGGGGGAAAAAAACTTGAGATTGACCAAATTATCATGACAGTTGGGAAAAAAGAACGCGATTATTTTTTAGTTGATAGTTTAATCTCTATTTAACGGATTATATAAGGTTGAAGAAGTCCGTTATATCGAAGGTAGGTTGAGTGTGAAACCTTTATTTAACGGATTATATAAGGTGAAAAGTTCGTTATATTGAGGGTATGTTAGATGTGAAACCTGTATTTAACGGATTATATAAGGTGGAAAGTCTGTTATATCGAGGGTCCGTTATGAAACCCCCACCTAACGGATTATATGGAGAGAGAAATCCGTTATATGGAGGATTTACTGGACTTATAAATGTTAGACATAAACCATAATGGAAAAAGATGACTTAAAAGAAAGAAGAGAAGAATGTTATAGTGATTGATAGGTAGTTAACTTCGAGAAACTATTGATAAACGAGAGAAACAAGAATAATGAGATAATAGCACACAGTAAACACACATCTCGATAAAGGTGCACGAGGAAATAGCAGGAAGGTACATACATACATACATACATACATACATTCATGCTACTTTGCTGTCACTCGGAATCGAGTATGACGATCACCCAGCTATGATACAATGATATGAGTTATTAAGGATGTCACCTAGGTTGGTGAGTTCTGAGGTGACTAAAGAGGCCGATACGGAACCGGCAGAGTTGATCACAGATGTTGCACATGTGGAGGGCTACATCGAGTGCGGGAGGGGCGGCGGCAGCGTCTTTCCGGCGTTGGCGCTTGTCTGCCTCGGTTTACACTATGGCTAACTCGAAAGTATTGACACCTTCTTGTGTGGTGCTCCTCCAAGCGTTACGGTGTGGAGTAATCGTCTCCCAGGTGAGGGGGTCGATTTGACACTTTTTCAGGTTTGTCTTAAAACTATCCTTATAACTTTTCAGTTGCCCGCCAGCGTTACGTTTACTATTCGTTAGGTGACTGTAAAGTAGCTGCTTTGGTAGTCTACTGTCGTCCATGCGGGTAAAATGGCCAGTCCAGCGTAGTTGTTCATAGGTAATGGTAGCCTCGATGCTCCTACAGTTGGTGTCAGCAAGAATACTGGCATTTGTTCTCTTGTCTTCCCAGCGAAATTGGAGGATGGAACGTAGACTACGTTGGTGAGAGTTTTCAAGTGCCTTGAGGTGCCTCCTGTATGTGACCCATGTCTAGCTGCCATATAGCAGGGTGGGGAGGACCACTGTTCGATATACGAGTAACTTACAGACAGACAGACAGACAGACATACAAACATCACTTATACTTTGCTTCTATTCATGATTAATTAGTCAAAGTTTCTCAAGGTTGGACCACAATAGATGAATTTCCAGAGGGAAGGAAGGAGTTTTTGAGGCAATTAGTGAGAGTCCCGTCAATAGGTCACGGTAGCCCCAGGCGCCACCTTACAGAACTCCATAAATTAGTGACCAAGAATTTCATTAGGAATTTTCCCGTATGTATATGTTAGCGAGAGAGAGAGAGAGAGAGAGAGAGAGAGAGAGAGAAACTTAGTTTTTCTTAATGCTAATTGATGTACAGACAAGATGAATTTAGTGATAATAGGGCAATTAGGATTAAGAATGGAACTTGGATAATGATAATAATGGTAAATGTATATGTGAGAAAAGATCTCTCTCTCTCTCTCTCTCTCTCTCTCTCTCTCTCTCTCTCTCTCTCTCTCTCTCTCTCTCTCTTAATAGCCTACTTACACACATGCAAAATATGACACAAATTCACATCACTCATACTCATAAATTCTCCTCTCCCCATCTCCTACCTATCATTCTCTATCCCTTATTCACCTATTCTTATCTTACCCTCTTTTATCTCTTCATATCTTCTTCATCCCCCGTTTATCCCCGCCTTATTTATTTGTCTTATTTCGTTGCGTTTGTTTCCCTTGAATACTTATGAGTTTCCTATCCTGGGTTAAGGCTTCCCTCGGTCTCTTGCACCTGCTGGGATTTATATGTCTGTGTTGTGTACCTGTGGGGAATATCCGAGTTATCCAGGTTATCCAGGTTATCCGAGTTATCCAGGCTATCCGAGTTATCCGAGTTATCCAGGTTATCCGAGTTATCCAGATTATCCGAGTTATCCAGGTTATCCGAGTTATCCAGATTATCCGAGTTATCCAGGTTATCCGAGTTATCCAGATTATCCGAGTTATCCAGGTTATATAAGTCTTTGGTATGTATATCATGTGTAATGTGTATTTGGTTTTATGTTGGTTTATACACATATTCATAGGTATGTATAGGTAGGTAGTTTTATACATATACAGACATACATATATAGGTACTCCTCCTTTTCCTGCCTCCTACTCTTCTTCTTCCTCCTCCTTCTTCTTATGTTGCTCTTATTCCTTCTTCTTTCTCCTCTTCCTAATGCTCTTTTTGCTCCTCCTTCTTGTTCTCCATCTACTTCTTTTCCTCGTATGCCCTCCTCTTTATCCTTATCCTCTTTCCCCTCTTCCACACCTACTTCTCATCTCCCCTTTCTTCTTCTTCTCCTCCTCTTCCTCCCGTGATGTATGGTCTTCCTCCCCCTCCATCATCTCGCCTGTGTTGGGAGTCATAATCTTCTTTACGACCTCTTGCCTGCGGGACCAACAAGTTAAAAACAAACGCTAGTGTCATAAGTTTCCTGGTGTCTGTGGTAGTAGCCTCCTCCTCCTGCCTCCTTCTTCTTCCCCGTCTCCTCTTGCGCCTTCTTCTTCGTCTTCTTCTTGGTGTTGTTGTTCTTGTTTTTCTTTGTTCTTGTTCTTTGTGTTGTTCTTGTTCTTGTTCTTTGTTCTTTTTCTTCTTGTTCTTTGTTCTTGTTCTTCTTCTTCCCTCCACATTCTAAACCCTTAATTCTTATCACACTTCTTCCCTCTTCTCGTTTATCACCCTCTTTTTTTCCCATTCTTTTCTCACCCTTGCATTTTCTATCACCACCCTTCCTCTCTTCCTACCCTTCCCCTTATCTCCCCTTCCTCAACCCCTCTTCTTCACCAACTCCTCTTCCCTCCCTCTTCCTTAACTCCACTTTACTTTCCTCTTTCCCACCTCCATTTCTCCTCCACACTTCCCAACTTCACAGCCACTCCACCCTTCCCTTCCACACTCTTCCACACTCTTCCTCCTCCTCCTTCTCACACTCCAGTATCTCTCAGGGGAAGACTATGCCAGTAAGAGGAGACCCGAGGTAATTTTCCAGGTGTCAAATATATCTGGCACTGTCATGGGTCGAGTGCCTATGGACGTACACCTTGGTGCCACTGCTTGTATTTTCCTTGTTATTTGTTCTTGTGTTTGTTTTAATTATCCCTTTGAGGACGATAGTTTAACTTTTAACTCTTTAAGGGCACTATGGTTTAAGTTTTAACCCTTAACGATGATATTTTAAGGTACAATCCTCAAAAAGGTCTTGAAGGGGGTAGTTAAGGGGTGATAGTAAACCTGCATTACCCCCTTACCTATAAAACAACCCCCCCTCCTCCCACTTCTTCCGTCCTCCCCCTTCTTCCATCCTCCCCTCTCCCTCTCTTCACCCTCCCCTACTTTCCAACCTCTCCCTCTTCCCCCCCCCCCTTCTCCTTTCCCCTCCTGCTCCATTTCATCCCTCTCCTCTCCCCTCCCCTCCACCTCTCCTCTATCTCCCCTCTCCCCTTCTTTCCTCCCTCTCCTCCTCCCCATTTCATCCATCTTCTCTCCCTCCTCTCTCCCTTCCCACTCTCCACACCCCCCCTTTTCCCCTCCTCCCTAAACCAAAGGAAACACAAACAAAATAATAAATTTAAAATAAAGACAAGAAAGTTACCTAATTCGTTTGTCTCCGCTACGGTAAACAAATTCTCTCACTGGGAGTCGCAACAACATTATGCAAACAGGTGCTAGGGAGCTAAGAGGCGGGAGAGAGAACGTTTCAGATGGTAATAAGGAAATCATCGCGAGGAAGGCCAGGGTAGATAGAGAGTTCTTTCCCAACGTTGAGGGCGTAAGATGGAGGTAGAGACTGATGGTGTGGTGGGTGGTGTGAGGGTGTTGTGGTGTGAGGGTGTGGTGGTGTGAGGGTGTAGTGGTGTGAGGGTGTTGTGGTGTGAGGGTGTGGTGGTGTGAGGGTGTGGTGGTGTGAGGGTGTGGTGGTGTGAGGGTGTTGTGGTGTGAGGGTGTGGTGGTGTGAGGGTGTGGTGGTGTGAGGGTGTGGTGGTGTGAGGGTGTTGTGGTGTGAGGGTGTAGTGGTGTGAGGGTGTTGTGGTGTGAGGGTGTTGTGGTGTGAGGGTGTAGTGTGAGGGTGTTGTGGTGTGAGGGTGTAGTGGTGTGAGGGTGTAGTGGTGTGAGGGTATAGTGGTGTGAGGGTGTGGTGGTGTGAGGGTGTGGTGGTGTGAGGGTGTTGTGGTGTGAGGGTGTAGTGTGAGGGTGTTGTGGTGTGAGGGTGTAGTGGTGTGAGGGTGTTGTGGTGTGAGGGTGTAGTGTGAGGGTGTTGTGGTGTGAGGGTGTTGTGGTGTGAGGGTGTAGTGGTGTGAGGGTGTTATGGTGTGAGGGTGTAGTGGTGTGAGGGTGTTGTGGTGTGAGGGTGTTGTGGTGTGAGGGTGTAGTGGTGTGAGGGTGTTGTGGTGTGAGGGTGTAGTGGTGTGAGGGTGTAGTGTGAGGGTGTTGTGGTGTGAGGGTGTTGTGGTGTGAGGGTGTTGTGGTGTGAGGGTGTTGTGGTGTGAGGGTGTAGTGGTGTGAGGGTGTATGGTGTGAGGGTGTTGTGGTGTGAGGGTGTTGTGGTGTGAGGGTGTTGTGGTGTGAGGGTGTAGTGGTGTGAGGGTGTTGTGGTGTGAGGGTGTTGTGGTGTGAGGGTGTTGTGGTGTGAGGGTGTGGTGGTGTGAGGGTGTTGTGGTGTGAGGGTGTTGTGGTGTGAGGGTGTGGTGGTGTGAGGGTGTTGTGGTGTGAAGGTGTAGTGGTGTAAGGGTGTTGTGGTGTGAGGGTGTTGTGGTGTGAGGGTGTAGTGGTGTGAGGGTGTAGTGGTGTGAGGGTGTAGTGGTGTGAAGGTGGAGTGGTGTATGGGTGTGGTGGAGAGAGGGAGTAGTGACTGGAGTGAGGGAGTAGTGACTGGAGTGAGGGAGTAGTTAGTGGTGGTGAGAGGGAGTAGTGGTGTTGGAAGGGAGTGGTGGTGGAGTGAGGAAGTAGTGACTGGAGTGAGGGAGTAGTTAGTGGTGGTGAGAGGGAGTAGTGGTGTTGTAAGGGAGTGGTGGTGGAGTGAGGGAGTAGTGACTGGAGTGAGGGAGTAGTTAGTGGTGGTGAGAGGTAGTAGTTAGTGGTGGTGAGAGGGAGAAGTGGTGTTGTAAGGGAGTGGTGGTGGAGTGAGGGAGTAGTGACTGGAGTGAGGGAGTAGTTAGTGGTGGTGAGAGGGAGTAGTGGTGTTGTAAGGGAGTGGTGGTGGATTGAGGGAGTAGTGACGAGTGAGGGAGTAGTTAGTGGTGGTGAGAGGGAGTAGTTAGTGGTGGTGAGAGGAAGTAGTGGTGTTGTAAGGGAGTGGTGGTGGAGTGAGGGAGTAGTGACTGGAGTGAGGGAGTAGGTAGTGGTGGTGAGAGGGAGTAGTGGTGTTGTAAGGGAGTGGTGGTGGAGTGAGGGAGTAGTGACTGGAGTGAGGGAGTAGTTAGTGGTGGTGAGAGGGAGTAGTGGTGTTGTAAGGGAGTGGTGGTGGAGTGAGGGAGTAGTGACTGGAGTGAGGGAGTAGGTAGTGGTGGTGAGAGGGAGTAGTGGTGTTGTAAGGGAGTGGTGGTGGAGTGAGGGAGTAGTGACTGGAGTGAGGGAGTAGTTAGTGGTGGTGAGAGGGAGTAGTGGTGTTGTAAGGGAGTGGTGGTGGAGTGAGGGAATAGTGACTGGAGTGAGGGAGTAATGACCTACCGTCTACATCTTGTTTGCCGGAGAGATGATTATGTTTACAGCTGTTTACAGTGTGTGTGTGTGTGTGTGTGTGTGTGTGTGTGTGTGAAGAAAGAGAGGGGAGGTGTGAGTATGTTGAAGAGAGCCTGTGTGATTTCTCTCTCTCTGGCTCTCTCTCTCTGGCTCTACACGGAATCATATCAGCGGAACATTCCTCTCTTTACTCCGGCTAACTGGACCATGTTCTGAGTTCCCATTATCTTTAATCTTCTTATTCGGGACGCTCGATCAAGCTCATTCACCCCGGGTCTATTCAACGAAAATTTCATCCCAATAGTCTGGGGTCCATTGGCTTCCTGGTGGTTTGATTATTGTTATCATCATTATTGTTGTTGTTATTATGATTGTTATTATTATTACAGTTATTATTATTATTATTATGATTTATATTATTATAATTATTATTATTATTATTATTATTATTATTATTATTAGTAGTAGTAGTAGTAGTAGAAGTAGTAGTAGTAGTGGTAGTAGTAGTAGTAGTAGTAGTAGTGGTAGTAGTAGTAGTAATCGCGACGGAAAACTATATATTTATATGTATATATAGTCCAGTATATGAAAACATTATATATATTTCACCAAGAGAGTATACTTGTATGGCCTGGTGTAAAAACCAAATAGGATCTTTGATGGTAGACTGTTACACCAATCCATTCTGAGGTGCTAAAGGAAAATTTTCCATAAAAAATATAAATTTATTTCCAATAACATAAACACAGAAGTAATATAATAATTAAGTTACTAGGGGAGTATCATGATCTGCCGACACCTGGACATTAGTTACTATATATAACAACTCTGCCGACGAGTCTGTCAGTAGTGGTGTATGGAGGCGTGAGGTCGACCGGAGTACAGAGGAGTTTCAGCTCCCCTGAACAGCCTACTCAAAGGATGGGATTAGACTTTAGTTGCCCCTGAACTGGGATCCGGTTAACTCTGGTCTGTTGGCCTCCGCGAGTCCCCACGACTGGACAAGTCTGGTGATATAAGCCCCCCCCCCCCCCCCCAGGAGGACAAGGGCTGTCGAACTCTGTCGATGACGCCTCTCACGCCCTGCCTTGACGTGGGTAGAGTCCTCCTAAACAACATATAATATTTCGCTATAGCCTTTCCAATATTAATAACACCCGACATTAACATAACACCTCAACATAGACCTGTACCGTAAACCAACATAACATAAGTAAATAACAACAGAATATAATCTAGACAAATCAGTAATATAAGTGAAGGGTTCTCTTACCGATGCTCTCTGGCTGAGGGAAGGAAGTCCTCTGACCACTTCACTTACCCTCCCAGTGCTCATCACCTCTGTTCAGGGTCGGGTAACCCAACACTCTGACTCATGGACCCCTGGGTGGCTGAGCATTTCCGCCTTGCTCTGTGATTGGCCGACTGACTGGCTGGTATGGGTTTTATTCAATAGATGGAGTTGAGTACCTGTGTCTTGGCGAATATTAGACATTATTATTAATATTATTATTATGATACCATTACCCTCACACCTGGGTACCTGTTGATTGGTTCATTCAACAGGTATATGAGAACAGGAATTTTTGACGGAAAGTTTCCCGCAATTTAGCGAAAGTTTGATAGACATTAAAAAAAATATTTACTCGTACATGAAAATTTTTGGATGTGGATTTCTGTTGGTTTGGAGCGAGCTACCAGAACTGTTGGTGATGTATATGATATTTATTGACCAGTCTCTCTCTCTCTCTCTCTCTCTCTCTCTCTCTCTCTCACAGACCCACAGATGGTGCACCATCTGTCGCCTCACATAACCTACTCTCACAGATCATCTTGATAACATTACTCCTTTACATCCACTTTGCCACCCAACCCAACCCAACCCAACCCAACCCAACCCAATCTAACCTAACTCTAACGTAACCTAACCTGTAACTAAAATAATCTCCTCTTCCTTCTCATCTCAGCATTGCTTTTCCTAGAATGAATCCTCGCCACATAATGTTCTCTTAATGTCAACAGCTTCTCTTCCTCGTCCGCTTCTTTCTCCTCTTCTTTCTCCTCCTCCTCCTCTTCTTTCTCCTCCTTCCCCTCCTTCCTGCCTGCCTGCACAGAGACATTAGCCGAATTGCCTCGACGCCTCTCTTGAAGTAACAAATTTAATAAGCGACCTCCAGCCTTCTGTCTCATTCCATACCCTCACCCTCCACACCCTCTTCATACCTCTTACCTCTAACCTCACCCTCCACACCCTCTTCATACCTCTTACCTCCAACCTCACCCTCCACACCCTCTTCATACCTCTAACCTCCAACCTCACCCTCCACACCCTCTTCTTACCTCTTACCTCCAACCTCACCCTCCACACTCTCTTCTTACCTCTAACCTCCAACTTCGCCCTCCAGCCTTCCCTCCCACTCCACACCCCCACACTCTCCAACCTTCCATCCCACTCCACACCCTTCCCTCCCACTCCACACCCCCACCCTCCAGGCATCCCTCCCACTCCACACCCCCACCCTCCAGGCATCCCTCCCACTCCACACCTCCACCCTCCAGGCATCCTTCCCACTCCACACCTCCACCCTCCAGGCATCCCTCCCACTCCGCACCACCCTCCAGGCATCCCTCCCACTCCACACCTTCACCCTCCAGGCATCCCTCCCACTCCACACCCCCACCCTCCAGGCATCCCTCCCACTCCACACCCCCACCCTCCACGCATCCCTCCCACTCCACACTCCCACCTTCCAGGCATCCCTCCCACTCCACACCTCCACCCTCCAGGCATCCCTCCCACTCCACACCTCCACCCTCCAGGCATCCCTCCCACTCCACACCTCCACCCTCCAGGCATCCCTCCCACTCCACACCTCCACCCTCCAGGCATCCCTCCCACTTCACACCCCCACCCTCCAGGCATCCCTCCCACTCCACACCCCCACCCTCCAGGCATCCCTCCCACTCCAAACCCCCACACTCTCCAATCTTCCCTCCCACTCCACACCCCCACACTCTCCAACCTTCCATCCCACTCCACACCCCCACCCTCCAGGCATCCCTCCCACTCCACACCTCCACCCCTCAACCTTCCCTCCCACTCCACACCTCCACCCCTCAACCTTACCTCCCACTCCACACCTCCACCCCTCAACCTTACCTCCCACTCCACACCTCCATCCCTCAACCTTCCCTCCCACTCCACACCTCCACCCCTCAACCTTCCCTCCCACTCCACACCTCCACCCCTCAACCTTCCCTCCCACTCCACACCTCCACTCCACACCCTTCCCTCCCACTCCACACCTCCACCCCTCAACCTTCCCTCCCACTCCACACCTCCATCCCTCCCACTCCACACCTCCACTCCACACCCTTCCCTCCCACTCCACACCTCCACTCCACACCCTTCCCTCCCACTCCACACCTCCATCCCTCGTCCTCTTTCCCACAACGATAAGCGGGTCATCGAATATTTCATTAACCTAGTGTGTCTAACAGAGCCAGACCATTAACCTGGTGTGTCTAACAGAGCCAGACCATTAACCTAGCGTGTTTAAAAGAGCCAGACCATTAACCTTGCGTGTTTAAAAGAGCCAGACCATTAACCTTGCGTGTTTAAAAGAGCCAGACCATTAACCTTGCGTGTTTAAAAGAGCCAGACCATTAACCTTGCGTGTTTAAAAGAGCCAGACCATTAACCTAGCGTATCTGAAGAACCAGACCATTAACCTAGCGTGTCTAAGAGAGCCAGACCATTAACCTAGCGTTTCTAACAGAGCCAGACCATTAACTTAGCGTGTCTAAGAGAGCCAGACCATTAACCTAGCGTGACTAACAGAGGCATACCATTAACCTAGCGTGTTTAAAAGAGCCAGACCATTAACCTAGCGTGTCTAAAGAACCAGCCCATTAACCTTGCGTGTCTAACAGAGCCAGACCATTAACCTAGCGTGTTTAAAATAGCCAGACCTTTAACCTAGTGTGTCTAAAAGAGCCAGACCCTTAACCTAGCGTGTCTAAAAGAGCCAGACCATTAACCTAGCGTGTCTAAAGAACTAGACCATTAACCTTGCGTGTCTAACAGAACCAGACCATTAACCTAGCGTATCTAACAGAGCCAGACAATTAACCTAGGTTGTCTAACAGAGCCAGACCATTAACCTAGCGTGTCTAACAGAGCCAAACCATTAACCTAGCGTGTCAAACAGAGTAAGACCATTAACATAGCGTGTCTAACAGAGCCAGACCATTAACATAGCATGTCTAACAGAGCCAGACCATAAACATAGCATGTCTAACAGAGCCAGACCATTAACATAGCATGTCTAACTGAGCCAGACCATTAATCTGACTTTTACTACGTTTATATATTCTCGTCAGTGATCTAGAGTCATGTATTAATTAGCCTTACTTAACCTGTCATTAACTCCCGCCTCCAGGTTAATGATGTTGTATTAATCAGTCAAGTCAACAGGTTTCGTGCCGTTATATATCACCTGGGGCTGAATTGTCACCACCGTGTCTCGCTAATTCCTGTCGTGGGATACACCTGCGTAAAAAAATAATTGAATTTAATCTACCTCTGTTGTCTACCTGAGAGGTCCTTTGGTTGAATCTGTCTTACTAAAAAAATACTTTAATTAAATTTACCTGTCTAATTTACCTGTCCAACGAAATCATTTAAATTATTTTTTCTGTCCCAACACTACTTTATTTTCAAGGTCTTTATTTTAATTAAACTTACCTGTCTATTAATTCCCCCAAAACACCTGTCCCAACATTCCCATACCATTCAAGCTCTTATTAAACCTTCCCGTCCAAAAACAACAAAAATTAATTGCACTCACCTGTCTAACCAACTCCATTTATTTAATCTACCTGCCTATTAAACCTCGCCCCCTAATTTCACCTGTCCAACATACTTCTTTCATTATCTGTCTAAAAATAATATTGACCATCATGTACACACACCTGACTAACAAGCTTTTTAGCCTAGTCTTATATCTGTCTTGTAAATTGCTCCTGGTATAATTATTTGTCAAATTAATCACCCCCTCGTTTAACTAATTTGTGAAAAAAAACCACTTTCACTAAATTACTTGCCCTATAAAATTAATTTCATTATTATCGATCTTTATTATAAGTTACTTTCTTCAATACTTTCTTTCCTAATTAATTACTTTCATAATACTTTCTTATCAGTCATACATCAAATCAACCATACCCTTCTATCAAGTGTAATTAAGTATTCTCATTGACCTGAAAGACATATTGCAGTGACCTTACCTAACCTTAGTGGCACTGTTTCTACTTTTCGTTCAATTTAGGACTGGAGAGAGGGAGGGGGTGGAGGTAGGAGGGGGGGGGAGTCAATGAGAAAAGACTGGACACACAATGGGTGGACTCTACTGTGTTAGGTTGAAATTAATCTCATTTACTTCTGTTCAAACAAGAGAGAAAAAAATATTAATATCCCGTTTTATGAAATCCTCCATCAGTTAGGTTAGGAAAGGCATAGCCTCTCTAGATGAAATCCCTCCCCCCCCCCCCCCCCCCTGTTGAGTAATTTATCACCTGAATAACTACTCATTACCTTAATTACAAAACTGAACTTATTTATTTATTAGACTTATTTAATTCGTTATTTACTTTATTAGTCACATTATTAATTCATTTACCTTTAACTATTAATTTCACCCTTTCATCCATCCCTTACAGGTGTTATATCTCTATTTTTTGTAAGAGTCATAATACCTACAGTAACTACAGTATCTTAAAGTGACTCATATAACATTATCTTACCCCATTCTTGTTTGTATATATATCAGTTATTATACTCCTTTATGTTCTTATGTTTCGTCTTACACTGATACGGTTACATTGTGTCTGTCTGGTCACTCACACAGGTCTTTCGTTTTATTGATTCAGTATTGATGATCTCTCTCTCTCTCTCTCTCTCTCTCATCACCACCACCACAACATCAACTAAAACGAACAAAGATTCCACAAATACCATAAAATTACCCGTAATTTTCACGGTCGTCAGAAGAGCTGCATATAGAGTTCTCTCTTTTTTTACCCACCTTTTCCTCTTCCTCCTTTCCCCTTCCCCCCATCCGTACTCAACCTCCTCCCCCTCCTTCCCATCACAGCCACACGTCCTCCTCTAATCCACCATTCCCCCTTCACCTCCTCTTCTCCCCCAACCTCTCCCTCCCTCACCACCACCGCTAAACAACACCCAGCTTATCACCACCACCACCGCTTCAACGAGACCTCCCAAAAGAGAGAAAAAATTACAAAACCTTTACCGTCATGCAGGTACTCTTAGAAGCCTTAATTAAGCACCAGGTACATGACGTTCTAATGAGCTCAGGTAATAATTATTTGTTGAGAGAGTCAGAAAATAGAATTCATTAGCCGCCTCGATGATATTCATTTGTTATTTTCCTTCCAATTAGTTACGTGTTTTTGATGTATGTAATAACAGTGGGTTGTTTTAAGGTACAGTGAAACCTCTATATTACGGACTATGTAGAGATGAAAGTCCGATATATCGAGGGTCCGTTAAGTGTAAAACCTCCATTTAACGAACCCTATAGAGATGAAAGTCCGTTATATCGAGGGTCCGTTAGTGGGAACCTCTATTTAACGGACTATGTAGAGATGAAAGTCCGATATATCGAGGGTCCGTTAAGTGTAAAACCTCCATTTAACGAACCCTATAGAGATGAAAGTCCGTTATATCGAGGGTCCGTTAGTGGGAAACCTCTATTTAATGGAGTATATAGAGATGGAAGTCCGTTATATCGAGGGTCCTTTAAGTGTAAAACCTCCATTTAACGAACCCTATAGAGATGAAAGTCCTTTATATCGAGGGTCCGTTAGTGGGAAACCTCTATTTAACGAAGTATATAGAGAAGAAAGTCCGCTATATCGAGGGTCCGTTAAGAGTAAAACCTCCATTTAACGAACCCTATAGAGATGAAAGTCCGTTATATGGAGGGTCCGTTAATGGGAACCTCTATTTAATGGAGTATATAGAAATGAAAGTCCGTTATATCGAGGGTCCGTTAAGTGTAAAACCTCCATTTAACGGATAACATGGAGAGATAAGTCCGTTATATGGAGGTTTCACTATATTGTTGAAAATAACTTATTATAATTTAGTTTAATGTATAATTTCTTGTATCTGCTGAATTATACCAGATTTTGAGGATAATTATTCCGGATATCGGGAGTGTCGATGCTATGTGTAGTAGGAATTGTGCCATTAGCGCCAATATATCCAGGAGCGCCACTAATCAACCCTATTCAGTGTCGATTAGCGTCAGTCAAACGGATGAAGATTTGGACTCGTGGACTTGTTGCTGTTTCCGTAACATATTTAAGTAACTTTACGTAGCATCTTAACCATATAAGTAACTTAACATTCATCCAGAACATAATTAAGTAACACAAGTAAACTCTACTAAGTAACATAACAGTAAATACCTTCATCCAAAAAACAGTTAAGTAACATATATTAGTAATCATCTTCCTCTTAGAACACATATAAGTATCATAAGTAAAACATTTAAGTAAGTAGTTATATTAGAGAAGAGTGTGTGGGTGTTGGGAAGAGTTGGGTGGAGGATGTAAAGTGTGTGTGTGTGTGTGTGTGTGTTTGTGAAATAATAATATAATATACTATAGGAATAGCCGTGTGTGTGTCTGTTCTGGGCAGCCGAAACGGCATAATCGTTTTACATCAAACTTGGCGGAAAAATCGCAAAAAATTCATAGAGTGGAACAAACCTGGTCCTATGTCGATGGTTTCTTTAGGAAGGCATTAATTAACCATTTTATTTATGCTGGAAAACGATGTCGCTGTACGCTGTCAGCCGGACGGCGGTTGCGCGCTAGCCAAGCACGAGTGTTCAAACTTTCACAGGGAAAGAAGGGTCCACGATCACTTGTAATAATAATAAATGGTTTTTTAATAGAGTTGCAGCCGGTGGCTGAAAATACACAAACTTACATGTGATTTAAACATAATAATATGCATTTAATACATTTACAGGCTGTACAGTACATAAATCAGGAGCTGTTTATTATTTTAACAATAGATGGGATGGTGCTATTCTTATATCTATTAGTGCGGACTCTTATGGGCTGAATTTTGTTGTAGTGGCAGACTACATGAGGTGGGCTGGGGATTGCCGGTGGCACTAGGTGGCAATGATGAGGGTGGTGCAGTAGTCCACTGCCAAACCCTGCTAGTGCGTGGTGGTGGAGGTCACTGAGGGATGGAATTTCCAGGGTGGAGAGAGCGTTGTTGTAGCTAGAGTAGTCTGCGCCGAGCATAATTCTGTAAGCCCTCTTCTGTACCTTCTCTAGCTGATGTTGTTGGGTAGAGTTGAGGGAAGACGACCAGGCTGGTGACGCATGCGTTAATTTGGGAAGAATATATGCATTGTAGATAGTCCTCAGCTCTAGCGTGGGTGCCCCAAGTGGCCTGAGTCGTCATAGGATGTAGAGTTGGTACGAGGCTGCCTTGATTGTGTTGTTTACGTGGGCCTTCCGGTCCAGTTTGTGGTCTATAGTTACACCCAGGAGTTTGGCAGACTGCTCTAACTAGAGAGGATGGGCACCCACTGTAACTGCTGAAGCTTGCACTGGAGAAGTGGCGGTATTGAAGTGCATGACTACGGTTTTGGTGTGATTGATGGTGACCTTGTTCTCCGTAGTATATGCCTGTAGCCTGTCCAGGGTGCCTTGTAGTAATGAGTAGTCCGGTGCGGTGTTGTCCACTGCAACCCCCACAGTGCAGTCATCCATGTACTTCCACCTGTGAGGAGTGTCTGATAGAGCGTCGTTGATCAGGATTAGGAAGAGCAGTGGGGACTCTTTGTCCCTTGGGGAACACTGCAGGTGAGGTGTTGGAATGTGGAAACAGAACCTTGGTACCTCACTGCCTGACGACACTCACTCAGGAAATCAGTGAGCCATGAGACCAGGTTGGTGGGCAGCCCTAGTGCAATGGCCTTGTTGATAACAGTGCAGTGATCAACAGGGTCAAAAGCCTTCCTGAAGTCAACAAGGGCAACGGCCAGTGATGTTTTACGTTTCTCCAGGTTTTTGTGCAGAAAATCCAGGAGGCTAACTAAGCAGTGTGATATAGAGGAGGTTCTCATATTGCCAAATTGCTGTGGATCAATGACTGATAAATACTCGCAAATGCCCATTCAAAAACAAAGTCTTCACAGAGTAGACTGGGTATGGGGGTAATGGCAACTGGCTTGAGGTCATTAGGGGACTGTGGGGTGGGGACCTTGGGGATAGGGGTGACAAATGCGGTTTTCCATTCTTTAGGGCATTGTCTTTGTCTGAGGGATGCATTAATAATGAACAGAGGGGGGTGGCAAGTTCGACTGCAAACTCCTTGTAATTTTTGATTGGGAGGTCAATTGGGGTTGTGGAGCGTATAGCTTTAATTTTCAGGAGTTTGTTGGCAATTTCAAATGGTTGAACACTGGGAGAGGAGGAGGGGGAGGGTAAGTAGGCCGGGGGGAGAGTGAGGTCAAGACTGGGTAGGGAATGACATATGGTAGCAAAGTGGTTATTAATTGTCTCAGCTGCCTCCTCACTGGGTGAATGAGAGATAAAAGGAAATGTGGGAGACTGATGGTTAAGACCACAGAGATCTCCTACCTTAGAGTACCACTGACCGATGCCGACATCCTTGAGGCCGTGCACTTTCCTGGGATAATAAGACTTCTTGGCTGACTTGATTTCTCTGACGACCTGGCTACGTAGACTTTTGTACAGGCGGTTGTTGGTGTAGTATGCCGTGTGTATGTGTGTGTGTGTGTGTGTGCAAGTATGTGGTTGTTTGTACATCTCAAATTCCTTACCAACATTAACAACCTAAACTACCTAGTTCTATCTTAAACTAGCCTATTAAGCCTTTTATTTTCCGGCACTGCACTCGATCGCCATCACTTCCTCAACTGTAACGTCAGGTGCTCATATAACTGACTAAACTAACTATAGCAAGCACTGTATCTTTTTTGTCACCATTTTTCCTTCACCACTTAATGTAGTTGTACCTTTTTTGGCAATTTTCTTTTTTGGTTACACATAAAACACGATACATTTTACATCTCTTATGAAAAAAGTTGAATCTAATTTCCTTTGATTTGTTGTTATTTTTTATTTTGTTTTTACTTACATGGCAGCGATGAAATAGTCTAGCGCTATGTAAACACTGATGATTTTAGAGCCGAACGTACATACAAATTCTGTTGTGTGTGTGTGTGTGTGTGTGTGTGTGTGTGTTTTGGCGGGGAAGGAAGGGGGGGGGGTACTTTAAATTGCTCAGGTAATTGCAGAAAATTTTAGGTGTTTAGTGAGATTGTGTTTTTGTTTGCATCATCAGGTCAAGGGAGTACTGTTATTACCTTAAATCTTGGCTATTGTTACTTTAAATCCTAGCTATTGTTACTTCAAATCTTGGCTATTGTTAATTTAAATTCTACCTATTGTTATTTTAATTCCTGGCTATTGTTACTTTAAATCCTGGCTATTGTTACTTTAAATCCTGGCTATTGTTACTTTAAATTCTACCTATTGTTATTTTAATTCCTGGCTAGTGTTACTTTAAATCCTGGCTATTGTTACTTTAAATCCTGGCTATTGTTACTTTAAATCCTGGCTAGTGTTACTTTAAATACTGGCTAGTGTTACTTTAAATACTCCTTATTGTTACTTTAAATCCTGTTTTTTGTTGTTACCTTTTATATTCCGTTATTGGTGAAAATCGGTGCCTCTAGTGCCGGGCAGAAAATGGCACTATATCGTTATTCTTTTTTAAATCCTTCTTCCTTTCTGCCTCACACTATAGACTTTTATTTTATTTATATATAGAAAAGAGGTAAAGTCGCAGATGAAAATGGCCGCCATTATGGGTCAACTCCCAAAGTGCCGTATAAAAAAAAAAAGTAAATATTCACATAGAGTTTTTTTTTCCCCCACAATACCGATCGTAAAATTCCTTTATGGAGTAAACCTCAGGTCGATCATTTGAAGGTCGATGATGTTCATTATATATCCGTCCAAGTATGAAGGTGTTTTATAATGACTCTATTAAAAACTAATGGATAATTAAAAGAGATTTATCTTTAATGTCTCAATTTACCGTACAACTTTTTTTTTAAGGGGTTATAGTTGTTATTGTGTATATATATATATAAATACACAGAGATATACATACACACACACATACACAGACATATATATACAAGCACAAAGGAGTAGGTGAAGGAGAATGGTGTAGGGAGGTCAGGGGGAAGGAAGGGGGCGGGTAGGGAGGTCAAGGGGGGGAGGAAGGGGGCGGGTAGGGAGGTCAAGGGGGAGGAGGGGCGGGTAGGGAGGTCAAGGGGAAGGAAGGGGGCGGGTAGGGAGGTCAGGGGGGGGAGGAAGGGGGCGGGTAGGGAGGTCAGGGGGGAGGAAGGGGGAGGGAGGAAAGATAGGTCGGGGGATCATTACCATAAATTAGGTGTAGTCTTGCCAAGGTAGACCATAGAGGAACCCTTACCTCGCACCTGCCACCTGTCATTACCATTATTTACACACACACCCACACACACACACACACACACTTCACTCTTCCTTGCGTGATTATAGCTTTTAATCAACACTTTGGACAGTGTCATCAATGATCATCACCACCACACTAACCTAACCAAACGTAACCTACCCTAACCAAACCTAACCAAATCTAACCAAACCTACCCTAACCTACCCTAACCAAACCAAACCAAACCTAACCTACCCACACCAGAGCCTCTCCTACAATCTCATCCTTTAGAAAATATTGCAAGATACAGTGACAAGAGGTTTACTTCGTCTCTGATGTCTTAGGCTTTTAGTGAACATCAGATGTGTGTGTGTGTGTGTGTGTGTGTGTGTGTGTGTTGTAGGGCAGCCAGGCCACTCACCTGAAGAGTTTACCTGGTTGTGGCTATAGGTATTGGAAGTATAGGTAAGGTAATGGTGATTTAATATGTAAGATGGACAAGTATTGGGAGATTGTGTGTCTATAGGTAATATAGGTAAGATGATGACACCTATGGAAAGGAAAGATGAGGTGATGTGTCTATAGGTATTAATGATAGGTAAGGAAATAGGGTAACATAAGGTAGGTAAATCTATAGCTAAGAGCTCAAGGGAAGAATATGATGATGATGATGACGATGATGATGATGATAATGACGATGATGATGATGATGATGCTGATGATGACGATGATGATGATGATGATGATGATGATGATGTGTGTTTATGGAGACATTTTCGAGGGAACATAACAGCTCGTCTTGAATGTAAAGTGTGTGTGGGGAAGGGGAGGGTGGTGAGCCCTGGGCAACTTTTCAAAGCAAAGTGTCCTAATGAGTTTGAAAGTTGAGGAAACTAGATAGAGGGATGACAGGCTGCCCCGGACAGACGTGAATAGTTTGACGATAAACTTTGTCGTCGGGTGGCAGAGAGGGTGAAGTGACCACGTGGATGACAGAGGGAGAAGTGACCACGTGGATGAGAAAGAGGGGGGGACGACCACGTGCATGGCAGGGAGGGAGCAGTGACCACGTGCAAGACCAAGAGGGAGGGACGACCACGTGCTATAATTATTCGTGCATGACAAAGAGGGAACGAAAAATCATATGGTATCAAAATTCCCCCATGAAAACAAAATCTAAGCGTGTTGTGCGTTATCTTCGTGTTTCTTCTCTTCCCTCTTTCTCCCTCCTTCCTCCCTCATTCTCCTCCTCACCCTCTTCCGCCCTCCTCCCTCCTTCATTCTCCTCCTCCTACCTGCCCTCTTCCACCCTCTCCTCCTCCTCTCCCCCCCCCCCTCTAATACTTTACGTCTACTTGGTTACATAGAGTTTTCTTAAGGTGTTGATATAGCAAAAAGACGAATGGTTGTCCATGGTGGAAAAAAAAATATCCTGGTGATACGTCAAGATGGATTAGATGGTGTTTTTGTTTTTTTCTAGGAAGGGGGACGTTTTTTTTTGTAAGGTGGGTTGGAGATTGGGTTTTTAAGGTGTGTTAAATTTTTTTTTTAGGTGGGTCCAAGGTGGGTTGAAGGTGGGTTTTTTTTAAGGTGGGTTGAAGATTGGGTTTTTAAGGTGTGTTCAATTTTTTTTTTTAGGTGGGTCCAAGGTGGGTTGAAGGTGGGTTTTTTTTTTAGGTGGGTTGAAGATTGGGTTTTTAAGGTGTGTTCAATTTTTTTTTATGTTTTTTTTTTTAGTTTTGTTTAAGGTGGGTTATATTTTTTTTAAAGTTATTATTAAGGTAGACCTCTTAGGTGACTTTCGAAGTTAATCTTGTCATATCCTTTTGTAAATAGGTGTGAATTATTACACCTGTTTGATTCGTTACCTGTCTAACACCTTTCTAAAATACCTCTTTCGAAAGTTGATTTTTTTTAGAACACCTCGCCTGTTGCTCACTCTCCTATCCCTCTTCTGTCTTACTCCCATCCCTCCCTCCCTCCCTCCCTCCTTCCCTCCCTTACCTTCCCATCCCTTCTTCCCTCCCACTCTAATCCCCCTTTTCCCTCTCACTCCCATCTCATTCTCCCTCTCCACTCCATTCCTTTTTCTCTTCCACACCCAACACTCTCCCCTTCTCCCCCCCATTCCATCCCTCTTTCCCTCACCCACCCATTCCTCCTTCTCTTCCATTCCACCCCTCCCACCTTCTCTAACTCGCCCATCCCTCCTCTTCCATTATCCCCCTCCCTCCTTCCCTTACCCGTCAATTCCTACTTCTCTCCCATTCTACCCCTCCCTATTTCCCCCTCCCGCCCATTCCTCCTTCTCTCCCATTCCCGCTTCCATTCCTCACCCTACCTCCCTCAAACTCCCCAGGGGACCAAGGTGTTTGTACCACACATGTTGTTGCTCAGTATTTCAGGTTTGCACGCATAAGCATTTTTCCAGTGTGGGTAATGTCCGATGAACCGAAGATTGTTATTATTATTATTATTTCGAGTCGACCCTGAAGACTAGAATGAGTCGTCGATTGAGGTGATGGTACTTTTGAAGCAGTGGCTTAACCATTCAAGGACGACAGTTTAACCCTTTATACCCTTTAAGGACAATGGTTTAACCCTTTGAAGGCGACGTTGTGACCCTTTGATGAAGAATATTAAACTTTTTGAGAACGATGATTTGTCCCTTATGAAGACGACAGTTTAACCCTTTGAGGATGGTGTTTTAACCCCTTTAGGATAATGCCTCAAGCCTTCATTCCTCAAAGGGTTAAATATAATACATTGTTACAGCGTCTTGTAGGAGGTGTTGGCACTTCAGGACACACACACACACACACACACACACACACCTAACGATATTATAAACAGAAGCCCGTAAATAAAATCCTTAGAAAACATAAAAAAAAAAATCCTACTATCATGACAGGTAATACTGACGTGGGCGAGGGGGCAGAGGTAGGGGGGGTGACCTGACCTCAACACACCTACGTCTCGGGATAGCTGGTGGAGTGACGGTAGTTAGTATCACCTTTAACCACCCCAGAGCTCTACCTGGCTACTGTGTGAGGCGATGATTGAAAAAAAATATATATACCTGACAGACTACACAGTTCTCTTTACCGTAGGAGAGAACCGCAGCGGGGGGGGGGGGGGGACCGCAAGAGGCAACTGCAGGGGAAGTGGCCGGCTTGTTAGTGTGTGTGTGGATGTAAACGCGAGGTGGTGAGGTGAAGTGATGAAGGGATAGAGAATAATGGTTGATGCTTGGATGTAGAGAGAGAGAGAGAGAGAGAGAGAGAGAGAGAGAGAGAGAGACCCCCCACCCTGTAAGTCAAGAGACCAAACTACACTTAGGTAACTACACCTAGGTATCATCTGGCGTGTCTTCCTCACTCAATCTAACTTTGCCAATTTTGAGTCCTGTACCCCGGCAGTAATTATGACGTGTTTGGCCGGGTCATGTGTGTGTGTGTGTGTCCTCCCAGCCCAAGAATGTTATGGGAGTTTGTATCCATCTGACTGACACTTCTTCCAATCCTTCTTCACTTTCATTTTAACATACATACATTCTTCCTGCCATAATTACATACATACATACATACATACATACCCTAAGAGATTAAGAGACACAACAAACTCATCGCAACAAATCCCTCCAAGAGGCTATAATTTTTCCCTCATATTATTTCATCAATCTGTCCGATATTGGGAAAATTCTGTTAATGAGAATATCCAGTAATGAGAAGTGCGTTATTGAAAGGGTTTTACTGCATCCATTACTTTATTGAGAAGTCCGTTATTAAGAGGGTTTACTGTATCCATTACTTTATTTTGTCCGTTATTGAGAGTAGTTTACTGTATCCATTACTTTATTGAGAGGAGTTTACTGTACCCATTACTATATTGAGATTCCGTTATTGAGAGGGTTTACTGTATCCATTACTTTATTGAGAGGGTTTACTGTACCCATTACTTTATTGAGAGTCCGTTATTGAGAGGGTTTACTGTATCCATTACTTTATTGAGAGGGTTTACTGTACTCATTACTTTATTGAGAGTCCGTTATTGAGAGGAGTTTACTGTAGCCATTACTTTATTGAGATTCCGTTATTGAGAGGGTTTACTGTACCCATTACTTTATGGAGAGTCCGTTATTGAAAGGCGTTTGCTGTATCCTTTACTTTATTGAGAGTCCGTTATTGAGAGGGTTTACTGTACCCATTACTTTATGGAGAGTCCGTTATTGAAAGGAGTTTACTGTATCCATTACTTTAGTGAGTCCGTTATTGAGAGGGTTTACTGTACCCATTACTTTATGGAGAGTCCGTTATTGAAAGGAGTTTACTGTATCCATTACTTTATTGAGTCCGTTATTAAGAGGGTTACTGTATTCATATATTCCATTCAATAATTGTCATCTCAGAATCACTCGCATGCATCATAGATTATTCTCTTGATCCCCCTCTTAATTCCCTCACTCATGCATGAGGCCATCGTTACTCGCCACTGTTCGTCATTACTCGCCACTGCTCACTACTGCTCGCCACTGCTCACCATTACTCGCCACTGCTCGTCATTACTCGCCATGACTCGCCACTACTCGCCACTGCTCACTACTGCTCGCCACTACTCGCCACTGCTCTCCATTACTCACCACTATTCGCCATTGTTCACTATTACTCGCCGCTACTCGCCATCTCCTCTTCATAGTCACTGTAAATCCCCTACTTTCAATCCTGGACATGTCCTAGTTGATCGCTGGCTCTCATTAATTTCTGTCGCGCCCCCTACGATAAATCAGCCTTCTCTCCCTCTTCCTCTCTGGTGTCTCTCTCACTGTCTCTGTCTGTTCGTTAGTCTCTCTCTCTCTCTCTTTCTTTGTCTGATCATCTCTCTCTCTCTCTCTGGCCTTTATACAGTGAATGTACTTCCATTTCCACCGTCACATAGCGGAAATCCTCCGCTATATTTACTTTCTATCGACTTTCTAACTACTTTCTACTTTCTATTTACTTTTAATTTGGTTTATCTACTTTCTACTTTATATTTACTTTCTATTTACTTTCTAGCTAATTTCTATGTACTTTCTAACTACTTTCCTCAATTTCTAAAATCACTTTCTCGGTTTCCAAACTCTTATGTAATTGATCCAACTTCCACATTTTGAAACTACTTCCCCAGGTACCAACTTTTACCATTACCTTTCCAACTTCCAAC
Source organism: Homarus gammarus (assembly GCA_958450375.1). Lineage (NCBI taxonomy): Eukaryota > Metazoa > Arthropoda > Malacostraca > Decapoda > Nephropidae > Homarus > Homarus gammarus. The sequence continues at coordinate 550,939 of CAUDMG010000603.1, forward strand.
CACTAAAACAACTGTACTTCCCCAATTAATAACCTTTAAAGTCACTTCCCCAACTCCCAACTCTTAAAACTACTTTCCCGACTACTAACCCTTAAATCTACTTTCCCAAATACTAACCGCTAGGACCACTTCCCCAATTCCCAGAGTCTTGACCACTTTCCCACCAGCTACCAGACACTTGGGTGATCTTAAGGACTCATTCCCTCTTTCTTTCTCACCATGATCTGCTCCCTGTTCCATCTCCGTCTACATGAATTACTCCCTTTTCCATCTCCCTTTAGTTACTTCTTATTCCATCTCCCTTAAGTTTCTCCCCGTTCCTGTTCCATGTAGTTGCTCCCTATTCTATCTCCCTTTAGTTACTCCCTGTTCCTCCTCTCCTTCCCCTCCCATTAATTCTTCAGTTCCTTTCCAACTTCTCTCCCTTAGCCCCAGTGCTCCCCAGGGCAAGAGTTAAGTGTAGGCCTCTGGTTACTTGGTTCACTGTGGTAATTCCTATTGGTGATGTTGTGGTGGTGGTCGTGGTGTTTGGTGTGGTGTGGTGGTGGTGGTGTGGTGGTGGTGGTGGTGTGTGGTGGTGTGGTGGTGGTGGTGGTGGTGTGGTGGTGGTGGTGTGTGGTGGTGGTGGTGTGTGGTGGTGGTGGTGGTGGTGGTGTGGTGTGGTGGTGGTGTGGTGTGGTGGTGGTGGTGTGTGGTGGTGGTGGTGGTGGTGGTGTGTGGTGGTGGTGTGTGGTGGTGTGGTGGTGGTGGTGGTGGTGGTGGTGTGGTGGTGGTGGTGTGTGGTGGTGGTGTGTGGTGGTGGTGGTGGTGGTGGTGTGTCTGCAGGGGTGGTCTGAAAAATGGCAAATGAAATTCAACACCAGCAAGTGCAGCGTACTTAATATTGGAAGAACAAATACTGTCAATGTATACAGTCTTAACAACATCAACCTAGAGAAGTCGACTTGTGAAAGAGACCTAGGGGTACTTGTGAGGCCGGACCTGCGGCCTAAAAAACAGTGCGTTAATGTTCGAAATAAGGCAACCAGAGTATTGGGTTTTATATCTAGAAGTGTAAGTAACAAGAGTGCAGAGATCTTATTGCAACTATATCTTGCGCTAGTCAGGCCGCACCTCGATTATGCGGTTCAGTTCTGGTGCCCTTATTATGGAATGGCTATCAATTCACTAGAGTCGGTGCAGCGAGGAATGATGAAAATGATTCCGGGACTTAGAAACCTTCCATATCAGGATAGGTTAAAGAAACTAAACTTGCATTCCCTAGAAAGACGAAGAGTGCGGGGAGATATGATAGAAGTATTTAAGTGGGTGAAAGGAATCAATAAAGGGGATATAGATAAAGTTCTTATAATATCCGAGCAGGATAGGACTCGGAACAACGGATTTAATTTGGATAAGTTTAGGTTTAGGAGGGAGACAGGAAGGAACTGGTTTACAAATAGGGTGGTGGACGAGTGGAACAAGCTTAGCAACTTTGTAGTAAGTGCTGGAACGCTGGAAAGTTTCAAAAGGAGGCTGGATAGATTCATGGATGATAGAGAGTGGTAGTAGCTCTCGACAGGAGCTGCCATGCACAGGCCAATCGGCCTATTGCAGACTCCTTATTTTCTTATGTTCTTATGTGGTGGTGGTGTGTGGTGGTGGTGGTGTGTGGGGGTGGTGTGTGGTGGTGGTGGTGTGTGGGGGTGGTGTGTGGGGGTGGTGTGTGGTGGTGGTAGTGTGGTGGTAGTATGGTGGCAGTGTGGTGGCAGTGGGGGTGATCTGTACTGACAGGCATGGTGGTGATAGTGTGGTGGCAGTGGTGGTGACAGTGGTGATGGCAATGGTGGTGGTAGTGTGGTGGTAGTATGGTGGCAGTGGTGGTGGTATTGTGGTGGTATTGTGGTGGCAGTGGTGGTGGTAGTGTGGTGGTGGTAGTGTGGTGGTAGTATGGTGGCAGTGGTGGTGGTAGTGTGGTGGTAGTATGGTGGTGGTAGTATGGTGGTGGTAGTATGGTGGTGGTGGTAGTGTGGTGGTGGTAGTGTGGTGGTGATAGTATAGTGGTGGTAGTATGGTGGTGGTAGTATGGTGGTGGTGGCAGCGGTGGTGGTGGTAGTGTGGTGGCAGCGGTGGTGATCTGTACTGGCAGGCGTGGTATAGATTTTTCGTTGTGTATTTACCACGGTAAAGCCATTTCAGAATGTGCTGTCTGAATCTGGCTGGCCCCGTGAGAGAGGTGGAGGGAGGAGGAAGAGAGATATATATAGATAGATGGAATAAAGCACAAAGAGAAATGTAATAGACGGATGAAAGTGTAGATACAAAAAGTGAGAGAGAGTTAATAATAGGTAAAAGAAGATATAGAAAGAATGAGAGGAAGATAAAGCTGCATACATATAGACCGCTAAATGATGGAAGAGTAAAACAGACAGACGGACAAACAGACAGGTATATAGTTAAATATGTGTGTGTGTGTGTGTGTGTGTGTGTGTGTGTGTACCTGTGTTGCGCATGGAGTTTTACATAAATTCCCAACCAGGTGTGTGTAACTTTTGACTTACTGCCAACAACACATTTTGTATGTATATAATTAAGAGAGGGGGGACAGATGTATAACTGTGCTGTATATATATTACCTCTGTATTTACCGACCTGTGGGGCCATTTGTGTTTGATTTAATATTTCAACAGTATTTTTTTTTTTTTTTTACATGTGAATGGCAGTTCCTCTGTTGGGGTATTTTTATACATACGTTTGCCAGCCAGGTGTTATACATATTCCAACAACCTGTACTGTATTTTTCTGGTGTTTTATGCAGTTTTTCAACACCGTGTTTCTATTTTGGGCGTGTAAATAAGAGCGCTTTTGTTAATCTCTGTTTCATGGAGGTATTTCTAACAGGAAGAATGTTGCTCTATGTTAAAGTGATATGTATGTATGTATGTATGTATGTACTGTACTGTACTATGTATGTATGTATGTATGTATGTATGTATGTATGTATGTACTGTACTATGTATGTATGTATGTATGTACTGTACTATGTATGTATGTATGTTTGTATGTATGTATGCACTGTACGTTTAAAGCACTAAACTATCACCTTTATTTCAAAGTATTAACAACTGTTACCACCTTAAAAAACATCTACTCTCTCTAGTATTACCAAACATGCAAACAAACCCAACCAGTGTTACCACCTGCAAGAGAAACCTTCCCTCCTTACATTAAAATTAACCTAAACCCGATAATTGCCCTGCAGTATTACCAATACCTTAAAAAACACACATGTCCTGTCCTACCAGTATTACCAGCTGCGAGTGGAACCCTTCTTAATTACCTCATTATTATCACACCTGTGTATATTGGTTCTTTTTCCATCAGTATTACCTAGAAAGAAGAAAGAGATGGAGAAATGTGTGTGTGTGTGTGTGTGTGTGTGTGTGTGTGTGGTCACTACACAATGACCACCGGTGTTTCTAGCTCTGCATCACCGACGATAGCCGCCGTCGCGTCCCGCCATCAGCACCAGACTTGGATAATTCCCCTCCAAGATCTCCTCTCGAAGTTGATAATTAGACCCTTGACATCTACATCACCCGGCCGTCCTCCCCCTTTATATCCTCTAAGCTCAGTCGTTAATGGATGTATCTTACGTTCTTACGGCCATCGAAAGCGAGAACTTGACTGTTCATGAGGCTGCTTCAGGAATATTTATACAAGAGGTTCTTCCTGTGTCTCCTCTCTCCTCCTGGTTACCCCCCCCCCCCCCTCCCCTATCACAGACGTCCCAGACACTCCGTGAGCACCGTCGGATTTATACAACGACCAACACCCGTCACAACCGGGGCTGTGTTCAGGGGCTTGACCAGACCGAGCGGCCTCTTTGACCTGGTTTACGAGGGCTGGATGTCACCGCCGGGAAGGTCTTGGCGACGAGGAGGATCATCAGCCACCACCAAACGGGTCGAATTGAGCGGGTTCTTAACGCCTGGGGAACGAGGTCGGAGAGTCGTAAATTATCTCGGCATCATCTTCGGTTGTCGGGGGCAGCTGGTGGCCGAGGAGGCTCCAGGACACCAGGAGGACCTCAGAAGGACTCCAGAAGGGCCCGGAAAAGAGGGCTATGCCGTGGAGGATCAGGGTGTATTAGGGAGGTGAGGGGCGGTGGGCCGTGATGAGTTCGACCTTCCCCGAGGATTGGAGAGGTCGAGGGCGGAGTTGGTGGTCGTCGATCTCTCAAGTAATGGGGGTCGCTATCTCTGGCGATATTGGCGACGCCGTCAACCTTCTGCAGGAGACGACCTCGAGGGTTCACCCGGGGATTTGCTTGGCTGAATAATTTGGGGTTAACCTTTACTTACTTCCGCGTACACACACACACACACACACACACACACACACCCTATATTCCGTTATAAACCCATTTTAAAACACTATTCACAACATAATTCCAAAAATGACACCAGTACAATGAAACAACCGTAAAACAGACAACTTAACAGACAATGTTAGGACTATAGACGACAAACTAAATTGGAAACCACACGTCAGTGAAGTTGTCAAACCCTCCAGTTTCCGTCTCCACCTCCTCCGCCGAGTCAAGTCCCTCGGAGTTCCTGCGCCCGAGCTCCTCGGTGTTTACTCATCATTCATACTTCTCAAGCTCACCTATGCCTCTCCTACCTGATCTTCCTCCCTAAATGCCACACAACGTAAACACATAGAAAAAGTGCTAAAGAGGGCATGCAAGATTATTCTCTCCCCTTCCTACTCCACATATCACGAAGCGCTCAACACACTGACCCTCTCGGCTCTCACTGACCATCACCAAGACCTCATCTGCAAATTTGGTTAGAAGCTTCTGCACCATCCTCGACACCGGCTCCTACTACCACCCGAGATCCCTCGTTCGCGAATTGCTGTTCGACACCACAACCGCATCCAGCCCATACGACACGTACTGATCGCTATAAGAACATCCCAGTCCCAACTATTGTAAAAATTATCAACAACTCGTAATCAACCAGTGTTTTCACTCCCAGCCCATCTTACCTTTTTGCACTGTCACTGTTGAAATGCCCTGTAATATGACCGTCTCCCCACCTAGTTATTATATATCATATTTGTATCACTTATGTTACTTGTATATTATTTGTCAATCAAATGACCCATTCCCCAATTACGTATGCAAGTGTATATTTGCAGCCTTCCGGCTGCCATGCTCTTTCAATAAACCGCCAATTAATAATTATTATTATCACACACACACACACACACACACACACACACACACAAACAAACAAACAAACGTTTGCATTTTTCCCATTCTGTTTAACGCATAACAAGTAATTAAGAAAATTTTCCTGTGTACAAAGCGTCACATTCTTCATATGACCCACACGTCAGCGGGAGGTCCTGTGATAAATTATGCTTCACCACGTTTAACAAGACCGACCAACGTGGCATTATTATTATTATTATTATTATTGTTGTTGTTGCTGTTGTTGTTGTTGTTGTTGTTGTTGTTTAAAACATGAGGGTAAAACTGTCGCTCATTCTTCATCCAAACAAAGATAATAATAACAAAAAGATTAACAACAGACCTGTGGGGAGGAAAACAAACGATGAAGAGAATGAAACAGCTCACCAGGGTCATTATACTTGAAACGTAGGAAAGAAACTTTAATTTGAAACTAAACACTTTTATACTGCCATTACCACCAGCACTTATTCACTATCACCAGGATATCACTATCAACACTCAGCTGCCACTATCACGAAGACATCACCATCACCACTAACATTCAGCTGCCACTATCACCAGAACATCACCATCAGCGTCCCTTTACTATCAATCCCTTCAACTCCTTGCTCTGGTCTGCCTACGATACCCCAATCACCATCACCATAACTACCCCCTTAGGATCCACTCTACTTCCCTTTTACGACCACCACAATTACTCTCTCTCTCTCTCTCTCTCTCTCTCTCTCTCTCTCTCTCTCTCTCTCTCTCTCTCTCCTTCACACCCTTATCTTGGAACCTCTCTCACTACTCTCCCTTTCCCCTCACCACAATTATTCTCCCTACCTCTCTCCCTCCTTGACACTCCTAACTTGGAACCTTTATCTCTACTCTCCCTTTCCCCTCACCACAATTACTCTCCCTACCTCTCCCTGACCCCCCCCCCCACAACTAGGAGCGTCTTGGCCATAGATTCCCAGGCTGTAAGGTACTAATGCCAGCTAAGAATTAAATCAACTTGTACGCCGGACCTTTAGTGATCGCAAAGACCCGCCAGGCAGGTATGACTACGAACTGAGACTCGTAGAGAAGGTGCAGGAACTCGTAACTTGAGGGGGGGGGGGAGGTGTGTGTGGTTATGGCTCCCTGGACAGACATTTCTCCTCTCTCTCTCTCTCTCTCTCTCTCACGCTGGTCCTTTTCTTTCCTCCTCTTTTTTTCCTCCTCACTCCTTCCCTCTCCTCCTGCTGTTCCTTCCCTTCCCTGCTCCTTCATTCTCCTCACTTGTATCAGTAATAAAAGTAACTTAAGCAAGTAACACAAATAAGTAACAAAGAAATGCCACACATATAAATAACACATAAGTAACATGAACAAGTAACACAGTAAGTAGCACAGTAAGCAACACAAGAAAAACAATAAATAACAAAGTAACACAACAAGTAACACAGTAAGTAGGACAGTAATTTGCACAGTGAGTAACACAGTAAATAACACAAATAAGTAACAAAGTAAATAACACAAATAAATAACAAATAAGTAACAGTAAATTACACTATAAGTAACACAGTAAGTAACACAAATAAATAACACTGTAAATAACACAATAAATAACAAAGTTAGTAGCACAGTAAGTAACACAGAGTGAAGTTCCTCAAGTAGCGTCAAATCAGGAGCTCTACGGTTGTATGAATTTACTTGAGGAATCTTTTTCACGTTTTGGAGTTTCCGACACAAGCAAACTTTTCTGCTCGCATCAGCTTCCTCTACCAGCAAGGCGACCTTCTTCTTCTTCTTCTTCTTCTTCTTCTATTATTTGTTGTTAGCTGTTTGAACTCCCTCTACACCAAAGGATTGCTACACAACAGTCATAGTAATAAATAATAATAATAATAAATGAATGAAAGTATCTGTAGGGAGACAGACTATAATGGGAGGAAGTTATTCACTCTGTATAACATTATTCACTGTTGGGGGAGGCTAAGGTGTGGATACATTAATTACTGTTTTCTTTTTAATTTCAGGTAGATTATGTGTGTTATTTTCTAGGCAGCACTGGTGAAAGGTTGTGTTGTGTTGTAAGGTCACCCCACACTAAGGAGGTCTAGTGTTGTGTTGTTAGGTCACCCCACACTAAGGAGGTCTATTGTTGTGTTGTAAGGTCACCCCACACTAAGGAGGTCTATTGTTGTGTTGTAAGGTCACCCCACACTAAGGAGGTCTATTGTTGTGTTGTAAGGTCACCCCACACTAAGGAGGTCTATTGTTGTGTTGTTAGGTCACCCCACACTAAGGAGGTCTATTGTTGTGTTGTAAGGTCACCCCACACTAAGGAGGTCTATTGTTGTGTTGTTAGGTCACCCCACACTAAGGAGGTCTAGTGTTGTGTTGTAAGGTCACCCCACACTAAGGAGGTCTATTGTTGTGTTGTTAGGTCACCCCACACTAAGGAGGTCTATTGTTGTGTTGTAAGGTCACCCCACACTAAGGAGGTCTATTGTTGTGTTGTAAGGTCACCCCACACTAAGGAGGTCTATTGTTGTGTTGTAAGGTCACCCCACACTAAGGAGGTCTATTGTTGTGTTGTAAGGTCACCCCACACTAAGGAGGTCTATTGTTGTGTTGTTAGGTCACCCCACACTAAGGAGGTCTATTGTTGTGTTGTAAGGTCACCCCACACTAAGGAGGTCTATTGTTGTGTTGTAAGGTCACCCCACACTAAGGAGGTCTAGTGTTGTGTTGTAAGGTCACCCCACACTAAGGAGGTCTATTGTTGTGTTGTTAGGTCACCCCACACTAAGGAGGTCTATTGTTGTGTTGTAAGGTCACCCCACACTAAGGAGGTCTATTGTTGTGTTGTAAGGTCACCCCACACTAAGGAGGTCTATTGTTGTGTTGTAAGGTCACCCCACACTAAGGAGGTCTATTGTTGTGTTGTAAGGTCACCCCACACTAAGGAGGTCTAGTGTTGTGTTGTTAGGTCACCCCACACTAAGGAGGTCTATTGTTGTGTTGTAAGGTCACCCCACACTAAGGAGGTCTAGTGTTGTGTTGTTAGGTCACCCCACACTAAGGAGGTCTAGTGTTGTGTTGTAAGGTCACCCCACACTAAGGAGGTCTATTGTTGTGTTGTTAGGTCACCCCACACTAAGGAGGTCTATTGTTGTGTTGTTAGGTCACCCCACACTAAGGAGGTCTATTGTTGTGTTGTTAGGTCACCCCACACTAAGGAGGTCTATTGTTGTGTTGTAAGGTCTAAGGAGGTCTAGTGTTGTGTTGTATGGTCACCCCACACTAAGGAGGTCTATTGTTGTGTTGTTAGGTCACCCCACACTAAGGAGGTCTAGTGTTGTGTTGTTAGGTCACCCCACACTAAGGAGGTCTAGTGTTGTGTTGTTAGGTCACCCCACACTAAGGAGGTCTAGTGTTGTGTTGTAAGGTCACCCCACACTAAGGAGGTCTAGTGTTGTAAGGTCACCCCACACTAAGGAGGTCTATTGTTGTGTTGTAAGGTCACCCCACACTAAGGAGGTCTAGTGTTGTGTTGTAAGGTCACCCCACACTAAGGAGGTCTAGTGTTGTGTTGTAAGGTCACCCCACACTAAGGAGGTCTATTGTTGTGTTGTAGGTCACCCCACACTAAGGAGGTCTATTGTTGTGTTGTAAGGTCACCCCACACTAAGGAGGTCTATTGTTGTGTTGTAAGGTCACCCCACACTAAGGAGGTCTATTGTTGTGTTGTTAGGTCACCCCACACTAAGGAGGTCTATTGTTGTGTTGTAAGGTCACCCCACACTAAGGAGGTCTATTGTTGTGTTGTAAGGTCACCCCACACTAAGGAGGTCTAGTGTTGTGTTGTAAGGTCACCCCACACTAAGGAGGTCTATTGTTGTGTTGTAAGGTCACCCCACACTAAGGAGGTCTAGTGTTGTGTTGTAGGTCACCCCACACTAAGGAGGTCTATTGTTGTGTTGTTAGGTCACCCCACACTAAGGAGGTCTATTGTTGTGTTGTAAGGTCACCCCACACTAAGGAGGTCTAGTGTTGTGTTGTAAGGTCACCCCACACTAAGGAGGTCTATTGTTGTGTTGTAAGGTCACCCCACACTAAGGAGGTCTAGTGTTGTGTTGTAAGGTCACCCCACACTAAGGAGGTCTATTGTTGTGTTGTTAGGTCACCCCACACTAAGGAGGTCTAGTGTTGTTAGGTCACCCCACACTAAGGAGGTCTATTGTTGTGTTGTAAGGTCACCCCACACTAAGGAGGTCTATTGTTGTGTTGTTAGGTCACCCCACACTAAGGAGGTCTATTGTTTTGTTGTTAGGTCACCCCACACTAAGGAGGTCTAGTGTTGTGTTGTAAGGTCACCCCACACTAAGGAGGTCTAGTGTTGTTAGGTCACCCCACACTGAGGAGGTCTATTGTTGTGTTGTAAGGTCACCCCACACTAAGGAGGTCTAGTGTTGTTAGGTCACCCCACACTAAGGAGGTCTAGTGTTGTGTTGTTAGGTCACCCCACACTAAGGAGGTCTAGTGTTGTGTTGTTAGGTCACCCCACACTAAGGAGGTCTAGTGTGTTGTAAGGTCACCCCACACTAAGGAGGTCTATTGTTGTGTTGTAAGGTCACCCCACACTAAGGAGGTCTATTGTTGTGTTGTTAGGTCACCCCACACTAAGGAGGTCTAGTGTTGTTAGGTCACCCCACACTAAGGAGGTCTATTGTTGTGTTGTTAGGTCACCCCACACTAAGGAGGTCTATTGTTGTGTTGTTAGGTCACCCCACACTAAGGAGGTCTATTGTTGTGTTGTTAGGTCACCCCACACTAAGGAGGTCTATTGTTGTGTTGTTAGGTCACCCCACACTAAGGAGGTCTAGTGTTGTTAGGTCACCCCACACTAAGGAGGTCTATTGTTGTGTTGTAAGGTCACCCCACACTAAGGAGGTCTATTGTTGTGTTGTTAGGTCACCCCACACTAAGGAGGTCTAGTGTTGTGTTGTTAGGTCACCCCACACTAAGGAGGTCTATTGTTGTGTTGTTAGGTCACCCCACACTAAGGAGGTCTAGTGTTGTGTTTTTAGGTCACCCCACACTAAGGAGGTCTATTGTTGTGTTGTAAGGTCACCCCACACTAAGGAGGTCTATTGTTGTGTTGTTAGGTCACCCCACACTAAGGAGGTCTATTGTTGTGTTGTTAGGTCACCCCACACTAAGGAGGTCTATTGTTGTGTTGTAAGGTCACCCCACACTAAGGAGGTCTATTGTTGTGTTGTTAGGTCACCCCACACTAAGGAGGTCTATTGTTGTGTTGTAAGGTCACCCCACACTAAGGAGGTCTATTGTTGTGTTGTAAGGTCACCCCACACTAATGAGGTCTAGTGTTGTGTTGTTAGGTCACCCCACACTAAGGAGGTCTTTTGTTGTGTTGTTAGGTCACCCCACACTAAGGAGGTCTAGTGTTGTGTTGTTAGGTCACCCCACACTAAGGAGGTCTATTGTTGTGTTGTTAGGTCACCCCACACTAAGGAGGTCTAGTGTTGTGTTGTTAGGTCACCCCACACTAAGGAGGTCTATTGTTGTGTTGTAAGGTCACCTCACACTAAGGAGGTCTAGTGTTGTTAGGTCACCCCACACTAAGGAGGTCTTTTGTTGTGTTGTTAGGTCACCCCACACTAAGGAGGTCTATTGTTGTGTTGTTAGGTCACCCCACACCAAGGAGGTCTAGTGTTGTTAGGTCACCCCACACTAAGGAGGTCTATTGTTGTGTTGTTAGGTCACCCCACACTAAGGAGGTCTATTGTTGTGTTGTAAGGTCACCCCACACTAAGGAGGTCTATTGTTGTGTTGTAGGGTCACCCCACACTAAGGAGGTCTAGTGTTGTGTTGTAAGGTCACCCCACACTAATGAGGTCTATTGTTGTGTTGTAAGGTCACCCCACACTAATGAGGTCTAGTGTTGTGTTGTAAGGTCACCCCACACTAAGGAGGTCTAGTGTTGTGTTGTTAGGTCACCCCACACTAAGGAGGTCTATTGTTATTGTGTTTTCAGGTGAGGTTAGGTTAGGTTAGGTTAGGTTAGGTTAGGTTAGGTTAGGTTAGGTGAGGTTAATCTTTAGGTGAAATAAGCTGGAGTGGAGTTTCTTCAGATGATCCAAAATAATATTACGGAAGTGTTTGTTGTGTTGAGAGATCACGCGACATTAGGGGGGGGGGGGGTGGGTGTGTGTCGTGTTCTAAACTTACACTATTACTGTATAACTTTCCGAGAATATTATTAAATGACATACTGCATCGTTTACAATACCTACAAGTTATGTTTTTATTAGAATTAGATTAGCTGTTTATTTGCCACACACACACACACACACACACACACACACACACACACACACACACATACACACGATAAAAACTCAGTCAATCTGGGTTATATTTTGGTCAATTACTAAAGTTAACATGACCCGGATATTAAGGTTGGAGGTAATTTCAATAATAAACTGAGATTGAAAACAGAAATACGTAGAAAAAGTTATTTTTTTCTTCAGGTGTTTGTCAGCCTCACCGTCAGGATTAATTACACAGGTAGATAATGACCTCACTGTATACCTGGACCCTAGGAAGAAGGTAAACACGACCAGTGTAATATTCTCTCTCTCTCTCTCTCTCTCTCTCTCTCTCTCTCTCTCTCTCTCTCTCTCTCTTGGGATTCAGTCGCTAAGGAGTAAAGAAAAAATATGAAGGCGGGTTCTTCCCTGTCTCTTCTCCCTCCCTGCCTCCCTCTCTCCTTTACCTCATTGCATTCCACCGTCCCGTCCTCCCCCTTCCTTCCTTCCTTCTCTTTCTCCTTCTATACCTCCCTGCTTGCTTACCTCCCTTCTTCCCCCTTATTCCTTCATTGCATTCCACTCTCCTTCACTCCCCTCTCTACTTTCTTTTCATCTCTACCTACCCTTCTTTCCTTCCTTACCTCTCCCTTTTTTCCTTCCTTCCTTTCCCTTCCTCCATCATTTATTAGATTATATGGTTCTGTGATTATTTCCTTATACATTATTATTATTATTATTATTATTATTATTATTATTATTATTATTATTATTATTATTATTATTATACGTCATAACATCAAAGGCTGAAACACTGGTAATAATTTTAAATATGTTACCCAATAGAGACTGCCAGCTAGAGGTCAAATTACTGCCGCATATCCCACCCATTCATAGGCTAGGTTCTTCACTGTACCTTCCTTTATCAATCGGAGTTGGGATCGCCTGTGTTACCCTTATGTTTCATATTCAATTTACATAGCGACAAGGAAAATAGAATTCAGATAGCCGGGATATTTATCGGATTTTAAAGGCCAGTCGATAAGCGATTTCCTTTTTGCAGTGAAATCGAATGCAATCTCGTGGATAGGCGAATACTGTACTGATTCTACCCCCCCCCCCCTCCCTCTTCCTCCTTCCTCTTTCCTCTTCCTCTTCCTCCTCCTCTTCCTCTCCCTCTCCTACCTCTTCTCTAGCTTTTCCCTTCCTCCCTGCCCCTTCCTCCTCACTTCCCCCTGAAACCTTTTCACCCTCCCTCCTTCCTTCTGCCTTCTCCTCCTCCCCCCCCCCCTTCTTCTCCTCCCTCTACCTCATCCATTCTCCCCACCTCCCTCTACTCTTCTACCCCCTCCTAATATCTCTCTTCCCTCTCCACTTCCTCCTACCCTCTTCCTCTTCCCCCCCTCTACCCCTTCCACTATCCCTTCTTCCCTCTCCACTTCTTCCTCCCCTCTTAATCTCTCCTCCATCTTCTCCCCCTTCCCTCCCTCTTTGCATTCCCCATGATAATTTACCCTCCCTCTATTGCACCCACACCATTGCCACTGCTATCAATGTCAGTTTCTCTTGTTTATATCCGCATCACTTTTCCTTTCGTTCCCTATGGCTAACTTTACTCTCTCTCTCTCTCTCTCTCTCTCTCTCTCTCTCTCTCTCTCTCTTTGATCTATTTTGCTTATTTATCTTCTCTCCACAACACCGCAATCACAACACACTAATCACCACCACCATCACACACACACACACACACACACACACACACACACATCATCATCACATATGCTGTAGCCGTAGACCGTCATATTTGTAGTGTAAACATTACCAAGACGCCAACACTGTGAGAGGCAGTGAGGAAGGGCGAGACCAAACAGAGAGAGTGATATATATCGTGGAGTGAGTGTTGGAGGGGGATCAGTGGTGGTGGTAATGTGATGGTGAGTGGTTGGTGATGTGGTGGTGGTGGTGATAATGTGATGGTGAGTGGTTGGTGATGTGGTGGTGGTGGTGGTAATGTGATGGTGAGTGGTTGGTGATGTGGTGGTGGTGGTGGTGGTAATGTGATGGTGAGTGGTTGGTGATGTGGTGGTGGTGATGGTAACGTGATGGTGAGTGGTTGGTGATGTGGAGGTGGTGGTAATGTGATGGTGAGTGGTTGGTGATGTGGTGATGGTGGTAATGTGTTGGTTAGTGGTTGGTGATGTGGTGGTGGTGGTGATGGTGGTGGTGGTGGTGGTGGTAATGTGATGGTGAGTGGTTGGTGATGTAGTGGTGGTGGTGGTGGTAATGTGTTGGTTAGTGGTTGGTGATGTGGTGAAGGTGATGGTGGTGGTGGTAATGTGATGGTGAGTGGTTGGTGATATGGTGGTGGTGGTGGTGGTGGTAACGTGATGATGAGTGGTTGGTCGTCGTGGTAATGTGCTGGTGAGTGGTTGGTGATGTGGATGGTGGTGATGTGGATGGTGGTGGTAGTGTGATGGTGAGTGGTTGGTTGATGTGGTGGTGGTGGTGGTGGTAATGTGATGGTGAGTGGTTGGTCGTGGTGGTAATGTGCTGGTGAGTGGTTGGTGATGTGGTGGTGGTGGTAATGTGATGGTCAGTGGTTGGTGATGTGGTGGTGGTGGTAATGTGATGGTCAGTGGTTGGTGATGTGGTGGCGGTAGTGGTTATGTGAGTGGTTGGTGGTGGTGGTAATGTGATGGTGAGTGGTTGGTGATGTAGTGGTGGTGGTGGTGGTGGTAATGTGTTGGTTAGTGGTTGGTGATGTGGTGAAGGTGATGGTGGTAATGTGATGGTGAGTGGTTGGTGATATGGTGGTGGTGGTGGTGGTAATGTGATGGTGAGTGGTTGGTCGTGGTGGTAATGTGCTGGTGAGTGGTTGGTGATGTGGATGGTGGTGGTAGTGTGATGGTGAGTGGTTGGTGATGTGGTGGTGGTAATGTGATGGTCAGTGGTTGGTGATGTGGTGGTGGTGCTGGTAATGTGAGTGGTTGGTGGTGGTGGTAATGTGCTGGTGAGTGGTTGGTGATGTGGTGGTGGTGGTAATGTGCTGGTGAGTGGTTGGTGATGTGGTGGTGGTGGTAATGTGATGGTGAGTGGTTGGTGATGTGGTGGTGGTGGTAATGTGATGGTCATTGGTTGGTGATGTGGTGGTGTTGGTGGTAATGTAATGGTGAGTGGTTGGTGATGTGGTGGTTGTGGTGGTAATGTGTTGGTGAGTGGTTGGTGATGGTGGTAATGTGATGGTGAGTGGTTGGTGATCTGGTGGTGGTGGTGGTAATGTGATGGTGAGTGGTTGGTGGTGGTGGTAATGTGATGGTGAGTGGTTGGTGATGTGGTGGTGGTGGTAATGTGATGGTAAGTGGTTGGTGATGTGGTGGTGGTGGTGGTAATGTGATGGTGAGTGGTTGGTGATGTGGTGGTAGTGGTGGTGAGTGGTGTGTGGTGGATGTGAGTGGTTGGTGGTGGTGGTAATGTGATGGTGAGTGGTTGGTGATGTGGTGGTGGTGGTGGTAATGTGAAGGTGAGTGGTTGGTGGTGGTAATGTGATGGTGAGTGGTTGGTGATGTGGTGGTGGTGGTAATGTAATGGTGAGTGGTTGGTGATGTGGTGGTAATGTGATGGTGAGTGGTTGGTGATGGTGGTGGCAATGTGTTGGTGAGTGGTTGGTGATGTAGTGGTGGTGGTGGTAATGTGATGGTGAGTGGTTGGTCGTGGTGGTAATGTGATGGTGAGTGGTTGGTGGTGGTGGTGGTGGTAATGTGATGGTGAGTGGTTGGTGATGTGTTGGCGGTGGTAATATGATGGTGAGTGGTTGGTGATGTGGTGGTGGTGGTGGTAATGTGATGGTGAGTGGTTGGTGATGTGGTGGTAGTGGTGGTGAGTGGTTCGTGGTGGTGGTGGTGGTAATGTGATGGTGAGTGGTTGGTGATGTGGTGGTGGTGGTGAGTGGTTGGTGGTGGTAGTGGTGGTGGTAATGTGATGGTGAGTGGTTGGTGATGTGGTGGTGGTGGTGGTGATGAGTGGTTGGTGGTGGTAGTGGTGGTGGTAATGTGATGGTGAGTGGTTGGTGATGTGGTGGTGGTGGTGGTGGTAATGTGATGGTGAGTGGTTGGTGATGTGGTGGTGGTAATGTGATGGTGAGTGGTTGGTGGTGATGGTGGTGATAATGTGATGGTGAGTGGTTGGTGATGTGGTGGTGGTGGTAATGTGATGGTGAGTGGTTGGTGATGTGGTGGTGGTAATGTGATGGTGATTGATGGGTGATTTTGCCGCTTACAGCAGTTACTTTATTGTGCACCCCACACTCATCCTGTGAGCGGTAGCGCAAAAGGATTACAGAGTAGAGTTTACGAAGGGTCATAATAATTAACCCCCGTTGTCAGGATATTATGGCACTGACTGTTACACAGTATTTCATTTACATTATTTGTTTAGTTCTATACATAAACGGTAACTTATTCACAAATGCGTGAGTACAGGCGTGTGAGGTAGTATGTCTGGCCTCACACTTTGTTATTCACATTTACGTGAGAGGTATTCAAGAACATTGAGTATTTGGTTCTGTACATGAGAATTGATGTAGTTACTAAGTGCAAAAAAGTGGATACAATCTTAATATGTCGGCTATCTTGTCATTAGAGATGAAGTGTTGTGCCATTTCACACACAGTGTGGTTGGACCTGTCCCTAAAAGGTTCTATCTTCACACAGTCGAGGACGTAGTGTTCAAGTGTGTGGCCATATGTATGGCCACACACTTTACATTTAGTTTTGTTTACATCTGCTTGAGGAACATACTGCCAAAGGTACTTATATCCTAACCTTAATCTAGCGGTTACAACATCTTGTAATCTAGTGATCTTGTTACTTGCTCCATATACATGTTTCACTTGATACATCTCATCATGGTAACCTATGGATCGACTAGTGCCTGTTTGCACTTGTCTACTTGCGTCAAACTCATCAATAAGTTCTTTCCTAATTACAGTTTTAAGGGTTCTTTTTGACAGACCCAAATTGTATTCAACGGTGTCTTTGTTAGACGCGAGTTTGGCGAGGGCATCAACTCTGTCATGTTTTATGAGGCCTATGTGAGAGGGGATCCACAACAGTTTGACCTTGACACCCCGGTCAACAAGGCACGCATATTTGTGTCTGAACAATGTACCTAGGCTATATAAGATCTCTGATAGATTACCACGCACCAGCCCTGGTCATTCGTGACGGGAAAGGCGTTGACAAGCTCGAGAAAATGCAAAGTAAAGCCCTCAGAATTATCCTAGGATGTCCCATGAGCACTCAAGTACTTAATATGAGGAAAGAACTAGGTATACCCAGTGTTAAAGATAGAATAATTGAAGTCAACCTCATGATATCCCTGAGGCTTCTGCGTGGTGATCCTGATAACATCGTTTCCTTAAAATTGCTAGAATGTATGAACCATGGGACTACTGAGTCTAAATGGATCCAAACTACAGCTACACATATGAAGATGTTTGGACTAGACCACCTGTACAAAGTTGAGACACAACAGCGCTTCCTGCCACCCTGGCGGACAGTTCCCTTCGATATCACAATACCGACATATCCGCCTAAAAAATTAATTATACAAAGCATTTATCTCCAACACACTGCCAAATTGAGAGCTCTTGAACACATACACACTCTACAGACTGATGATAATATCACACAGACCATCTACACTGATGGATCTCTAAACACCGCCTGTGGGAGGGCTGGAAGTGCTATTGTTGTGACTCAACCTGACGGTAATATAATTGAGAAAGGAGTTAGAATTAACAACTGGGCATCCACTCTACAAACTGAATTAGTTGCCATACTCACAGCTATTAAATTCATTGAAACCACTGTTACTGACAGTCTCATCATCACTGACTCTCTATCCTCACTACTTGCCCTTGGTACCCTCGACTCAGGTTGTCACGCTCTTGTCTCTGTGATGGTGAGTGGGTGGTGGTGATGGTGGTAATGTGATGGTGAGTGGTTGGTGGTGGTAATATGATGGTGAGTGGTTGGTGGTGGTGGTGGTAATGTGATGGTGAGTGGTTGGTGATGTGGTGGTGGTGGTAATGTGATGGTGAGTGGTTGGTGGTGGTGGTAATGTGATGGTGAGTGGTTGGTGATGTGGTGGTGGTGGTGGTAATGTGATGGTGAGTGGGGTGGGGTGGGGATTAGTGTTTGTGATTGCGGTGTAGTGGAGATTATTGTGTGTTGTGATTGTGGTGTGGTGGTGTTAATGTGTTGTGGTAGAAATTATTGTATACTATGATTGTATGTGTCACAATACCATAGAGTTCCAAACATTTTTACTGACCTGATAGAAATTCAATAATACGTCAGTGAGTGCATATCGTGAGCGCATATCTGAGTGCATAGCGTGAGTGCATAGCGCGAGTGCATTGCGTGAGTGCATAGCGTGTTGGTAAGTGCATCACAAAGTCCCTCCAAAGCCTTTAATTAAAATATCAATCATGGATTTTTTTTTCATCCTTAGAAAAAATACATATAATAGACTCAAGTGATTTAAATTATCATCCTGGTGGCGAATGATCTTACCTGAGAATATCAAGCAGCTGTCAGACACCTTTAATTATCTTACCTGGTGAAACTGACTCAGCCCTCACGCTCACCTTCCTCACCGCAGTGTATTCAGGAATGAATATTTCTTGCCCTTCGTCTCCCTCCTTCTCCTCCTCCTCCCCCTCCTACTTCCCTTCCTTCTCCTCATCTTCCACCCCTTCCTCTTCCTTCTCCTCCCCTCTCCTTCCTACTCCCTCCCCCCTTTCTGTTCTTCTTTCTCCCCCATCACCCCCCCCCTCCTCCTCATCTTCCACCCCCTCCTCCTCCTCCCCCCTTTCCTCATTCTCCTCTCCTCCTCCTCGCCCTTGTCCTCCCTTCCCCTCCTCCTCCCCTCGTCCTTGTCCTCCTTCCACCTCCTTCTCCACCCCCTCCCCCTCCTTCTCCTCCCCCTCCCCCCTCCTTCTCCTCCCCCTCTCCCCTCCTTCTCCTCCCTGTCTCCCCATGCTCCCGTCCATACATCTGGGAATAGTGAATATGATAAACAGATAAATTAATAAATAAATAACCAATAAATAACACAGATTATTCACTGCACCTGAAAAGACTAAACATACCTCAAACGGCAGAGATTTTCATCCATCAGAGAAGTCAGTAAAGGCGGTGAATAAAAGACATATGAGTTTTTGGCTGTACTTAATTTTAATAGTTTTTGTTTTCACACATGGAAGTACTTTTTGTAGGTCAGGTGTGATATGTCAGGTTAATATTAAATGGTGGAAAACACTCACTGTGATAGCTAACGTGCATGATGATTTTAATATATAAAGCACACAAGTGGGCCGTTTGTGTTTGTAATGAAAACGATTGAAATAACCATTGGAGTATTGAAAAGTCACATCTGAATGGTGAATGGCGTTGAACAGCATATATTGCATGTTGCGTTCAAACTGTCCGGTAATAGTGTTCAAAAGTGAGTGTTATACATAGTTATACATATATGAATTACGAATTTGTGTGTGATAATTGTTTGGAAAGTGTCAGTGAAAATAGATATTATATTTGTTTTAATTCACTTGAAGATTATTTTAATGATTTATACTTGAAGATCATCCAGGTGTGTGTGTGTGTGTGTGTGTGTGTGTGTGTGTGTGTGTGTGTGTGTGTGTGTGTGTGTGTGTCGTCAGAACTAAATAATTTTATCTTCTTCATTTTCCTTTTATTATTATTTTTTCTTAACTTACTCTCACTCTCACTATTTTCCCTCTTCCATTACTCCTTCCTCCCCTTTCTATTTTTATCTTATCTCTCTCTTCTTCTCTTTCACTTTTTTTTAGTTTTATTGTCTTTCTTTTTACTGTTTCTCTTATTTTTCTTTTACCGTTTCACTCCTTCCCGTTTCATTGTACTTCTCCCCTTCTCTATTCTTCTATCTATTTTTATTTCTTTTTCCTGTTCCCCTTTATATTTTTCTTATTTGTTCTCTCTCTCTCTCTCTCTCTCTCTCTCTCTCTCTCTCTCTCTCTCTCTCTCTCTCTCTCTCTCGTTTTTAACCATCCTTTCAAATATCTTTATCCCCCGATCTATAGTGTTATTGGTGGGGACATACTCGCTGTGTGGGAGCGGGAATTTAACAATGTGTCGGTGAATATCTGATGTCACCCTAAGCATTGTCACCCAAGGTTTCTTCTCATCCCTTACGGCATAAATTGTAAATATTCCGTGTGTTCACCGGCGTTCACCAAGCGAGTAGTGACCTGGCGGTGCTGGGTCGGTGGTGGGATAATGAGGAGGCTTGGAGCCAAGGTCAGTGTCGATAGGCCTACTCTGACAGGGGTGGTCTCGAGACTTTCGCCCCACCACAGTAACGGACACTTAATGTACAGCAGGGTCTCGACGAACCAAGTGAGTATACATAACTGATATTACACCAGTGAGACCATATAAATAGTGGTTATTTGTGCCAAGGATATATAAACAAGTGCTTTGTGGGACAAACTCTTGTCCATAGTGTATGGATGGTCGCCATTAGGGGGGGGGGGGGGGGAGTAGCCAACACACCCATGCGCGCACGTATGCCCTTACTACCTGGACACAGCAGTCCAGCCTGTCACCTCTCCGCCCTTCCCTCATAAGAGCCAGTATTATCTTGTGCCTGGGACCAAATCATATGTTCGGAGGCGGACGTAACTGCCGCCCAAGGTGCAGATCATTATGCCGGGTGACAGACATTGTTGTGTCTGTTCTAACCAGTACCAAAAATGCACTAGCTGTGTTTGTGTGAGAAACAACCGACCATGTGTGTCCTGCATAAAGGGAAACAATTGCCGCAACCCTTATAACCTTCATGGCAGGGAGCTGTCACAGGAGGCCACATTGGATATCGCCGGGACCCAGCAGCCCGCTGATATCCTAAACGATAGCAGTGAGTCTACTCAACCTGAAAATGTAGTACCAATAAACGCTGCTCCAATAGTAGCCGATGTCCACGAGGTGAATGAGAGACAGCCACCACAGTGGAATGGCATGTCGATGGAAAATGCAGACATATGGGTTAAAAAAACATACTCAGAAATTGTCAGGTGGTCGCCAGCAAACCTGTTTGAACCACCCAAGTGTGCGGCCACCAAAGAAATGATACGGGAGATGATTAGTCTCATAACTGAGTACACTCAAGACCGCCTCCTTGCCCCGTTAGCTCTTCATATACTGGCAATAATACCACATCTATTCTGTCAGAGGACACACACAAAGACTAAGCACAAAGAAAATGCGGCAGCAATGAAGAGAAGACTGACACTGTGGCAGAAGGGGGCCCTTGATGATCTCCTATGTGAAGCAAGAACACTGCAGGAGAGACTAAAATCTGCAGGAGACGGAAAGCGAAATACTGATGATGCTGCAAGGAAGTTTGGTAACAAAATGCGTGTGGGAAAAGTGTCTTTGGCGGTAAGATCTCTCACAGAGGAATCCACCGGTGGGGTCCTGCCAATAAACAGAGAGACATTAAAACAACTGAAAGAAAAACATCCCCCTGCAAGTGAAGACGAAGGCATCAGGTTCCAGGGTGACTATATCCCACCAAATGCTGTCCTGTTCGAGAAGATAACAGGAGGGATGGTGTGGAAAAAGGCACTGAAGACTCAGGGAGGTGCCGGCCCTTCAGGTCTGGATGCAAACGGTTGGAGAGTCATCCTCAACACTAACAAGTTTGGCCCAGCAGCAAGTGATCTCTGCACGGCCATTGCCGTCCTTGCAAGAAAGCTGGTATCCTCATGCTGCCATCACCTTCTTGCTCTGACGGCCTGCCGCCTCATTCCCCTGGATAAGAAT
The DNA here is from genome assembly GCA_958450375.1 of Homarus gammarus. NCBI lineage: Eukaryota > Metazoa > Arthropoda > Malacostraca > Decapoda > Nephropidae > Homarus > Homarus gammarus. The sequence continues at coordinate 572,355 of CAUDMG010000603.1, forward strand.
CCAGGATGTAGGCCAATAGGAGTGGGGGAAGTGCTGAGGCGAATCATCGGAAAATGCATAATGGAGGTGGTAAAGGATGATGTCAGGGCAGCAGCGGGGAACCTGCAAGTTTGTGCTGGCCAACAAGCTGGAGGGGAAGCTGCCATTCACGCCATGAGATTGATATTTGAGCAACGTGATTGTGAGGCCGTTCTCCTGGTCGACGCTTCAAACGCATTCAACATACTTAACCGCAAGGCCGCACTGCACAACATCAAGATCAAGTGTCCAAGCTTTGCAATGTACGTTGAAAACTCATATAGGAATCCATCAGACCTCTATATAGTAAACAACAAGGCCCTAAGAGGTGATACCATCTTACAGTCAACCGAGGGAACAACACAGGGGGACCCTGTTGCAATGGCAATGTAAGCAATAGGCCTGTCAGTGCTCCAACAAGAAATACAATTTGAAACAACTGGGGTCAAACAAGTGGCATATGCTGACGACCTTACAGGAGCAGGAAAAGTGGAGGACATCAAAAAGTGGTGGGACTTGGTAACATCGCGAGGTCCACAAATAGGGTACCACCCAAACGCCAGCAAGTCCTTCCTCATCGTGAAGCCAGAACATTATGAACGGGCAAAGGAGGTTTTTGGCTGAAGCGAAGTCAAAATAACTAAGGACGCCCAAAGACATCTAGGCGCAGTAATTGGCACTACGGACTTCAAGACCGAGTACGTAGCGGGAAAGGTGAATGAGTGGGTTAGTGAAATCCAAGCTCTGTCTGAGATTGCTAACACAGAGCCACATGCGGCTTTCGCTGCATTCACCCATGGAGTCAAGCATCGTTGGAACTACCTGATGCGTACTATCCCTGGTATCAGACCCCTCCTCCACCCTCTGGAAGAAGCTATCAGTATCAAGTTCATTCCCAAATTAGTGAAACACACTCACTTAACCCCAGCAGAAAGAGAACTTCTTGCACTTCCATCAAGACTGGGAGGGATGGGACTAACCAATCCAGAGGAGATTGCAGCCACCGAACATCAAAATTCACTTAAGCTCACGGCAGCCCTCACGGACCACATGATAGCCCAGAACGCAACAGGGGAGGTCGAGACCAGTGAAGTAAACGAGATTCGTAGGTCCATTACGACAGATCGACAGCACTGCCAAAATGATAAGTTGCAGCAAGTGTTGCTGCAGGTTCCAGAAAATTTGAAAAAAAAAGTAGCTATAGCGCAGGAGGTGGGCACCTCGAACTGGTTAACTACGTTACCGATAAGGGCAAATGGTTTCAGTCTTAACAAACAAGAATTTACAGATGCCATTGTTCTAAGGTACGGTCGGCCAGTAGAAGGTTTGCCCTCCCAATGCGTGTGTGGCTCTTCCTATGACGGCGATCACGCCATGGTGTGCAAGAAAGGGGGCTTCATATGCATGAGGCATGGCGAAGTAAGGGACCTTACAGCAAATATGTTGAAGGAAATCTGCCGGGATGTCATGGTAGAACCGACCCTCCTTCCATTGGATGGTGAGATCCTCCAACATAGGACTTCAAACACATCTCACGAAGCCCGTGTTGACGTCAGTGCTCGAGGATTCTGGACGCGAGGACAGCGAGCTTTCTTCGACATCAGGATTTTTGATCCCATGGCCGCATGTCACCGTAACCTAGCTCTCGATGCTGCACATAGGAGGAACGAGAACGACAAGATAAGGGCATATGGGGAGAGAATCCAAAACGTTGACCAAGGCAGCTTCACTCCCCTAGTGTTCACAACCTCTGGTGGGATGGGACCAAGTGCAAGATATTTCTACGCCAGACTCGCGGAGGTGATCTCCGAACAGAAGCAGCAGCCCAGAAGTTTCGTTACAGCCTGGATGAGATGTCGACTGTCTTTCTCTCTCCTTCGGTCGGCTTTGCTCTGCCTCAGAGGAACGAGAGCTTCTGCCCCTACTCCGACAACTGCTGCAGATATTGACTATGAGGCTACAGTCACTGAATTCCGCATAGATCTGCGGCTCAACTAATTTAACTCAGATAGGATAGCTTCTTATGTATATATATATATATATATATATATATATATATATATATATATATATATATATATATATATATATATATATATATATATATATATATATATATATATATGGACAGAGAGAGGCTTAAATATACAGGGTGACCTTATCAAACATGAGGTCAGGTCATAATGATGTCATCCACTAATCTGCACACCAACACACACGTTGAGGAGCTTAAGAGAAAGGGGGCGACGTGACTAGTCAGGTCAGGTCAGGTAAAAAATAAGGGACCCACTAAATAACTATCCTACATCTAACTCCAAGGTTTTCAAAGCATTTTTAACCTTGGGCCACTGACAAATAAATTTATGTAACATAATATCAGTTTTGTACTGACCATCACTAAGGTTTAGTGATTTTAATTCCCTAATCAAACTAGCTTCAACCAGAAGTCTTTCTGTGACACAAGCTGATTTAAATACTTCTAAGCTTTTTTTCCCAAGCAATGGGATGATTATTATTCCTAACATGAACGAACAGGGCACTGCTTGCAGATGCTGTACTTATGTTGTTTGATTCTGAACTGCAATGTTTTTCCTGTCTGTCCTACATAATTACAATTACATTTGCTACATGGAATACAATAAACACTTCCATTTACATTTAAACTTGGGCTATTTTTTATTAACATATTGGTAACGGTTGAGTCATACATGAAAACAACATTAATATTTAGTAATTTAAGAGACCGAACTAACGGGACAAATTCATTGCGATAGGGCAGTTAAAATATTCTTAAGTGTAGGAATTTGCCGCCTGGTTTGAGAAGAATGAAAGGATTTTTTAGCTCTTTTAAAACAAGAGAGATAAAGAGAGACACACACAGACACACACAGAGAGAGATATAGAGACGAAGAGAGACAGATATAAACTAAACATACTGTGGAACTTAGACAATATAACACCACTACACTATTAAATAATTACACTATTACGTAATCACTCTATTACACTTTCCTGGGATGAGTGTTGATGTTGGTTCTGATATTGTGCTATTGTTGTGACGTTGAGTTATTGTTGCGATGTTGTGTTATTGCTGTGATGTTGTGTTTTCGTTACGATGTTATGTTATTGTTGTGTTGTGTTGTGTTATTGTTGTGTTGTGTTATTGTTGTGAAGTGTTATTGTTGTGATGTTGTGTTATTGTTGTGATGTTGTGTTATTGTTGTGTTGTGTTGTGTTATTGTTGTGATGTTGTGTTATTGTTGTGTTGTGTTGTGTTATTGTTGTGATGTTGTGTTATTGTTGTGTGTTGTGTTATTGTTGTGTTGTGTTGTGTTATTGTTGTGTTGTGTTATTGTTGTGATGTTGTGTTATTGTTGTGATGTTGTATTATTGTTGTGATGTGTTATTGATGTGATGTTTTATTGTTGTGATATTGTGTTATTGATGTGATGTTTTGACCTGACCTCATGTTTTTAGGTCACCCTGTATATTTAAGCCTCTCTCTGTCCATGTAATTCAGTTGCCTCTGAAGATGTCTTGAATAAAGACGAAAGCTAAGGTACTCCGTTGTTTCCATTTTCCCGTGTGATTTTATCAAGATATATATATATATATATATATATATATATATATATATATATATATATATATATATAATATATATATATATATATATATATATATATATATATATATATTTCCCTGTCTTTTTCCTTGTGACACTTTTGTTTTCTGTTTATATCACTTTCTGTCTATGTTTCTTTCTCTCTTTCTCTATCTCTCTTTCTTTCTTTCTATCTCTCAATTTCTCTCTATTCTGAGCTGGGAGTTACAGACATCAGCATATACACACAGTAAATAGATTGGCTGGCATATATCTCCCTATTGAGTTAAATCACAGTTGTTCCTCTCGCTGATTGGTCGGATCCTAAGAGACTTTATTCCCTCTCGTAAGTGTAAACAATGTGTTACGTTCATGCTTAAGGCCCTTGGAAATATGTATCTAAAGTCTGTATACGAGTATATGTAGTTCATGTATGAGTGTAATTAAAATAAATCAGGAGTGTTTTTATTTACAAGTTACGTAAATTATGTAAAATGTAAAACAAAAATAGTTATGTTTACAATACACAGCTAACACAGGGGATATTATTTTTTAGGTAATCAAAATAGGTTTAGGGTGATGCGGTATCGTGTGTGCCCTTGTTAGCTTAAATTGAGACGCGATGGTTCCGTGACGCCAAATCCAGCTTGTTAGTTTAACTGGTCCGTGAGATCTCGTCAAGGGTGGAATTTTCTGTTTTTCCTTTTGTTGCATCGTGTGTGTGTGTGTGTGTGTGTGTGTGTGTTAAAGGGTTGGTGCACACACATACATTCATAAACAGGTCGATACAAGGATACACCGGTTTACACAGGTATATATTAATAAAGGCTAGACATTCAGAAGATTACACAAACACACACACACACACACACACACACATATATACACATGCAGTATATATATATATATACATATATATATATATATATATATATATATATATATATATATATATATATCTTGATAAAATCACACGGGAAAATGGAAACAACGGAGTACTCCGTTGTTTCCATTTTCCCGTGTGATTTTATCAAGATTTATCTTATCCACGTTTTCATTGTGGATTTTCATAAATATATATATATATATATATATATATATATATATATATATATATATATATATATATATATATATATATATATATATATATATGCAGTATATTTATTAAACCCACGAGACATATTATAAAGCAATAGAACATAAGAACATAAGAATGGAGGAAACTGCAACGGGCCTATTGGCCCATACTGGGCAGTCCCGTTTACACCCAACCCCTATTGCTCATATACTGTAAGCATCCAACCTATAAGAACATAAGAAAATAAGGAGTCTGCAATAGGCCGGTTGGCCTGTGCATGGCAGCTCCTGTCGAGAGTTACTACCACTCTCTATCATCCATGAATCTATCTAGCCTCCTTTTGAAACTTTCCAGAGTTCCCGCATTTACTACAAAGTTGCTAAGCTTGTTCCACTCGTCCACCACCCTATTTGTGAACCAGTTTCTTCCAATCTCCCTCCTAAACCTAAACTTATCCAACTTGAATCCGTTGCTCCGAGTCCTATCCTGCTCGGATATTATAAGAACTTTATCTATATCCCCTTTATTGATTCCTTTCACCCACTTAAATACTTCTATCATATCTCCCCGCACTCTTCGTCTTTCTAGGGAATGCAAGTTAAGTTTCTTTAACCTATCCTGATATGGAAGGTTTCTAAGTCCCGGGATCATTTTTGTCATTCTTCGCTGCACCGACTCTAGTGAATTTATATCCATTTTATAATAGGGGCACCAGAACTGAACCGCATAATCGAGGTGCGGCCTGACTAGCGCAAGATATAGTTGCAATAAGACCTCTGCACTCTTGTTACTTACACTTCTAGCTATAAAACCCAATACTCTGTTTACCTTATTTCGAACATTAACGCACTGTTTTCTAGGCCGTAGGTCCGGGCTTACAAGTACCCCTAGGTCTCTTTCACAAGTCGACGTCTCTAGGTTGATGTTGTTAAGGCTGTATACATTAGAAGTATTTGTTCTTCCAATATTAAGTACGCTGCACTTGCTGGTGTTGAATTTCATTTGCCATTTTTCAGACCACCCCTGCAGTTTATTTAGATCCTCCTATAATGCATTTGCATCCTGCCCTGAATTAATTTGCCGCCCTATTTTGGTGTCATCCGCAAACTTGCTTATGTCACTGCTGATCCCGGTATCCAGTATCTATGTTTGAAGCTATTCAGCGTATTCGAGTTAATGATGATATTTGGTAACTTGTTCCATTCATCCAATACTCTGTTTCCAAACCAGTGTTTACCTATTTCGTGCCTAAATCTAAATTTGTCTAATTTAAAACCATTGTTACGAGTTCGCTCCTGGTTGGATAGTTTGAGTACCTTTGTAATGTCCCCTTTGTTTAGCCCTGACTTCCATTTATACACCTCTATCAGGTCGCCCTCGCTCTACGTCTCTCGAGGGAGTGCAAATTAAGATGCTTTAACCTGTCTCTGTACTCAAGGTTCCTAATGCCCGAGATTAGTCTTGTCATTCTCCTCTGAATTCTTTCCAAGGATTCTATATCCATTCTGTAATACGTGACCAGAACTGAACTGCGTAATCCAGGTGAGGTCTCACAAGCGCAAGATACAGTTTTAGGATGACCTCGCTAGTCTTGTAACTAACACTCCTTTGTATGAACCCAAGTACTTTATTAGCCTTGTTAAGAGCAAAAACACATTGTATACTTGGCTTTAGGTTCCTACTTATCATTACTCATAAATCTCTCTCGCAATCGGATTTCTCTATGGCATCGTTGTTCATCTGGTATCTGGTTTCCCTGTTTACATCTCCTATACTGAGTACTTTATATTTGTCCACGTTGAATTTCATCTGCCATTTTTAGGACCATTCGAATTTTTTTTTAGATTTTCCTATAGTTTTGCGGAGTCCTCGTCAGATTTAATAACACGTCCTATTTTAGTGTCATCAGCAAATTTACTTATGTTGCTGTCTATGCCGATATCTATGTCGTTTATGTATATAATAAATAATAATGGTCCAAGTACTGAGTCTTGGGGAACTCCACTAGTGACGTTGCTCCAATGGGACTTAGTGCCGTTAATGCTCACTCGCTGTTTCCTGCCCTGTAACCACGCCCTAATCCATGTGCTTCTACCTTTCTAATTAGTCTTTCGTGGGGGACTCTGTCGAAGGCTTTGCTAAAGTCGAGATATACCACATCATAATTGTGCCCCTCGTCCACTGATTCGAAAATAGCTGAAAAGAATGTTAATAGATTAGTTAGACATGAACGCCTGCTTGTGAAGCCATGTTGGGAATCATTGATCAACTTGTGCTTCTCCAGGTGGTTTCGAATAGAGTTTGAAATGATTGATTCAAGTAATTTGCCTACTATTGATGTTAGACTGATTGGGCGGTAGTTAGAGGATAGTGATCTATCCCCCTTCTTGAAAATCGGTATTACATTCGCTATCCTCCAGGATTCTGGTACTACACTTGTATTTAAGGACAGGTTAAACAACTTTGCTAAGGGCATACAAAGCTCTTCCTTACATTCCTTTAATACTCTGGCAAATATCTCATCGGGACCAGGTGACTTATTAGGCTTTAGTTTGTCTATTTGCTTATTAACATCGCTACTAGTCACTACTATCTCGCTTAATTTGTTTTCTTCACTATCTCTGAATAGAGTCGGTGCCTCGGGTATCATGTTTAAATTTTCGGTGGTGAAAACTGTTGAAAAATATTTATTGAAATTATTGCACATTTCTCCGTCGTTGTCAGTGAGCTCGCCGGTATCTGACCGTATTGCTCCAATCTTTTCTCGTGTTTTAGTTTGATACAAGAAACAAAATATTAATTGTATAAAAAAAAATCTCAAAAAACTTAAGTGAATTAAAGTTTCGTCCACAAGTTTTCAGGATGTGCAAATTATGATATAATTTCATCTTATTTTCTTTTTCTTTTATATTTCAATTTATATCTTGTACTTTCATTACTTCAATCGTTTGTAGAGATATGACGGATTATACTTTATTTATCACGGATGATAATTGTGCCTAACCTAACCTAACCTATGTATTTATGTATTGTATTGTATGTATGTATGTATGTATGTACTGTATGTACTGTATGTATGTGTGAGTATGTATGTGTGTATATGTGTGTATGTATGTATGTACAGTATGTGTTAAGGGGTAGTGTTAAGAGTAGTACTTGTCCTACTTGTGATGAAAAAAATCAG
>CAUDMG010000604.1:0-46360 GCA_958450375.1 Homarus gammarus
ACACCGCCAACACATATTCCACCAACACCTATATCATCAACACATATACCCCCAACACATATACTATACCCCCAGCACCTATACTATACCACCAACATATATACCCCAACACATATACTATACCACCAACACATATACCACCAACACATGTACTATACCACCAACACATACACCGTGAACACATATACCACCAACACATATACTATACCACCAACACATATACCACCAACACATATACCACCAACACATATACTATACCAACAACACATACACCGTCAACACATATACCACCAACACATATACTATACCACCAACACATATACCACCAACACATATACCACCAACTTATATACTATACCACCAACACATATACCACCAACACATATACCACCAGCACATATACCATCAACACATGTACCAACAACACATATACTATACCACCAAGACATATACCACCAACACATATACCACCAACACATATACCATCAACACATATATCACCAACACATATACCACCAACACATACACCCCCAACACATATACCACCAACACATATACCACCAACACATATACCATCAAAACATATACCAACAACACATATACTATACCACCAACACATATACCAACAAATTATATACTATACCACCAACACATATACCATCAACACATATATCACCAACACATATACCACAAACACATACACCCCCAACACATATACCACCAACACATACACCGCCAACACATATACCACCAACACATATACCATCAACACATATACCCCCAACACATATATTATACCACCAACACATATACCATCAACACATATACCACCAACACATATACCATCAACACATATACTACACCACCAACACATATACCACCAACTTATATACTATACCACCAACACATACACCGCCAACACATATACCATCTACACATATACCCCCAACACATATACTATACCACCAACATATACACCGCCAACTCATATACCACCGACACATATACTATACCACCAACACATACACTATACCACCAACACATATACTATACCACCAACACATACACCGCCAGCACATAAACCCCCAACACATATACTATACCCCAACACATATACTATACCACCAACACATAACCACCAACATATAGACCACCAACACATATACCCCCAACACATATACTATATCACCAACACATACACCGCCAACACATATACCACCAACACATATACCATTAACACATATACCCCCAACACATATACTATGCCACCAACACATATACCACCAACACATATACTATACCACCAACACATACACCGCCAGCACATAAACCCCCAACACATATACTATACCCCAACACATATACTATACCACCAACACATAACCACCAACTTATATACCACCAACACATATACCCCCAACACATATACTATATCACCAACACATACACCGCCAACACATATACCACCAACACATATACCATTAACACATATACCCCCAACACATATACTATGCCACCAACACATATACCCCCAACACATATACTATACCACCAACACATCTACCACCTACACATATACCATCAACACATATACCACCAACACATACAGTATTCCCCCAACACATATGCTATACCACCAACACATACACCGCCAACACATATACCACCAACACATATACCATTAACACATATACCCCCAACACATATACTATGCCACCAACACATATACCCCCAACACATATACTATGCCACCAACACATATACCACCAACACATATACCACCAACACATACACCGCCAACACTTATACCACCAACACTTATACCATCAACATATACTATACCACCAACACATACACCGCCAACACATATACCACCAACACATACACCACCAACACATATACTATACCACCAACAAATATTCCACCAACACATATACTATACCACAAACACACATACCCCAACACATATACTATACCACAAACACATACTCCACCAACACATATACTATACCACCAACACATATACCACCAACACATACACCACCAACACATATACCATCAACACATATGCCCCCAACACATATACTATACCACCAACACATATTCTATACCACCAACACATACACCGCCAACACATACACCGCCAACACATATACAACCAGCACAAATACCATTAACACATATACCCCCAACACATATACTATACCACCAACACATATACCCCCAACACATATCCTATACCGCCAACACATACACCGCCAACACATATACCCCCAACACATATGTCATCAACACATATATCTCCAACACAAATACTATACCCCCAACACATATACTATACCACCAACACATATACCACCAACACATATACCACCAACACATATACCATCAACACATGTACCAACAACACATATACTATACCACCAACACATATACCACCAACACATATACCATAAACACATATACCACCAACACATATACTATACCAGCAACACATGTACCACCAGCACATATACCACCAACACATATACCACCAACACATATACCATCAACACATATACCATCAACACATGTATCAACAACACATATTCTATACCACCAACACATATACCGCCAACACATATACCACCAACACATATACTCTACCACCAACACATATACCATCAACACATTTACCATCAACACATGTATCAACAACACATATACTATACCATCAACACATACACCACCAACACATATACCACCAACATATACACCCCCAACACATACACCACCAACACATATACCACCAACACATATACCACCAACAAATATACCACCAATACATACACCCCCAACACATATACCACCAACACATATACCACCAACACATATATCATCAACACATGTACCACCAACACATATACCACCAACACATATACTATACCACCAACACATATACTATACCACCAACACATATACCACCAACACATATACCCCCAACACATATGCTACACCACCAACACATACACCGCCAACACATATACCACCAACACTTATACCATCAACACATATACTATACCACCAACACATACACTGCCAACACTTATACTATAACACCAACACATATACCCTGAACACATACTGTATACTATACCACCAACACATACACCGCCAACACATATACCACCAACACTTAGACCATCAACACATATACTATACCACCAACACATACACCGCCATCACATATACCACCAACACTTATACCTTCAACACATATAGTATACATCCAACACATATACCACCAACACATATACCACCAACACATATACCACCAACACATATACCACCAACATATCCACCACCAACACATATACTATACCACCAACACATATACCACCAACACATATACCACCAACACATATGCCACCAACACATACACCACCAACACATATTCTATACCACGAACACAAATACCACCAACACATATACCAACAACACATACACCACCAACACATATACTCTACCACCAACACATATACCACCAACACATACACCACCAACATATATACTATACCACAACACATATACCACCAACACATACACCACCAACATATATACTATACCACAACACATATACCACCAACACATATACAATACCACCATCACCTATACTATACCACCAACACATATACCACCTGCACATATACTATACCACCAACACACATACTATACCACCAACACATATACCACCAACACATATATCACCAACACATATACCACCAGCACATATACTATACCGCCAACACATATACCACCAACACATATACTATACCATCATCACATATACTATACTACCTTCACATATACCACCAACATATACACCACCAACACATATACCACCAACACATACACCACCAACACATACACCACCAACACATACACCACCAGCACATACACCTCCAACACATATACCACCAACACATATACCACCAACACATATACCACAAACACATACACCACCAACACATATACCACCAATATATATACCACCAACACATATACCACCAACACATATACCACGAACACATATACCACCAATACATATACCACCGACACATACACCACCAACACATATACCACGAATACATATACCACCAACACATATACCACCAACACATATACCACCAATACATACACCACCAACACATATACCACCAACACATATACCACCAACACATATACCATCAACACATATACCCCCAACACATATACTGTACCACCAACACATATACTATACCACCAACACATATACTATTCCACCAACACATACACCGCCAACACATATTCCACCAACACCTATATCATCAACACATATACCCCCAACACATATACTATACCCCCAGCACCTATACTATACCACCAACATATATACCCCAACACATATACTATACCACCAACACATATACCACCGACATATGTACTATACCACCAACACATACACCGTGAGCACATATACCACCAACACATATACTATACCACCAACACATATACCACCAACACATATACTATACCACCAACACATACACCGTCAACACATATACCACCAACACATATACTATACCACCAACACATATACCACCAACACATATACCACCAACTTATATACTATACCACCAACACATAAACCACCAACACATATACCACCAACACATATACCATCAACACATGTACCAACAACACATATACTATACCACCAACACATATACCACCAACACATATACCACCAACACATATACCATCAACACATATATCACCAACACATATACCACCAACACATACACCCCCAACACATATACCACCAACACATATACCACCAACACATATACCATCAAAACATATACCAACAACACATATACTATACCACCAACACATATACCAACAAATTATATACTATACCACCAACACATATACCATCAACACATATATCACCAACACATATACCACAAACACATACACCCCCAACACATATACCACCAACACATACACCGCCAACACATATACCACCAACACATATACCATCAACACATATACCCCCAACACATATATTATACCACCAACACATATACCATCAACACATATACCACCAACACATATACCATCAACACATATACTACACCACCAACACATATACCACCAACTTATATACTATACCACCAACACATACACCGCCAACACATATACCATCTACACATATACCCCCAACACATATACTATACCACCAACATATACACCGCCAACACATATACCACCGACACATATACTATACCACCAACACATACACTATACCACCAACACATATACTACACCACCAACACATACACCGCCAGCACATAAACCCCCAACACATATACTATACCCCAACACATATACTATACCACCAACACATAACCACCAACTTATATACCACCAACACATATACCCCCAACACATATACTATATCACCAACACATACACCGCCAACACATATACCACCAACACATATACCATTAACACATATACCCCCAACACATATACTATGCCACCAACACATATACCACCAACACATATACTATACCACCAACACATACACCGCCAGCACATAAACCCCCAACACATATACTATACCCCAACACATATACTATACCACCAACACATAACCACCAACTTATATACCACCAACACATATACCCCCAACACATATACTATATCACCAACACATACACCGCCAACACATATACCACCAACACATATACCATTGACACATATACCCCCAACACATATACTATGCCACCAACACATATACCCCCAACACATATACTATACCACCAACACATCTACCACCTACACATATACCATCAACACATATACCACCAACACATATTCCCCCAACACTTATGCCATCAACATATACTATACCACCAACACATACACCGCCAACACATATACCACCAACACATATACCATTAACACAAATACCCCCAACATATATGCTATGCCACCAACACATATACCCCCAACACATATACTATACCACCAACACATATACCACCAACACATATACCACCAACACATACACCGCCAACACTTATACCACCAACACTTATGCCATCAACATATACTATACCACCAACACATACACCGCCAACACATATACCACCAACACATACACCACCAACACATATACTATACCACCAACAAATATACCACCAACACATATACTATACCACAAACACACATACCCCAACACATATACTATACCACAAACACATACTCCACCAACACATATACTATACCACCAACACATATACCACCAACACATACACCACCAACACATATACCATCAACACATATACCCCCAACACATATACTATACCACCAACACATATACCTCCAACACATATACCACCAACACATATACCACCAACACATACACCACCAACACATATACTATACCACCAACACATACACCGCCAACACATATACCCCCAACACATATACTATACCATCAACATATATACCACCAACACATATACCCCCTCACATATACTATACCACCAACACATATACCACCAACACATACACCGCCAACACATATACTATACCACCAACACATATACCCCCAACACATATACTATACCACCAACACATACACCGCCAACACATATACCACCAACACTTATACCATCAACACATATACTATACCACCAACACATACAGCGCCAACACATATACCACCAACACATACACCACCAACACATGTACTATACCACCAACACATATACCACCAACACATATACCACCAACACATACACCACCAACACATATACTATACCACCAACACATATAACACCAACACATATACCACCAACACATATACCACCAACACATATAAAATACCACCATCACATATACTATACCACCAACACATATACCACCAACAGATACACCACCAACACATATACCACCAACACATATACCACCAACACATATACCACCAGCACATATAAAATACCACCATCACATATACTATACCCCCAACACATATACTATACCACCAACACATACACCGCCAACACATATACCACCAACACATATACCACCAGCACATATACCACCAGCACATATAAAATACCACCAACACATATACCACCAACACATATACCACCAACAGATACACCACCAACACATATACCACCAACACATATACCACCAACACATATACCACCAGCACATATAAAATACCACCAACACATATACTATACCACCAACACATATAACACCAACACATATACCACCAACACATATACCACCAACACATATTCCACCATCACATACTGTATACCACCAGCACATATACTATACCACCAACACATATACTATACCACCAACACGTATACCACCAACACATACACCACCAACACATATACCACCAGCACACATACTATACCACCAACACATATACTATACCACCAACACATATACCACCAACACATACACCACCAACACATATACCACCAACACATACACCACCAACACATATACCACCAACACATATACTATACAACCAACACACATACCACAAACACATACACCACCAACACATATACAATACCACCAACACATATACCACCAACACATATACCATCAACACATATTCTATACCACCAACACATACAGCGCCAACACATATACCACAAACACATACACCACCAACACATATACAATACCACCAACACATATACCACCAACACATATACCACCAACACATATACCACCAACACATACACCACCAACACATATACCACCAACACATATACTATACAACCAACACATATACCACAAACACATACACCACCAACACATATACCACCAACACATATACGACCAACACATACACCACCAACACATACACCACCAACACATATACCACCAACACATATACCACCAGCACATATACTATACCACCAATTCATATACTATACCACCAACACATATACCACCAACACATACACCACCAACACATATACCACCAGCACATTTACTATACCACCAACACATATACCACCAACACATATACCTCCAACACATATACCACCAACACATATTTCACCAACACATATACCACCAACACATATACTATACCACCATCACATATACTATACCACCTTCACATATACCACCAACACATACACCACCAACACATATACCACCAACACATATACCACCAACACATACACCACTAACACATATACTATACCACCAACACATATCCTATACCACCATCACATACACCACCAACACATATACCACCAACACATATACTATACCACCAACACATACACCACCAACACATATACCACCAACACATATACTATACCACCAACACATACACCACCAACACATACACCACCAACACATACACCACCAACACATACAGTATACCACCAACACATATTCTATACCACCAACACATACACCACCAACACATATACCACCATCACATATACTATACCACCAACACGTACACCACCAACACATTCACCACCAACACGTACACCACCAACACATATACCACCAACACATATACTATACCACCAACACATACACCACCAACACATATACCACCAACACATATACTATACCACCAACACATACACCACCAACACATATACCACCAACACATATACTATACCACCAACACATATACCACCAACACATATACTATACCACCAACACATACACCACCAACACATATACCACCAACACATATACTATACCACCAACACATATACCACCAACACATACACCACCAACACATATACCACCAACACATATACCATTTACACATATACCACCAATACATATACCACCAACACATACACCACCAACACATATACCACCAACACATATACCACCAATACATATACCACTAATACATATACCACCAACACATATACCACCAACACATATACCATTTACACATATACCATCAATACATATACCACCAACACATACACCACCAACACATACACCACCAACACATATACCACCAACACATATACCACCAATACATATACCACCAACACATACACCACCAACACATACACCACCAATACATATACCACCAACACATATACCACCAATACATATACCACCAACACATACACCACCAATACATATACCACCAACACATACACCACCAACATATATACCACCAATACATATATCACCAACACATACACCACCTAAACATATACCTCCAACACATAATGTATATCATAAACATGTGACACATCCTTTTTGAAGCTCGTTAGTGTTATGACACATACATATACCAGTTCAAATTATTAGTACAGCTGAGACCATTTCATTCTTTAAGGGTGAGTGTATACATCATAACACCATGCGTCACTGTTATGAGTGAGACTCATGACATAGTCAGTGTTCTCGCGGACTTGCTACCAAATTAACGCGCTTGTTGAGTGACTCATACATGTCCGTACTTTAATAAAACAAGTGTCCATATACATGACTGAGACCTCACGTGGTCAACACTGATGTACACATTCAATAGTCAATCAGTGCGCGCGTACGCTTGTGCATGTGTGTGTGTGTGTGTTTGGGGGGGGAATGAAAACCTTTTCGCCATGAGTCTGTGTGTGTGTAAATTAGTAAATGTAAGAGAAAAAGCTCGGTTATCTGTGTGTGTATGTACAGTGCACATTATACTAAGGTTGAGTCTGCAATGCCTTATATATATTTATATGAAAACTTACAGATAACGACAATGCTTCTTATCGTATATATATATATATATATATATATATATATATATATATATATATATATATATATATATATATATTTATATATATATATAGGCCTATATATATATATATATATATATATATATATATATATATATATATATATATATATATATATATATGTGTGTGTGTGTGTGTGTGTGTGTGTGTGTGTGTGTGTGTGTGTGCGTGCTCTTAGTTAATTAAGGTTCATCACGATTAATGAACAGCATTTGTTGTTGGGTAACTTTAGATGTAGCCTGGTGCCGGGTACGGTAATTTGCTGCTAATCATTATATACTACCAGTATAACCCACCCGTGTTAGTAAATTACTATTATTTATTGTAAACTACTAGTGAAGCTTTGTGTTTTCATTCTTTACCACTACTATAACCCAACTGTGAAGGTTTATTATCGTAAATTTGGACCAAGGGATTTAGGAACTACATCTGGAACATATTGGAGAATATCAGCAGATAAGGAATAGTCGGCAACAAAGACCAACAACAAACTAAGAGCATTATAGGTAAAGGGAGGTTGGAAGAGCAGCTGAACAATATTCCACGATTAACACACTCCAACAAACGCTGTATTGTTACCAATTACCTGAAAAGCGATGACAAACTCGTTTATAATTAATTTATTATTGTTGACTGCATTTAATATCGTAGTCATATTCATAGGATTTGTGTTAAGGGAAAATGGAATTCATAATTAAGGATGTCTCGTATTTCCATAAGAATTAGTGAATCAGATTGGATGAGGAGTGGTAGGATGAGTGTGATGAGCTTGTGGTGGCGGGAAGAATGATGTGTAACTAGGTGTTGATATAAGGGGCTGCTTATAGGGAAGTAAAAGTATGAACAAACCGATGGTAAAGCCTTATTAACAACCTAGATTTGGGCCCAATATCGTAACGCAACTTACTCTCTCCAGTTCTTTCTCCACGTCCCTGTCTTCCTTAATGGGTGAGACTGAGGAGAATATCTTTGGGTCCGACATTTGGCGTCGGTGTCCCCTGCGGCGGTGGTTCCTAGGGGAAGAGTTGGCCGACCCTGTGGTATTGCTCGTGCCAGAAGTCATGCCCAGACGACGTTGTATTTCCATTCTAAAAATCGAAACAAAATAACACATGCATATTATATGGTACACACTGCCGTCTCTGGAAGCCAGGCTATAACACTAATTTGCTGTAATTTGAAATTTACTCAATTCTGAGCAGTATGAGAAGCACACAGACAAGTATTTCCTGATTCGGCATTGTGCTGAAGGTCGACTCGCACGCTGAAAATAATTATTGCCAGGATGAAATTAGTATGAAACATATTATATTCTTTGGTAGATCTTAACTTTTTCATAATGGAGTTTATCATGTTCTTTCTTAATGTTTCAGGTGCGTGCCAACCTCCGAGTTTAGCTTGCAAGCATGACTGACAGGGGACCAAGCATGCTTCATCAGAGTAGTCTCCAAGCCTCACTTCGTCTTGCTAGTCGAGTTATAGCAGGTGATGGAGGCTGGTAATGAAACAGCTTGGAGGGGAGGTTCATAAGCGTGGCAATTCTAAGCAGGGGCAAAGGACCAGTTCAGTCGCTCTGTGTTGTTTACTTGGTCCTTCCGAACTAAAGCCAAATGGTTTTGTACGGATGCCTTACAGTATATATATATATATATATATATATATATATATATATATATATATATATATATATATATATATATATATATATATATATATATATATATATATAAAGGTAAGGCAAACTATTCTTAAGAAGAAAATGGGCAACCAAACTGGTCATTTCCCGGGCAGGGTTAAACAAACCTCTGCTTGAGCGATAGCGATCCTGAGTAGCTAGAGGAGGCGAGGCGGTCGAGTTCCCGACGCAGGCGGCCGTCCCTTTCCTTGTCCTTCTCGGTGAGGGCACGGCGTCGGTCCTCGTGCAGCCGCAGCAGCTCCGCCTCCAGCATTGCTCGTCGATCAGTGGTAGTCGATTTGAGCTCCTCCTGCAGTTGGTCCTTCAGGTTCTGCATGTATTCAGGGAGCTGGCGGGACCGATACAAATGGCCTGAGCATTCCAGCATGCAAGTCCAGATGATTTACACTACTAAACAAATCTCAACCCTCTAGTTATCAAGTAACAAAATTCCTCGTTTTAACATGCTAAAATATGTCCTGTATTCATTATTTTGAAAGACAGTTTATAGACGTTTAACGTGCACACTGCAAAGCCAAATAAAAGAAAATCTAAGACAAAATGGTATATGTTGTATTGAGGGTCGGTAAAAAGAGCCGATCTAGTCTACATCAAACCACCAGGGTAGGTGGAGTCCCTCCAAGCATATGACTGGAAAAGGGGGCTTTAAAACAACCTAACTTCTGGCACGAACTTGGCAAGCTCAAAATCCTTATAGAGACACTATGTAATAACCAATGTCCTTACCTCAACCTTAGTCGACTTTTCACATATCTGTTCAAAGTATATTCCCTGGCCTTTGTGTGGAAGACATGCGTCATGATCTATGTAGATCCATCGAATTAAATTACTGTTTATACCAGATTGTGTCAACATATTACTATTAATAAAATAGAAGGAACTGCAACACATAGAAACAATATTTACTCCTATACTCTACCTCCATTATCACTCACACATAAAGAAGGAACTTGGGAGGTTGAACATGTGGCAGCAACTTTATAACTTATACTTCCTACGAATATCATACGAAGGATATCTGCCTTATTTTAGTACTCCTGACCTAAGGTCAAGAGGAAGATAATGGTGCTTAGTCATTTTCCTAGGAAGAAGAGTAAATCTAACAGTACAATTAACTTCAAAAAAAAATTATGAAAATTATTGGTCAATGTCAAGTATACCAAACTTTTAATTCATGAAAATTAGTAAATGATTACCACGAATTAATAATGTACATAGTCATAATATATATATATATATATATATATATATATATATATATATATATATATATATATATATATATATATATATACTTCATTTTTAGTCCATATAACACGCGGGTAATGTTTACATGTATTCGCCGACACTACGTGCTTTGTTCGACTAGCCTGGGAAAACTTGGAAAACCTGTGATTTCTTGGAATTTTCTACATAATCAGATATATTTATACGAGATACTCATTACCCATTATTTACTCACGCGTTCAGTGGTTGTGAATGGAAGCGACAACCTATTGTCTGCTTCCACTCTGCACACATGACATTTACATGTTCAGTGTTAAACTTGAAATCTTATCATTCAGAATCTGCCTCTGTTAATCTGTATCACACTATAATAACAAGTGTCAACATTTGTGATGCTCCAAGGTCCTGCCGGGATGCGAGCATAAGAGTGAAAAGTGAAAGTAGGGCCCGTGTCAGCTGTGGTTGTAGTTCAGTTGCCAATTCATCAATATAATTTTCTTCATTATTTAAGCAAATATACGAACATTTGGAAACTTCTCATAACCTTAAATAACGATGAATAGTTTATTATTATAAAAAAGTTACCTTTGGTTTGATTATTAATTATCCTGACAGTGATACAGCCGAAAACAGATCCATCAATCACAATCACCTTTACATACAGCCTTCCTTTATCAAGTATTGCCAGATAAAATTGTGAGCACGCAACCCAAGGTGGGGTCGGTGCATCTTTGGCTGACTGTACAGTAGGGGGCAGGGAAAAAACACATTTATTTGAATTGCAGGCTGCACTTTTCAGGCATCGTTTGTATGGCTGTAACAAACACCTGTGCAAAATTTCATGCCATTTCATGCATACTTACCCTGCCGCATCGCGAACGACTTTTTGTCAACTTTTAGTGTATACCAAAAATTAGGTGTCATTTAATGTTTTCCAGGATAATGATAAATTTTACATGGGTGACATCGATTTAATTCACATGTTATTTTACAGGTACACCGTATAGAAAATCATTACAAGTTCATATAGAAATTCTTTTTTGTGAGGAACCTTGGCATCATTTTCCTAGACAATAATCTTTGCCGAATATATCCATCTCTCGATTCGTATCCCGTCACTTCAGTGCAAGCTTCAGTCATCACTTTTATGCCTCTCTCGACCGCCTGAGTGCTGTTTGGCCACTTGGGCACCACTAATGGTGTCTCAAGAATGTCATTAACCTGTAGATTTGACAGAGAAGCAATGTAAGGAGGCTCAGTCTTGAGTTCATTCCTCCAGTTAATCATGGAATGATAGTTTTTTGCTTGCCACTTTAGTTTCGGAGTCACCACCTTTCTCATGTTGACTACAGGAGGCACATTCTCATTCCCATCTCCATCTTTACCCTCCTCATCAGTATAGTTTAACAAATTCTCGTCAACAGCAGCATCAGAATCTTCCTCCTCCTCTTCAGATCTGCCAGTGCATTCTTCCTTTTGCTGATTCTCCTCTCTAATTTTTCTTATCATTGAGACAGCTTTTTCTCTAACAGTCATGTCCTCATCTGCACACACACCAAGAAGAAGTTCATCTGTGTGGGCGAAGTATGCATTTCTCTGGACAGCCTTCTTCACTATCGTCTCCTCCTCACTATTCAGGTGTTTCATATATAGCAGGGACTGGAATACGTTCCTTGAGCCGTGTGTTACGTAAGGGTGTATCTTGATGTAAAACCACATTGGAGCACTGAACTTTATTATTGTAATGACAATTCTTTTCAACTCATGGCTGGGTCTTGATGTTGCTACATACAGCCTGAGGATTCTACTCCATAAGGTGTTCCACCTTGACACACAGGGAGGACCTGGCTCAATAGCAGCCAAGTCATCTTCAACAACACCTGTGATAACTCCTTTACAAATCCTATACAGGTATTTCTGATCCCAGGACAGATCTTTCTCCACTTCATCATTAAACACAGGGAAATCAGGGAAACTGACTGGCTGGAAGGCGACAACTGGAAGCTCAGACAAAGACTCCTTTATCTGCTTTCCAATGGGACCACGCCAATGCTCAGGACCACTTGGTTTACCATCATAGTGATAAAAAACTGCGCGGAAAGGCAGCTCATTTCCGTGAAGCTGACATATGAAATAATGGAGCGGGTGACCAAGTAACATTTCAAGATGATGAATGACTCCATTTTCTGATCCTACACTTACATTGGTTCCATCACAACCAACACACACAATAGGCTGCTGGGTTAGATTTTTCTCCACCAGAAACTCGTGAATAGTTTTGGCAATCTGCTTTCCGTGTCCAGTCTTGGGAGTCACATGTGTGAGATATTCATTGACAGGCTCAACCATGATGACATAATGATCTTTCACCATCATCCTCGAACTCCATTTCTCGGTCTTCTCATTCTTTATCATCACACGAGTGGCGGTCTTCTTACCATCAAAATAGAGTGCTTAACGGTAACTATTTGAATAATTTCAAGTGCGCCAACTTACCCAGGTCTCCCCTACATTACAGTACAGTAACACAACATTGAGAAATGAAATGAGAAAAGGCTGATAATCAATATAGACATAGCACCATACTCATCTGCAACAAGACAACTTAAATGAAATAAGAGATATGAAAAAAAAGTTGATAAACACTGAACAGAACATTGCACCGCCACAGCGGCTGTTTGGCTAGTACTGTAGGTAAATTTAAAATTTCAGTAGAAAATGCGGCAGACTAAACCTCGACATATCAGCTTCAAATTTGGCATGGAGTCTTAGATATGTATAAGGAACAATGCCTGAAGAGTGCAGCTTTGAGCAAAATTTCACTGCCCCCTACTGTACAGTACATTAGGAGGCAGCATGGCCGGTACTGCATTCGACCGCATTCACTTCCCCAAGTTGTAAACTTAGATACCAATTTATAACTGGATAAACTGGAAGCACCCAGGGATGGAACCACAGTGCCTTGGAACAGGAGGCGAGCGATGTATCCACTCGACCGCAACATAAAAGGTATATTATAGGTGTATGTCATTGCTCTCGCATATTTTAGCACTAAAAATGATACACGCTTTCTGTGTATATATATATATATATATATATATATATATATATATATATATGTATATATATATATATATATATATATATATATATATATATATATATATATATATATATATATATATATATATATATATATAAATAAGGCTTAAGCCTTAAAGAGCAAGTGAGGTTTTTCCCGATTTGGGATAGCATTTTTTTTTTTGGTCTAAATCAATGGAAATTAATTCTTACATGGAAAATTTATTCTGATACATTTTTGTCTTTGTTTACTGTCGTTATATAGCAAAATTATACCTAATGTAAGTTAGGTTAGATTAGGTATGAAACTTTTTATTTACCGGTATATGTATCTTTATGATCAATTTGATCGTAAATAATAGTAAGCTGACAGAAGGTGTGTGCCACAAGGCTGACTGCAGATTTTCCTAGCTGCAATCATAGGGAATATAAATCACGAGACGAAAGACTTGGTGTATTTTACCACACTTACCTCATTCAAAACTCCTTCCTCACACAACACCTGCCGTAATCCACGAGGGGGGACAACTTTTTGGAGTTAGCCTTGACGACTGAAGAGGCAATGGTAGACGAGGTCCACGTAGGGAAAAACTAACTCCGCCCAGCGACCATAACCACACAGAGGTGGAATACAGTCTTTGAAAGTCGGGATGGAGAAACGGAGGAGGACTAATATAACGTTAACCATGAGGGACAAGCTAAGGACGGGTCTGTATTCAGACAAATTATTCCAAATACTTATGGCGACAAAAGTAGAGGCGTTTAAAGCCTGGAAATAAAGGAAGAGAGGGAGTCAAACCAGGTAGATGAATCCCAAATGCAGGAAAGCCAGCAGAAGAAAATTCCACCTGAGGAAGAAATACCGGAGCAAAAAACATCGCGTAAGCTATGTAGTATACAGAAGAGCCCTACAGGTGGCCAGTCAGGTATCCATATAATCTAAACGGCACTTCGAGATGAAATTAACCCAAACTGTTAAGAACGATCCCAAATATTTTTATGCATATCTCAGGTTGAGAATTAATTAAGAGAGATAGTAATTACAGAAGAGATCATGAAAAGAAGATAGCCACCTTGAAATAATCAAAGCCCCTGGAGAGGACGGAACACAGACGAAGGTGATACAGGAGCTGGCAAACGAAAATTGCACTTAACTAATAATCCTATTTGCCACAGAGTTCTATTTCTTACATTTTTATCGTTTTGGGCTAATGTATTTCTAAATTTGTTACACACACTTAAAGACCTTTGTTGTTGAAGCGCAGTGATATCATTATAATAATAATAAGAAGAAGAAGAACAACAACAGCCTATTCAAGATTCTATATCAAGAAACATTGTTAAGGAACTAGGAATCACCCAACGTCACCCCTGTATACAAGAAGGGAAAAAAAACTGTTGGAAAAACTACAAGTAGATCATCCAAACATCTTATACGAGCATATGTAAACTCGTTGAGGGACGTCATCATCCAAAACCTGACCGAGCATAGTCTTGTCTAAGTAGCTTAACAATTTTTATGGAAACAGTAAGAGACTACGTGCACCAAGGCTTACCAGTGGATCTGTTCTAGTGTACATGGACTTTTCTTAGAAGCATGACAAAGTTCCACGTCCACATCCAAGTACATGGCATCAAAGGTAAAATATTGAAGTGGATGAAAAAACTGGCTCGAGTACCACATGGATCTATCCTTTGGTCCACCGTGTTCGTAATCTAAATTAAGCCACATTGTTAAGTCTGTGTTTGTCACGAAGATATTTGGAAAGGTAAGAAATGCAGATGTTATCGCAACCATGCTCAAAAATATATCTGCAAGAGCTGTTCAAATGGTCGCTAGAAGGGCAAATACTTGTTAACTCGACGCGTAGGATACAACGCCATTAATCAAAACTATTTATTGATAAAGTTGATAAGCACAAAGGTCTAGGCGTCATGATAGACCAATCACTGAAAGAAGTGCAACAGGCGGGAGCAGCAGGGAAAAACCCAACCGATATTTTGGAATTATAAGTTATACAGTTCCTTCACATACTCAAATAAGTAAATGTTCCTTCTTTTTTAAAAGCCTCGCATACATCCCCCTCTGGAATACTGTATAAAGGCATGGAAACCTCACCTCCAGAAAGATCTGACATCCCTAGAAAAAGTGCAACACAAAGCGACTAAGATGGCCCCTGAATTAAATAATCATTACATATGTAAATGAATGGTTTCATAAAAAACTAACCTCACTTAACCTAAAGAAACTCTTATCCTACCTAACCTAATTAAGACATAATTTGCCTATCTTATGTTGAAAAACGAGGTCTTTAATGAAACAGAGTAGATTTTACCATATACTATTTAATTTACATTAAGTTGTAGCGATAAAAAAAAAATTATACTTATATGGCATAAACATCTCACACACACATATACTATATATATATATATATATATATATATATATATATTTATTTGCACTAATTATTTTAATTATTTAAAGATTAAGCCTAAAATATATCAGTCCGATCAAGACTATATAATTTGTGGATTTATTTGTTATTGTATTGTAGGTCTCCACTTGACTAACGATAGACAGTACTGTATATTGTCTCTACATGTAAGTAACGATTAATAATCGACCAAATGTAAGTGCTTGATATATGAAAATAGAGGCAGCGTCTACAAAGGAACACGAAAACCTTTTTATAAAACAAAGTATCCGTAGCAATTAGATGCAAGTTTGATCTATATCAAGTTATGCTGAAAGGCGAAAAAAGAACTCAGGAAAGAGAAGTTGTTAATGATCTTGCAAGCAGATCTTGGTGCAGCAGCCAAGGTACAATTATAAAAGCAAATTAATCCCTAACTGGTGGCTGATGGTTCACCAATAATTAATTTACCAAAATGTAATTGATCTAAATTTGACCTAAAATATTTACATAAGTAACATGTGAAAAGGCATTTAAGGCTTAGTATGACTAGGTAAAGAAAGAATGTCTTTTAGGTTAGGAATAAAAAGTTTTAGTTATGGTTAGAAATTAAGAATATACATTATATCAGTTAGTCGACAAACGAAGGGGTCGTTAGACAGTTTAAAATATGAACAAATGTTAGACAGTAGTACTATAAGTGTTGTAGACTCCCGACACCCGATAAAATGGGTATTTTTAGACAGCTGATAAATTAATATTGTTAAGCAGCCGACCATGTACTGTAGGTTCGACAAACTAATATCCAAGAAATACTGTGAGGGGTAGGGATGAGTAACTCCCACTTACTATACAAAATCCCTCCACCCCGCTTCACTCTTGTCACACATCACTTCTAGTACATTTTAGCATTGCTCTTTAGCGACTACAGTAAAGCTGCTGTGAACAATAACGACAGCAACATAATTTGTTTTTACATTATAGCGTTGTTTTAATATTCAGCCAAGCAATTTGTCGATGAACACACTCCTTCAGGAAAAAAGAAACGAAATGGATCACGTAATAAAGAAGCAGGAGGAAGCAGCACCGGAGGCAGCTAGGATTCCACCTCCGACCACAGGCTTCAGGATAACTACCATTGTCCTCGAAAACAGAAGCAAAAGAGATTACACAATAAGAAAAACACACAATCAAATACTCTTACAAGGAACCTGCCACACACAAGCGATATACCCATTTGTTCACGAAAGACAGCTTGATGGAGAACAAATCAGAGACAATTCAGGGCTTTAGGAGCCTTCCAGTACAGTAATGTAGCGTTCTGTACTCTCAGGGATATCATCGAGGGTGGAGAAAATAGGCACACTCACCTGTATATAACAGTTATAGTCAATGGGAAAAAGATAACGCTTATATAAAGAATTTCCTTACAGAATACAAGCAAAAAATAAACAATAAAATATATAGAAGATGAAGAAAAAGTAGTTGCAAATCTTTAAAAAATTTCTTGATAATATTGAAAAATACTTTACAAAATCTTTTTATGATAACCAGAAGAGTTATTACTGTAATACCTCACACCACTTCCCGTCCACACGACTCGTCCTATTATTTGCTGACACAATAAATATTCATAAGAAATGTGCCGCTTACTGTTGCAGACACGTAGTTGGAAGACACTGAACATTGGTACATAAAGATATCGAATGTGATACACTTTGGGCCGTAAAGTGATAGATGCACTTAGGGTCATAAAGTGATAGATACACTTAGGGCCGTAAAGTGATACATTTAGGGCCGTAAAGTGATACACTTAGGGCCATAAAGTGATACACTTAGGGCCATAAAGTGATACACTAAGGGCCGCAAGGTGATACACTTAGGGCTGTAAAATTGTACACTTAAGGCCGGAAATTCCATTCCCTCGCCATATCAGGACAAGGCGACAAACAGAAAAGTTTCTCTACCCTTCTCGTTACTGTAGTATCTGAGTCCGGACCACAAACACCACCAGCGACCACCACACTACTCTCTCCACTGCATTAATCCAGACGTCAGCAGCCTCAACACTCTTCTATGACCAAGTAATGTTTGTCCACAAATTTTCTCAGCAACCAAAGGCCACAATATCAGAAAATAATGTTGGAATAGCTGATTATTGAATTTGCCTTTCTCAAATTACGGAACAAAATATAATGTTGTACTAACAAATGAACAAGACTGACAAGAAATGTGTGCCCCCCCCCCCCCCCACTATTATATGTTTAAGTCTGGTGAGCAATCATTCATCCCGTCTTGAAACATTTTTAACACATATTTTTTTCAGTAATTCAAGTGATGATTAGGTTTTAGATATCCTTACAAGACTTGTAATAGTAGTTCAGGTCATGAAGATTGTGGGTTGTCACTATTTGGTCAACATTCAGCATCCATCTCTATATATTTTGAACATAAATTTTTTGGGTACAAGTGATTTTTCGACCTTGACTCTAGGTTTCTTAGTGGTGATTAAGACTAGAACTTCATATTTTACATTTGTCGTGCAGGTTTGCTTCAGCCTGGCTCGAGAAAACTGAAACACCATTTTTTTTTGTATTGGAAACCTGTTGACCTTGATCCGTGAACTCCAACAGCCATACAGGTCAAGAAAAATTAACTTTTGTGTAAGATTGGTAAATATTCATTCTTCCATTCTTAAGATACCTTTTTGACCTTCAATGAATGAGGTTGAGAACTTTATCAGTTACTCAGAATTTTGGTATTTTCATTTTGAGGACTTTCTGCTACTGATATGTAACCCACAACCCCCAGAACATATACTGTACAGGCCTTGAACCTTATATGCTATGTTTCTCGTAAAAGTGTGGTTAAAATCCGTCTATCTCATCTTTAAAAATCTTGTACTGTACATAAACAAGGATATACAGCATCATTGAGTGTTTTTATATTAAAACTTAACATTTGATGAATGTTTTTCAAACAAAATTCCCAGGATTTTTGTGTAATACCAGTGATGAAAGTTTGATAAATATCCATCCATTAATTCATCTTCCAAGGTGTGTAAGTTATTAAGATTAACTTGACGGGACAGCATAAATAGCTGGTGAGAACTGGGGACTGACAGATCTATTATCAACTTGGCTTCTGGTAATAAAGAAAAACATTTTAAACATGTCACACATGTCCCCACAGAAAGCCTTCAAAAGTCCCTCAGCCAATAGTCTCTTTTTTTAGCTGACGGTAATAGGTCCTCCTTGCAGTTCCTTGCAGCTCATTGGGTCATATATTAGGTTCGATTAATATTGATACCCGGTATATCATAAATAAATCCAGGAATAGCAAAAACATACCTAACGTAGGGTAGGTTAAGTAAAATTTTGTTTGAAACTTTTCAATATATGTATTTTATGATAAACATGATCATTTATGGTCAGTCGAAAATTCCCCTCAAGCACCCCCCCCCCCCCCCAAAAAATAATACAGAGAAGTTATCGGTAATCAGCAGTTATCCTTATATTATATATACAAACAATACCTCACTTGTCGGGAAGCAGTTCTAGGCTTTGTTATATTCCGCACAAAGCCTGTTCATCAGGCTTGTTAGGTGCCGTAAGCCTCCATTGGGGACTGCCCGTGCCAACTATGTGGTCGGAGTAGCATTTTACCGAATCCAGCAAGGAAACACAAGGCTACATATACAGTATATATCACTAGTCCATATAGCACGCAGACTTCCATATACAAACAATACCTCACTAGTCGGGAATCAAACCCTGGACCTCTGCAGAGGATTGCTCTTGTTGTCCCTGTGGTGTGGTGGTAGCGATCCCTATTCGCACGCAGAAGTCCAGGGTTCGATTCCCGACTAGTGAGGTATTGTTTGTATAAGGAAGTCCGCCTGCTATATGGACTGATATATATATATATATATATATATATATATATATATATATATATATATGATTCTGTAATTTTTTAATGCTGGTGACTCTCTTCTTACCATCCCAAACGCCCTAGTTTGAAGCCTTTCAACTAGCAGCCCCTACCCATATTGTTTACCAGTGTATATGATGCAACAAGAGAGAAAATCGACACATCAGCCATACCCTTATATGCGGAACCACCAAGAGATGGACATGCATAATATAACGAAGATAATGACAACATGAAGAGGAGTCCGACTACTGCGGGCTGCCCAGCACAAAGAGAACTACAGGTCTATGGATACGACAAGCATCCAGACGGAATCACACTTTCCCCTTGGAAGGATGGTTGACAGCTGATATGAGTCTACATTTGTGCTTCTACCTTGGCGTCTACGTATTTCCACCTCAGTGTAGCTGGAGCAGAACAGTAAGCCTTACAGAAAACCACGAGGAGGCATTGTACTGGAACCTGACCCAAGAACAAGTCCCAAGAAGGCAGAAGACCGGGAGCCTGAGGTACCAAAGTCCTGAAGTTCCTGGGCCATTAACACTCGTGATGCTAACAAAGGGCACTGCAAGTGGTATAAGTGTAAACGAGAAGTTCACTCTGCTATACTATGATACCAGAGGCTCATTCTGCTTTACTATGAAACCAGAGGCTCATTCTGCTTTACTATGATACCAGAGATTCATTCTGTTATACTATGATACCAGAAGTTCACTCTGCTATACCATTATACCAGAGGTTAAAATTGTTACGTCATAATACTCGAGTTTAAAATTGTTGCGACTTAATGCTGAAAAGTTCAACTACTGCTGGGGCACACAAGAGGTTAATGTTCTTATAACATAACGTCATCGTGCGGTGACCAAGCGGACACAACACTCGCTTCCTATCTTAAGGACGCCTGGTTCGCGCCTCGTTAATTCAACTGTAAAATATTACAGTAGCAAACTTTATAGATGAGAAAGAAGAGGAGGGGTTGTACAGTGTCGGTCACCCTGGTTCCTTGTGTACCTAAGGGTTGGTATATAATGCACTGTATCGAAACTGCCTCTACAGGACCCTCAGACCTAAGGGAAATGCTTTCCCTTTATTTTTCATAATAGCAGAGGTTCAAGTGTTGCACCAGTGGTTCACATTTTTGTGTTATAACATTAAAGGGTCATTTATTGAATTTCAACGTCAAAGGTTCACACTACTACACCATAATACCAAAGGTTCGCACTACTGTACCCTCGTACCAATGGTTCATAATACTGCATCATCACACTAAAGGTTCAAACTAGCACAACACAAACCAGACTCGCGCTGCTTAACAAGGGACTTAAGGTGGGTGGAAGAGGATAATGACTTAGCTGGATGAGTACACAGACCTCCAAGGTGTAGGGAATTGTGGTGATTCTTTGCGAATGGTTATGTAGCTGGAACAGTGAAATATTCTAGTCTTGGGTGACAGCGTGTGCAGAGGTTGGAAATAAGAATTGATTGAGACGTACAGCCAGAAATTGTAAACTAATCCATTGTGCCACTATTTCGAAATACTAAAATGGTGTTCTGTGAACAACTGAAAAAATAATAATTGTTGACAATTGTATGTATACTATGTATGTGCTCCATTTATGTATTATTTATTCAGCCTAGCTAGTAGCGTGTGGCAATGTTATTACCATATCCCACACGCTTAATTAATGTGCCTGGCGACGTATGGAAGCTGCTAATGTATCACTTGCCATACGTCGCCTATAGCAGTTGACCGGGAGCCTAGTCAAGAGAGAGTGCTGCTCTCCTTTGTGTACATACTCTTATCCAGTAAACCGAACCTACAAAACTATACAGGTGTTTGTGTTCTCTCCTGTATATAGAACTTATTATTCAGAACCTAACATGGCGCAGTGCGTAGTCTTACTGGATAATTACGAGTGATAGTGCAAAGTTTGTAGAAAGCCGGCTAGGGTCCCCTCCCGTCTTGGGTCAAGCCTTGGGTCAACTCCCGCGCCATCTCTCCTCGAAGAATTTCAGCAACTTTGAGCAGTGTCAGTGACAGTGATTTTCTGTGAAGTGTTTAGTGCATTGTGTGTTCGTGCCATTCATGTGTGACCTTGTTCTAAAGGATTCCCAAGGTATACGGCACGTTCTGGGCATTTGTAAGGAGTAAAGTTCAGTGCACCCGTCTCTGACCGCGTCCTGAGGGTAACTAGACTGACTGGGAGTCGCCGCGCCTCTCCCTCCACCCCCCCTCACAGCGCCGCCTCCACCCCCCCTCACAGCTGGGGCGAGACGCTTTGCCGGCCCAGGACACACACTCACTCGCACACGTACATATACTGTACTAACACTCGCTGACCGCGCGGCTTCCTTATATATATTTTATATATATAACCTACTTATCTGTGTATTTAATTAATTTTTTGTCTGAAATCTTGTTGATACGACGGGCTGACCGGTCAACACTGATTTAAGACATAGTACACAGAGGAAGTAGTTATGTCTCACGCCTTACGTAGCCGTGGACCCAGCGTCTGGATGACCCAGGCGGGTGATAGCCCCGCAGAGATGGATGACCAGACCGGCCACGACGCTTCAGCCCCCACATCGCGCAGTCCCTCACCTCAATATTCAGCGTTGTCTCCAGAGATAATTGCTTTACTGAAGTTTATGAGAGATGAGAAACGCGAGGATGAAGCCCACAGACGTTTGGCGGATGAGCACAGAAGGCAAGCAGAGGCAGAACGAGACAACCAACGGAGATTGGAAGACAGTGAACGGTTTGAAGCCTTGATATCTCGCCTCACTGTTAACCAAGCCCCTGGCTCTAACACTGCCTCGGTACTGACTGGTTCAGATACCTCATCCATGCTTCCTTCACA
Organism: Homarus gammarus; assembly: GCA_958450375.1. Lineage (NCBI taxonomy): Eukaryota > Metazoa > Arthropoda > Malacostraca > Decapoda > Nephropidae > Homarus > Homarus gammarus. The sequence goes on from CAUDMG010000604.1 coordinate 25,067, forward strand.
CCCCCCAGCCCCACCTAAAGCAGCAGCTCAAACGCCGCCCATCTTGAAGCCTGATGAGACTTTCCAGACTTTTCGTGAATGGCGGCGACGGTGGACTGACTACTCTACAATGGTGGATCGCCAGAGTTTGTCACAGCCTAAACAACTCATCCAGCTGCGCATGTGCCTGTCCTTGGAAATTCAGCGTGTCTTGGAACATACGTTGCAGGTACCCCCAACCTCTTTGCTGTCTGTAGAGGAGGTACTGGACGTTCTACAACGGCACATCAAAGGACAGCAGAATGAAGCTCTGCGCAGGAGGGAATTGTTTAGCTGCAGACAGATGGAGGGTGAGTCTTTTGATGCCTTTTACGTGCGTCTTAAGAGAGCCTCGGAAGAGGTAGATATATGTCCAGGCCACCACCAGCAGTGCGAGGAGACCCAGTTGAGGCAGGTGATCCTGATGGGTGTTAAGGACGAGGAACTTGTCCAACGCCTCACCTCCCTCGACTCTTCCTCTTCTCTTAAGGATGTGTTGACGATATGTCGCTCCTATGAGGCTGCCAGGTGTGCCACCTCTGCCATCCGTGCTCCCCCTACAGCTGTACGCGCTGTGTCCCGGTACAAGAAGGACAAGAAGTCTGTTCCTACGCCTTCGCCCACCACGTCCACGCCTGGTTTATTTTGCAACAACTGTGGTAAGCAGCACGGAACACAGGTGTGTCCAGCTGCTCAGTCTACCTGCAACAGTTGTGACCGTAAGGGCCACTGGTCACTCACAGTACGGTGCCCAGCCAAACGCGTCCAGTGCAATGTGTGTGGTCGTCTGGGCCACTATGACAAGTGTTGCCCTTCCAACATACCCAAGGGACCGCGTCGGCGGAAGCTTCAGCCCCCCTCCACCAGAGAGGGCCGCCCACAGTCTTCCAATCAGAGGTACGACGACTCTTGACAACGCTCGAGCCACATTAGGAATGTGTGCTCCCCCCAGCGTCCCAGGACCAAAGTCCCCCAGTACATCAGCGTCATCGTGACCTACGGCGGTGTGTCATCCCGCCTTCAGATGTTGCCCGACACCGGCGCTGATGCTACAGTCATCGGTCCCCAGCATTTGCAATGCTTGGGGCTCTCTCCAAGTGATCTAGGACCGCCCCCCAAGGATCTCCGCTTTATGGCAGATGGTTCACAGATGACCCCGGCCCTGGGTTCACTCCAAGCACAAGTCACCTTTGGCAACAGGTCGTGTCAAGCCTGGATTGATGTGCATAACGGTGTCCAGACTCCTTTGCTGTCCTACAGACATTGTCAGGAGTTGGCCATCATCTCCCAGGACTTCCCCAAACCTATTCTTGAGGTAAAACACGCCAACAGGGTGCAAAAAGGGAGCAGCAACGACCCTGCTGCCGCCCTACCCCTGCCTCTTGCCAGTGACACCTCTCCTTCGGATGCTCGGAAGTACTTCCTGAAGGAATTCAGCGACGTTCTGGTGACCAAGTCCGCTCTGGAATCCAAGCCTCTCAAGAAGATGGCAGGCCCCCCCATGAGGATCCACCTGAGGGACGACGCGAAGCCATTCGCTATTTACACCCCTCGACTGGTTCCCCTGGCCTTCCGCGAGGCGGTCAAAAACGAGCTGGACTCCATGGTCGCCCAAGAAATTATTGTACCAACCGGCGATGACCCGTCTCCATGGTGTCACCCGATGGTTGTCGTCGCAAAACCTAAAGGTGGTGTTCGGATCACCACTGACCTTTCCAAGCTCAACAACCAGGTGTCTCGTCCTGCGCACCCTTCTCCCACGCCCTTTGCAGCCATACGCAGCGTGAACCCGAAGGCGCGCTTCTTCACGACGATGGACGCCCTGTGTGGATACTGGCAGATAGAGCTTGCCGAGGAAGACCGACCACTCACAACGTTCATCACCCCGCATGGACGTTACAGTTATTGCCGTGGCCCCATGGGATTCGCCGCTACAGGAGACGCTTTCTGTCTTCGAGGTGATATGGCTCTACAAGGTCTGGCAAACTGCGTGAAAGTGGTCGACGACATACTCGTGTACGACGAGGATTATATGGATCACCTCTGCCGTATCTACGAGGTACTCAACAGGTGCCGGAAGCACGGCATTACCCTAAATGCCGACAAGTTTGTTCTGGCCAGCTCTTCAGTTGACTTTTGTGGGTACACCCTCTCAGGGAATGGTATCGCAGCTGACCCGGAAAAGGTCCGCGCCATTACGGATTTTCCCACCCCTGCTAACCTGACCGACTTGAGGTCCTTCATCGGTCTCGTCAACCAGTTAGCAGAGTTTTCGTCGGACATCTCCGCAGCTGCTCAACCACTTCGCCCCCTGATGAGCCCCAAGAGGACATTCCTGTGGACCCCCGACCACGACAAGGCCTTCCAGCAAGTGAAACAGGCCCTGTCTCGTCCACCTGTCCTCGCCACGTTTGACCCAGCCTTGCCGACAGTTCTGCAGACAGATGCCTCACGCTTGTATGGCGTGGGATACGCCCTACTGCAGGATCATGGTGGAGGGCAGTTCCGGCTCGTCCAGTGTGGCTCGCGTTTCCTCTCTGACACTGAGACGCGCTATGCCACTATTGAGTTGGAGCTGTTGGCTGCGGTTTGGGCGATGTCCAAGTGCAGGTTTTACCTCATAGGCCTGCAATACTTTCACCTAGTGACCGACCATCGCCCGCTTGTCCCGATCCTCAACCACTACACGCTAGACGCCGTTGAGAACCCTCGCCTCCAGCGTCTGAAAGAGAAACTCTCGGCGTACATCTTCACTGCAGTGTGGCGTGCTGGTAAGGAGCTCTGCATCCCTGATGCCTTATCCCGCTCCCCTGTCAGCCGCCCTACTCCAGAAGACCATGTACTCGACGCCGACCTCGCTCTTTCCGTCAGGACTGTGGTCACTCTCCATGCCGTCCAATCCCTTCGTTCGGACCTGTCACCAGATGACGACAAGGCAATGGAGGACCTTCGAACAGCGGCCCGAGATGACCCTTCCTATGTCCGACTCGTCGAGTGTGTGAGGAATGGATTTCCTAGCAACCGCTACGATCTTCACAACACCCTGCTCCCGTATTGGAAACTCCGCGATGAACTCTACTGCGACGGAGACCTTGTTCTGTACGGAGCACGTGTAGTTGTCCCTGCTGCATCACGTCCCCACGCCTTGGCCCGCCTTCACGACAGTCACCGTGGAGCTGAGGCCACCAAACGACGTGCACGACAGACTGTGTTCTGGCCCGGCATCAACTCCGACATCTCCAATGTTGTCCGTGCGTGTGAGCCCTGCCAAGTATTACAACCCAGCCAGCAGCAGGAACCCTTTATGAGTGACGACAACCCCACCCGCCCCTTTGAGTCTGTGTCGGCCGACTTTTTCTGTGTGTCAGGAAAGTCCTTCCTCGTTATCGTCGACCGTCTCTCTGGTTGGCCGGTTGTCATCAAGTGCGGTAATGACACGACGTCTGCCGCCACCATCAGCAAGTTCCGCCACTACTTCCGTGACGTGGGCGTTCCTGTACGCCTGCGAACCGACGGAGGGCCTCAGTTCACAAGCCGGGACTTTGCTGTGTTCCTCGACCGATGGGGAGTCCGGCATGTGTTGTCATCGCCCCATTACCCGCAGTCCAACGGCCACGCTGAGGCTGCTGTCAAATCCCTGAAGCACCTCATCCTTAAGGTGGCCCCTTCTGGGAACATTGACTGCGAGGCCTTCGACAGGGGTCTTCTTGAACTCCGCAACACACCTAACTACACCGGACGCTCCCCTGCCCAGGTTTTGTATGGACGCCCCCTTCGTTCTTGTGTCCCTGCTCACCCTCAATCCTTCTCCAAGGAGTGGCAGGCCAAGACAGAGGATTGTGATCGCCGAGCCGCCGAACGTGTTCAGGACGTCGTCGCCCGCTACAATGACCACGCCCGTTCTCTCCCCAGGTTGAGTGTCGGCACCCAAGTCCGTGTTCAGGACCCGACCTCCCTACGTTGGGACAAAGTAGGCGTAGTCATGGGTCTCGGCAGGTCACGGGACTACCAGGTGCGGTTACCCAGTGGTCGTGTGTGGTGGAGGAACCGCCGTTTTCTCCGACCCGTAACAATGCCTTCTGCTGGCCCCGCCACCAGTGTTGAGTCCCATACCCTTCCCAGTGATGAAGTCCCTCGACGCTCAGAACGGATCCAAAAGAAAAGGTCCGCTCAAGACTTTGCTATGAGCGTATAGGGGGGAGGGAGGTGTATGTATATTATGTATGCTGGATTATATATCATGTATGTATACTATGTATGTGCTCCATTTATGTATTATTTATTCAGCCTAGCTAGCAGCGTGTGGCAATGTTATTACCATATCCCACACGCTTAATTAATGTGCCTGGCGACGTATGGAAGCTGCTAATGTATCACTTGCCATACGTCGCCTATAGCAGTTGACCGGGAGCCTAGTCAAGAGAGAGTGCTGCTCTCCTTTGTGTACATACTCTTATCCAGTAAACCGAACCTACAAAACTATACAGGTGTTTGTGTTCTCTCCTGTATATAGAACTTATTATTCAGAACCTAACAACAATGTCAGGCTATGTGTGAAATACAACAAAGCCTAAGTTAGCTTCAGGTGTCCTTGTGGTGCCGTGGTAGCGCTCCATGCTCTTTTGCAGAGGTTTCCTCTGATAGAAGTTATAAGTGATAATGAAGGACTAAAAGTTAATGGTAATGTGATTACAAATAAACGCTTTGCAGATGAGACTGCTCTTATCACGGATAGTGAAGAGGCATTACAAAAACTCGTTAACAGCTTAGTAGAAAAGGGTGAAAAATATGGTTTAAGAGTTACTGCTGTAAAGACAAAAGTAATGGATGTCTCCAAAGTGGAAATAAATCCTAAACTAAAAATTATAGTAGGCAACAGTTAACCTAAACAAATGGAAAATGCCTTGTATTTGGGAAGAAACATGTAACTGGTAACAATTAAACGTGTAAAACTGCAAATAACTGTATAGTGTATATAATATGATTTTTCTTGAATGTAGATCCAAAGTCTTGGCTCCCTCCACTATATTTACAATGATAAATGTGGCCCAGGGCCTACAAAAGGTTGGGGACGAATGCTAAGAAAGAGCTATAATAGCAGAAAAACAAATGAAAAAGTACTAAGATTAGTAAAAACTTCAAGAGAAATACTTGAAATGTACAGAAAAGGAAAAACGAGATATTTTGGTCATGTAACTAGTGATGAGTGAATAATAACAGATATATTAATGGATAATGTTGAGGGTAGGAGGACCAGAGACGAGGGTGGATGAATGAAATTAAAAACTGGGTCACAAGAGAAATATTTTCAGAATTACTAACTTACTAAGGCACATTTGGTGTGCTTCTCCCCGGGATGTGCCTCCCCCCGGGATGTGCCTCCCCCCGGGGTGTGCCTCCCCCCGGGGTGTGCCTCCCTCCGGGGTGTGCCTCCCCCCGGGGTGTGCCTCCCCCCGGGGTCAATCAATAAAAAAAACTTTTTGGAATATATTCAAATTTCTTTATATTTTTCAGCAAAGAAAATAACCGTGTTACAATTTTTCTTAATTGAAAGATTTTATAATCAGTCATACACGAATTACTATGATAGTTATCTGGCTGTGATCTTACCATGATAAAAAAAAATATGATGGTAAAAACTTATAACGACAAATATTGGAGCTGCGGTCCTGTGGTTGTCCCACCACTTGTATCAATGCAGCTAAAATAGTATATAGAGAACAGGGCACTCAACTAATTATGTTTGTCTATGCACAAATCAACAAAAAAATTAAATAAATAAAATAATCTATCATATCACTCATTGATGAAGCAGCTTTAGGCTAAATAGGCATAAATTAAAGTTACAACAATGTCTTAATTGCTAGGGTAAATAAGGTGTAGTTAATTTCTTCCTTTCATTAAATAATATTCTAAATGAAAGACGAACATTAATCACAGAATGTGAGTCGGTAAATGGAACAGATTATCACTTGGTAGTTTACTGCGAGCATCAAGTGGTCTCATATTGACCTCAGAAGTTTTGAGAGTTTTTCCTTCAGTGACTTTGATGGGATACATTGTTTATTTGTTCTAAAACCTGATGATGTTGAATAAAGAGAACAATAACTGCACAATAGATTTTCTAAGGTTTCTATTATAAGATATTGCTGAGAAGGAATCAAAAGCGTGTGTCTTCTGGAGAGTACCCCCATATGTTGTGCAAAATGTCTCCTCCAGCCATTCTTTCTGAGGTTAAAATACTTTGATTTATTAACACTCAAGTTATAAAGGGAGCTTAATATTCATAAACCTTCATGTTAGATGATTTAGTCAACGGCATCAATAGATATTAAAATACATATGGTTGAACTCCTGACAGCCATATTATTTTATATTTATCTCAAAACATAACATATAGAAGGAACAAAACCAGATGACAGATCATTCCTACAATGAAAGTTAGTATACAGCAAACCTGCATGTGCAGTCTTTCAAGTGAGTAAAAATTTAGCCTATGCAGCACTTGCTTTACTTCTATGAAAATTAAAGGGAGAGGAGGAGCAGCTCAGAAATAGGTGTAATGAACTATCTAGGAATGTTAAGAAAATTTAAGGAAGGCAAAGAGAGACTACGAAATCAGGATAGAGAGAGAATCCAAGGCGAATCCCAAGGGATTTTTCCAGATATATAGGACAAAGGTCAAGGACAAAGTTGGGCCTTTAAAGTCAGGGAGAGGAGAAGTGATCGATGACAGTGAGGAAATAAGCAAAGCATTGAACAGCTACTTTTTATCAGTTTTCACAGAAGAAATTCAAGAGGAATTTCCAGAGGTGGAACTGATATTTAGGGGAAATGAAGAAGAGAAATTTAAGAATATCACTATCAGAAAAGAGGATGTTCTTAAGAGGATAAATAAATTAAAGAAGACAAAATGCCCAGGGTTGGATGAAATTTTCCCTCGAGTTTTGAAAGAGTGTAAGGAACAGATTAGCGGACCCCTCGAAAATTTATTTACAAAATCATTAGACACGGGAGTTGTGCCAGACTTGTGGAAACAGGCAAATGTAGTACCCATATTCAAAAAGGGAGACAGAGCATCAGCGTCATATTACTGTCCGATTAGTTTGACGTCAGTCGTGGGGAAATTATAGCAAATAGCATTCGATCGCATTTAGAGAAAAGCAAATTAATATAGCACTCTCAACATGGGTTTACAAAGGTAAAATCTTGTCTAACAAATCTGCTGACGGTTTTTAGGAAAGTCTTCGAGGTAGTAGATAATGACGATAATTACGATGTTATTTACTTAGACTTTAGCAAAGCATTTGACAGAATACCGCATCAGAGGCTTCTGAGAAAAATTAAGGCTCATGGTATCGAGGGGAAAGTTTTAAATTGGATAAAATCGTGGCTCACCGATAGAACACAGAGGGTCAGCGTAGATGGTGATAAAGCTGAGTGGGGCTGTGTAACCAGTGGGGTTCCCCAGGGGTCAGTACTGGGCCCACTCTTGTTCATAATCTATATAAACGATCTAGATGCTTGGATCAGCATTGACATAAGCAAGTTTGCGGATGACACCAAAATAGGGCGGCAGATTAATTCAGGGCAGGATGCAAATGCACTACAGAAGGATTTAAATAAACTGCAGGAGTGGTCAGAGAAATGGCAAATGAAATTCAACACCAGTAAGTGCAACGTACTTAATATTGGTAGAACAAATACTGTCAACGTATACAGCCTTAACAACATTAACCTAGAAAGGTCGACTTGTGAAAGAGACTTTGGGGTACTTGTACGCCTGGACCTACGGCCTAGAAAACAGTGCGTTAATGTTCGAAATAAGGCAAACAGAGTATTAGATTTTATGTCTAGAAGTGCAAGCAATAAGAGTGCAGAGGTCTTATTGCAACTATATCTTGCAATAGTCAGGCCGCACCTCGATTATGCTGTTCAGTTCTGGTGCCCTTATTATAGAATGGATATCAATTCACTGGAGTCGGTGCAACGAAGAATGACGAAAATGTTTCCGGGACTTAGAAACCTTCCATATCAAGATAGGTTAAAGAAACTAAACTTGCATTCCCTAGAAAGACGAAGAGTGCGGGGAGATATGATAGAAGTATTTAAGTGGGTGAAGGGAATCAATAGAGGGGATATAGATAAAGTTCTTATAATATCCGAGCAGGATAGGACTCGCAGCAACGGATTTAAGTTGGATAAGTTTAGGTTTAGGAGGGAGATAGGAAGGAACTGGTTCACAAATAGGGTGGTGGACGAGTGGAACAAGCTTAGCAACTTCGTAGTAAGTGCTGGAACGCTGGAGAGTTTTAAAAGTAGGCTACATAGATTCATGGATGATAGAGAGTGGTAGTAACTCTCGACAGGAGCTGCCATGCACAGGCCAACCGGCCTATTGGAGACTCCTTATTTTCTTATGTTTATGTTCTTATATTGATGAACCCAGGGGAAAAGTCCCAATATCAGTTTCTTGATCTTTACATCGTATATATATATATATATATATATATATATATATATATATATATAATATATATATATATATATATATATATATATATATATATATATATATATATATATATATATCTTCGATTCCTTTCCCAATCTAAATATTAGAAGTTTTGTTAGCCCTTCAAGTTAGGGCAGTGCACAACTTTCCGATAAAGTCATCAATCAAAATTTTTTTTTTTTTCGTCATGCTATTATGGTGTAGGTAGTAGGTAGTAGGCAGCTACCAAACAGGGAGGTACTACCGCCTGGGAAGATATTGGAAGCATAATGTGTTGTCTAATGGTAGACCCTGCTGCCATATGGCATCACGAAAATTGTGACCCAGTCCCAGGTTGCTGATCTGACTTTCTGCCTCATTTTCACTTAATTGCAGGGTCTCAGTTGTTTCTCTTACTTTGACAACACAACATACATACAGTATTTCTCACTCTTGATATTTTTTCATTTTTCTAAATGTATTTATGGCTCATTAGTATTATTATTTATAGTTTTTATTAATTGTTATAATTGTTACGGTATTTATTTTTATTAATTTATCATTATTATTATTATTATTATTTTTATCATTATTATTAGTATTATTATTATTATTATTATTATTATTATTATTATTATTATCATCATTATTATTATTATTATTATTGTTTGTTTTATTATACTTTCGCCCCCAAGGCCTTGACGTGGGTCATTAAAAATGACCTGTGCCTGAGTGGGTTAATGACCGTAAAAAAAAAAAAAAAAAATGGTCATCGTTTGCAATTAGTCGTCGCGGTGCTGTATAAGATTCCAGTGTGAGTGTGTGTGTGTGTGTGTGTGTGTGTGTGTGTGTGTATATATATGTGTGTGGTGTGTGTGTGTGTGTGTGTATATATGTGTGTGTGTGTGTGTGTGTGTGATTAGTCCTGGAGCGACTCTTGGTTTTAAGGATGCACTGGGTAGCAACTTGGCCACCAAAATTCACCTCATGTAAACTGATGCTGGAGAACCATTCAACGAAAGTAGAGACCTTTAAGATGACAACATTATCGTGAAAAATTAATCTACTTTGGTTTACTCTACAGAAGGTTTGCGTCAAAATTCACTCTGGTATAAGATGTCATTTGAAGTTCATTCTTCCACAGCATTACTAATGCTTATGTATACTCTCTATTACTTCGGTTCTCTCTGCTGTAACATGACATGATACTTTAGGTCAACTCGGCGTTTCCTCAGAGAACCTGCGGTTCATTCTGCTTAAATACAAATAATTCAAGATCATTCAGTTGTAGCGGGTCACTGCAATTTCAGTGATGTAACACCACCTTAGAAATTTGCTCTGAATCACTATCCGACATCTATAATACGACCGCCGCTTACAATACACTAGATGCTAGGCCACAGTTTTGAAGATGGAGCTGAAATTTAACATTGAGATGTGCATGGACCCCAGATGTCCAAAAGATCTTGTGGCAGCTGTGTTGTAGTTGAGTTGCCAATTCATTAATATAATTTTCTTCATTATTTAAGCAAATATATAAACATTTGGAAACTTCTCATGACCTTAAATAACAGTGAATAGTTTTATTATTATAAAAATTCTACCTTTGGTTTGTTTAATAATTATCCTGACAGTGATACAGCCTAAAACAGATCCACCAATCACAATCACCTATACATACTTTACCAAGTATTGCCAGGTAAAATTGCGATCACTAGACCCAGGGTGGGGTCGATGTATCTTTGGCTGACTGTACATGCGTCCCGGATAGATGGATACATAGACAAAAGATATATATATTTAGTAAAATCGTCATACATGTTTACATTGACTCAGAATACAGTACATGTACAGTAATATGTGTCACGTAGGTAGAATGTTTTTGGTTTATGTAAAATAGGGGTGGCCAACCTGTCGATCGCAAGATCTTCTCTAGTCAATCGCATGGCAAAGTTAAACTTAATGATCCATCCTTCTTAAGTTGCCATACAAAAATCCTCTTCAAATTTTACTCATAATCATTGGGACATTATATTGGTTTAGATTTTTTCTGGAAAAGATTATCATTAGGTGACACATGAGAGCGATGCATACAAAAAAACTTCGACTGTGCCATGCTGTGTGTGGCGGAACCTGATAGGAAGTGTTCGCGTTCATACGGCCTTTTTAGAAGCAGCATATTCGTTGTTTTGAAAATTTCAAAACTAAGTCTGAAATACTGTCTTCTATTAAGGATGTTCAGTTATCAAGAAACACTGTCATGAGGAGCTGTGAATTTATGGCTGAGGATTTGTGTGAAGAACTGAATAAAGACATACATGCGTGTGTGTTTCTTTTCATTACAATTTGATGAGTCTACTGATGTGGTCGATACATCACAATTATGCATTTTCATGAGAATGGTGTTTAAAGACATGAGTACCAAAGAGGAACTGCCGAAAATTCTACCATTAATAGGAAAAACTCGGGATGAAGACATATTTCAGACTTTCAGTGATTTTGTTAATAGTACACAGTTTCCAGTAAGTAAGCTCGTATCTAAAAATACTGATGGGGCACCTGCATTGGCTGACCGAATCAATGGGTTCATTGCCCTGTGCAGGAGTGATGATAGGTTTCCTAACTTCTTTTTTGGCCTCAAAAGATTGGCCTTTTGATCACAACGAAGTGTGGCTGTTAGATTTACCTTTTTTAGTTGACATGACTGCAATGCTGAATAAACTAAACTTAGATCTGCAAGGAAAAGATAAAACTATAGTTGACATGATTAGTCCTGTGGCTGCTTTCAAGCAGGAACTAAAACTAGTGTTTTTCGCAGCTGCATCAACATCAACTACGAAACTTCAGAAATATGATGTCTGAACTAGAAACCAAGGAAAAGACTGTGACCAGTTTGACAGTGCTCGATATATGACAGGTACAAAACCTTGCCTCATATTTTGACAGACGGTTTCAAGATATAGCAACAATAGAACCTGTTGCAACATATATGTGTTTTCCATTTGGTAAAATCACAATTGTTGAAGATATTGCATCTAGAATAGCAACGGTATTTAACATGGACATATCTGAAGTCGAAAATGAGCTTCTGAGCTTAAAATGATACTCAGATCAAACCAGGACAACAGGAGGAAGTTGCTGGAACTTTCTCAGTGAAGAAAATATCCCAATGTCAGAAAATGTGCCATGCACCTCACAGCATTTTTTGGATCAACCTTCCTTTGTGAGTCAACATTTTCACACATGAAACACATCAAATCCAAATACCGATCAACAATGTCAGAGGAACACCTGGATGCTTGCTTGAGGCTAGCAGTCACCGCTACAGTCCTAATTACACAAGGCTGGCAGACAACATGCAGTGCTAACCATCTCATTAGTAAAGTAAGTTTATGATTTTGTCAAGTTAACATTATATCATAACAATTATTGAAAATATTATTTTTTTACTCTCTCTCTCTCTCTCTCTCTCTCTCTCTCTCTCTCTCTCTCTCTCTCTCTCTCTCTCTCTCTCTCTCTCTACGAATCTGCGTATTTTATGGCAATGGGTGAATATTAGGCTGGTAGATCGCACCAGGGTAACTGTGGAAAAAGTAGATCACATCACACAAAAGGTTAGCCACCCCTGATGTAAAAGCCCGAGAATGCTCATGAACGTCTAAATTGAATGGGGACCGACCCTCACCTGAAGTGAACCACCCTTGTGCAAAACCACAGTTATTAACAGAACAAACCCTGCATCGTCTGGTACCAAAAGTCCTAAGGTGTGTATATTATATATATTATAATATATAATATATATATAGATATATATTATATATATATATATATATATTATATATATATATGCTGATAACCACCAGGAAAGAAGAAAACACGAAGTTCCCAAGCGCTTTCGTGTAATTCACATCTTCATGGGTGAGTACAGACTAGATAGAGTAATGCAGAACAAGATGAATATATACAGAGGAGGGTGAGACCAGGTCCACAATGGTCAGGTAATGACCCTACTAATCTTTAAATGGCACACAACGGTTGGTGGTTGGGTCAGATGGGACAGTGACCCGCCCTCTCACCTGATCACAAATCTTCTTAATTACAAAGTTGTCCAGCTTGTACATACCGTTACTCAAATTCATGTTGAATGCTTCGGTATGTTTAATAAGACTAGATTCTATGATGTTCCTACTATCAATTGAATTACATGGTAATATTGAGGAGGCATTATCCCAGGAATCCAATGCTCTGTTTGTTCATTTGAGGGATAACAAGCATTGCATTGACTGGGATAATGCCTCCTCAATATTACCATGTAATTCAATTGATAGTAGGAACATCATAGAATCTAGTCTTATTAAACATACCGAAGCATTCAACATGAATTTGAGTAACGGTATGTACAAGCTGGACAACTTTGTAATTAAGAAGATTTGTGATCAGGTGAGAGGGCGGGTCACTGTCCCATCTGACCCAACCACCAACCGTTGTGTGCCATTTAAAGATTAGTAGGGTCATTACCTGACCATTGTGGACCTGGTCTCACCCTCCTCTGTATATATTCATCTTGTTCTGCATTACTCTATCTAGTCTGTACTCACCCCTGAAGATGTGAATTACACGAAAGCGCTTGGGAACTTCGTGTTTTCTTCTTTCCTGGTTGGTTATCAGCTAATATATATATATATATCTATATTAATATATATATATATATATATATATATATATATATATATATATATATATATACACACCTTAGGACTTTTGGTACCAGACGATGCAGGGTTTTGTTCTGTTAATAACTGTGGTTTTGCACAAGGGTGGTTCACTTCAGGTGAGGGTCCGGTCCCCATTCAATTTAGACGTTCATGAGCATTCTCGGGCTTTTACATCAGGGGTGGCTAACCTTTTGTGTGATGTGATCTACTTTTTTCCACAGTTACCCTGGTGCGATCTACCAGCCTAATATTCACCCATTGCCATAAAATACGCAGATTCGTAGAGAGAGAGAGAGAGAGAGAGAGAGAGAGAGAGAGAGAGAGAGAGAGAGAGAGAGAGAGAGAGAGAGTAAACAAATAATATTTTTCAATAATTGTTATGATATAATGTTAACTTGACAAAATCATAAACTTACTTTACTAATGAGATGGTTAGCACTGCATGTTGTCTGCCAGCCTTGTGTAATTAGGACTGTAGCGGTGACTGCTAGCCTCAAGCAAGCATCCAGGTGTTCCTCTGACATTGTTGATCGGTATTTGGATTTGATGTGTTTCATGTGTGAAAATGTTGACTCACAAAGGAAGGTTGATCCAAAAAATGCTGTGAGGTGCATGGCACATTTTCTGACATTGGGATATTTTTCTTCACTGAGAAAGTTCCAGCAACTTCCTCCTGTTGTCCTGGTTTTGATCTGAGTATCATTTTTAAGCTTCAGAAGCTCATTTTTCGACTTCAGATATGTCCATGTTAAATACCGTTGCTATTCTAGATGCAATATCTTCAACAATTGTGATTTTACCAAATGGAAAACACATATATGTTGCAACAGGTTCTATTGTTGCTATATCTTGAAACCGTCTGTCAAAATATGAGGCAAGGTTTTGTACCTGTTCAATATATCGAGCACTGTCAAACTGGTCACAGTCTTTTCCTTGGTTTTCTAGTTCAGACATCATATTTCTGAAGTTTTCGTAGTTGATGTTGATGCAGCTGCGAAAACACTAGTTTTAGTTCCTGCTTGAAAGCAGCCACAGGACTAATCATGTCAACTATAGTTTTATCTTTTCCTTGCAGATCTAAGTTTAGTTTATTCAGCATTGCAGTCATGTCAACTAAAAAAGGTAAATCTAACAGCCACACTTCGTTGTGATCAAAAGGCCAATCTTTTGAGGCCAAAAAAGAAGTTAGGAAACCTATCATCACTCCTGCACAGGGCAATGAACCCATTGATTCGGTCAGCCAATGCAGGTGCCCCATCAGTATTTTTAGATACGAGCTTACTTACTGGAAACTGTGTACTATTAACAAAATCACTGAAAGTCTGAAATATGTCTTCATCCCGAGTTTTTCCTATTAATGGTAGAATTTTCGGCAGTTCCTCTTTGGTACTCATGTCTTTAAACACCATTCTCATGAAAATGCATAATTGTGATGTATCGACCACATCAGTAGACTCATCAAATTGTAATGAAAAGAACACACACGCATGTATGTCTTTATTCAGTTCTTCACACAAATCCTCAGCCATAAATTCACAGCTCCTCATGACAGTGTTTCTTGATAACTGAACATCCTTAATAGAAGACAGTATTTCAGACTTAGTTTTGAAATTTTCAAACAACGAATATGCTGCTTCTAAAAAGGCCTGTATGAACGCGAACACTTCCTATCAGGTTCCGCCACACACAGCATGGCACAGTCGAAGTTTTTTTGTATGCATCGCTCTCATGTGTCACCTAATGATAATCTTTTCCAGAAAAAATCTAAACCAATATAATGTCCCAATGATTATGAGTAAAATTTGAAGAGGATTTTTGTATGGCAACTTAA
The DNA here is from genome assembly GCA_958450375.1 of Homarus gammarus. Lineage (NCBI taxonomy): Eukaryota > Metazoa > Arthropoda > Malacostraca > Decapoda > Nephropidae > Homarus > Homarus gammarus. The sequence continues at coordinate 40,125 of CAUDMG010000604.1, forward strand.
GAAGGATGGATCATTAAGTTTAACTTTGCCATGCGATTGACTAGAGAAGATCTTGCGATCGACAGGTTGGCCACCCCTATTTTACATAAACCAAAAACATTCTACCTACGTGACACATATTACTGTACATGTACTGTATTCTGAGTCAATGTAAACATGTATGACGATTTTACTAAATATATATATCTTTTGTCTATGTATCCATCTATCCGGGACGCATGTACAGTCAGCCAAAGATACATCGACCCCACCCTGGGTCTAGTGATCGCAATTTTACCTGGCAATACTTGGTAAAGTATGTATAGGTGATTGTGATTGGTGGATCTGTTTTAGGCTGTATCACTGTCAGGATAATTATTAAACAAACCAAAGGTAGAATTTTTATAATAATAAACTATTCACTGTTATTTAAGGTCATGAGAAGTTTCCAAATGTTTATATATTTGCTTAAATAATGAAGAAAATTATATTAATGAATTGGCAACTCAACTACAACCACAGCTGCCACAAGATCTTTTGGACATCTTGGGGTCCATGCACATCTCAATGTTAAATTTCAGCTCCATCTTCAAAACTGTGGCCTAGCATCTAGTGTATTGTAAGCGGCGGTCGTATTATAGATGTCGGATAGTGATTCAGAGCAAATTTCTAAGGTGGTGTTACATCACTGAAATTACAGTGACCCGCTACAACTGAATGATCTTGAATTATTTGTATTTAAGCAGAATGAACCGCAGGTTCTCTGAGGAAACGCCGAGTTGACCTAAAGTATCATGTCATGTTACAGCAGAGAGAACCGAAGTAATAGAGAGTATACATAAGCATTAGTAATGCTGTGGAAGAATGAACTTCAAATGACATCTTATACCAGAGTGAATTTTGACGCAAACCTTCTGTAGAGTAAACCAAAGTAGATTAATTTTTCACGATAATGTTGTCATCTTAAAGGTCTCTACTTTCGTTGAATGGTTCTCCAGCATCAGTTTACATGAGGTGAATTTTGGTGGCCAAGTTGCTACCCAGTGCATCCTTAAAACCAAGAGTCGCTCCAGGACTAATCACACACACACACACACACACATATATACACACACACACACACACACACACACATATATATACACACACACACACACACACACACACACACACACACTCACACTGGAATCTTATACAGCACCGCCGACGACTAATTGCAAACGATGACCATTTTTTTTTTTTTTTTTTTTACGGTCATTAACCCACTCAGGCACAGGTCATTTTTAATGACCCACGTCAAGGCCTTGGGGGCGAAAGTATAATAAAACAACAATAATAATAATAATAATAATGATGATAATAATAATAATAATAATAATAATAATAATAATAATAATACTAATAATAATGATAAAAATAATAATAATAATAATAATGATAAAATTAATAAAAATAAATACCGTAACAATTATAACAATTAATAAAAACTATAAATAATAATACTAATGAGCCATAAATACATTTAGAAAAAATGAAAAAATATCAAGAGTGAGAAATACTGTATGTATGTTGTGTTGTCAAAGTAAGAGAAACAACTGAGACCCTGCAATTAAGTGAAAATGAGGCAGAAAGTCAGATCAGCAACCTGGGACTGGGTCACAATTTTCGTGATGCCATATGGCAGCAGGGTCTACCATTAGACAACACATTATGCTTCCAATATCTTCCCAGGCGGTAGTACCTCCCTGTTTGGTAGCTGCCTACTACCTACTACCTACACCATAATAGCATGACGAAAAAAAAAAAATTTTGATTGATGACTTTATCGGAAAGTTGTGCACTGCCCTAACTTGAAGGGCTAACAAAACTTCTAATATTTAGATTTGGGAAAGGAATCGAAGATATATATATATATATATATATATATTATATATATATATATATATATATATATATATATATATATATATATATATATATATATATATATATATATATATATACGATGTAAAGATCAAGAAACTGATATTGGGACTTTTCCCCTGGGTTCATCAATATAAGAACATAAACATAAGAAAATAAGGAGTCTCCAATAGGCCGGTTGGCCTGTGCATGGCAGCTCCTGTCGAGAGTTACTACCACTCTCTATCATCCATGAATCTATGTAGCCTACTTTTAAAACTCTCCAGCGTTCCAGCACTTACTACGAAGTTGCTAAGCTTGTTCCACTCGTCCACCACCCTATTTGTGAACCAGTTCCTTCCTATCTCCCTCCTAAACCTAAACTTATCCAACTTAAATCCGTTGCTGCGAGTCCTATCCTGCTCGGATATTATAAGAACTTTATCTATATCCCCTCTATTGATTCCCTTCACCCACTTAAATACTTCTATCATATCTCCCCGCACTCTTCGTCTTTCTAGGGAATGCAAGTTTAGTTTCTTTAACCTATCTTGATATGGAAGGTTTCTAAGTCCCGGAAACATTTTCGTCATTCTTCGTTGCACCGACTCCAGTGAATTGATATCCATTCTATAATAAGGGCACCAGAACTGAACAGCATAATCGAGGTGCGGCCTGACTATTGCAAGATATAGTTGCAATAAGACCTCTGCACTCTTATTGCTTGCACTTCTAGACATAAAATCTAATACTCTGTTTGCCTTATTTCGAACATTAACGCACTGTTTTCTAGGCCGTAGGTCCAGGCGTACAAGTACCCCAAAGTCTCTTTCACAAGTCGACCTTTCTAGGTTAATGTTGTTAAGGCTGTATACGTTGACAGTATTTGTTCTACCAATATTAAGTACGTTGCACTTACTGGTGTTGAATTTCATTTGCCATTTCTCTGACCACTCCTGCAGTTTATTTAAATCCTTCTGTAGTGCATTTGCATCCTGCCCTGAATTAATCTGCCGCCCTATTTTGGTGTCATCCGCAAACTTGCTTATGTCAATGCTGATCCAAGCATCTAGATCGTTTATATAGATTATGAACAAGAGTGGGCCCAGTACTGACCCCTGGGGAACCCCACTGGTTACACAGCCCCACTCAGCTTTAACACCATCTACGCTGACCCTCTGTGTTCTATCGGTGAGCCACGATTTTATCCAATTTAAAACTTTCCCCTCGATACCATGAGCCTTAATTTTTCTCAGAAGCCTCTGATGCGGTATTCTGTCAAATGCTTTGCTAAAGTCTAAGTAAATAACATCGTAATTATCGTCATTATCTACTACCTCGAAGACTTTCCTAAAAACCGTCAGCAGATTTGTTAGACAAGATTTTACCTTTGTAAACCCATGTTGAGAGTGCTATATTAATTTGCTTTTCTCTAAATGCGATCGAATGCTATTTGCTATAATTTCCCCACGACTGACGTCAAACTAATCGGACAGTAATATGACGCTGATGCTCTGTCTCCCTTTTTGAATATGGGTACTACATTTGCCTGTTTCCACAAGTCTGGCACAACTCCCGTGTCTAATGATTTTGTAAATAAATTTTCGAGGGGTCCGCTAATCTGTTCCTTACACTCTTTCAAACTCGAGGGAAAATTTCATCCAACCCTGGGCATTTTGTCTTCTTTAATTTATTTATCCTCTTAAGAACATCCTCTTTTCTGATAGTGATATTCTTAAATTTCTCTTCTTCATTTCCCCTAAATATCAGTTCCACCTCTGGAAATTCCTCTTGAATTTCTTCTGTGAAAACTGATAAAAAGTAGCTGTTCAATGCTTTGCTTATTTCCTCACTGTCATCGATCACTTCTCCTCTCCCTGACTTTAAAGGCCCAACTTTGTCCTTGACCTTTGTCCTATATATCTGGAAAAATCCCTTGGGATTCGCCTTGGATTCTCTCTCTATCCTGATTTCGTAGTCTCTCTTTGCCTTCCTTAAATTTTTCTTAACATTCCTAGATAGTTCATTACACCTATTTCTGAGCTGCTCCTCCTCTCCCTTTAATTTTCATAGAAGTAAAGCAAGTGCTGCATAGGCTAAATTTTTACTCACTTGAAAGACTGCACATGCAGGTTTGCTGTATACTAACTTTCATTGTAGGAATGATCTGTCATCTGGTTTTGTTCCTTCTATATGTTATGTTTTGAGATAAATATAAAATAATATGGCTGTCAGGAGTTCAACCATATGTATTTTAATATCTATTGATGCCGTTGACTAAATCATCTAACATGAAGGTTTATGAATATTAAGCTCCCTTTATAACTTGAGTGTTAATAAATCAAAGTATTTTTAACCTCAGAAAGAATGGCTGGAGGAGACATTTTGCACAACATATGGGGGTACTCTCCAGAAGACACACGCTTTTGATTCCTTCTCAGCAATATCTTATAATAGAAACCTTAGAAGATCTATTGTGCAGTTATTGTTCTCTTTATTCAACATCATCAGGTTTTAGAACAAATAAACAATGTATCCCATCAAAGTCACTGAAGGAAAAACTCTCAAAACTTCTGAGGTCAATATGAGACCACTTGATGCTCGCAGTAAACTACCAAGTGATAATCTGTTCCATTTACCGACTCACATTCTGTGATTAATGTTCGTCTTTCATTTAGAATATTATTTAATGAAAGGAAGAAATTAACTACACCTTATTTACCCTAGCAATTAAGACATTGTTGTAACTTTAATTTATGCCTATTTAGCCTAAAGCTGCTTCATCAATGAGTGATATGATAGATTATTTTATTTATTTAATTTTTTTGTTTGATTTGTGCATAGACAAACATAATTAGTTGAGTGCCCTGTTCTCTATATACTATTTTAGCTGCATTGATACAAGTGGTGGGACAACCACAGGACCGCAGCTCCAATATTTGTCGTTATAAGTTTTCACCATCATATTTTTTTTTATCATGGTAAGATCACAGCCAGATAACTATCATAGTAATTCGTGTATGACTGATTATAAAATCTTTCAATTAAGAAAATTGTAACACGGTTATTTTCTTTGCTGAAAAATATAAAGAAATTTGAATATATTCCAAAAAAGTTTTTTTTATTGATTGACCCCGGGGGTGAGGCACACCCCGGGGGGAGGCACACCCGGAGGGAGGCACACCCCGGGGGAGGCACACCCCGGGGGGAGGCACATCCCGGGGGGAGGCACATCCGGGAGAAGCACACCAAATGTGCCTTTAGTAGTTATGTAATTCTGAAAATATTTCTCTTGTGACCCAGTTTTTAATTTCATTCATCCACCCTCGTCTCTGGTCCTCCTACCCTCAACATTATCCATTAATATATCTGTTATTATTCACTCATCACTAGTTACATGACCAAAATATCTCGTTTTTCCTTTTCTGTACATTTCAAGTATTTCTCTTGAAGTTTTTACTAATCTTAGTACTTTTTCTCTTTGTTTTTTCTGCTATTATAGCTCTTTCTTAGCATTCGTCCCCAACCTTTTGTAGGCCCTGGGCCACATTTACATTGTAAATATAGTGGAGGGAGCCAAGACTTTGGATCTACATTCAAGAAAAATCATATTATATACACTATACAGTTATTTGCAGTTTACACGTTTAATTGTTACCAGTTACATGTTTCTTCCCAAATACAAGGCATTTTCCATTTGTTTAGGTTAACTGTTGCCTACTATAATTTTTAGTTTAGGATTTATTTCCACTTTGGAGACATCCATTACTTTTGTCTTTACAGCAGTAACTCTTAAACCATATTTTTCACCCTTTTCTACTAAGCTGTTAACGAGTTTTTTGTAATGCCTCTTCACTATCCGTGATAAGAGCAGTCTCATCTGCAAAGCGTTTATTTGTAATCACATTACCATTAACTTTTAGTCCTTCATTATCACTTATAACTTCTATCAGAGGAAACCTCTGCAAAAGAGCATGGAGCGCTACCACGGCACCACAAGGACACCTGAAGCTAACTTAGGCTTTGTTGTATTTCCACACATAGCCTGACATTGTTGTGTTAGGTTCTGAATAATAAGTTCTATATACAGGAGAGAACACAAACACCTGTATAGTTTTGTAGGTTCGGTTTACTGGATAGAGAATGTACACAAAGGAGAGCAGCACTCTCTCTTGACTAGGCTCCCGGTCAACTGCTATAGGCGACGTATGGCAAGTGATACATTAGCAGCTTCCATACGTCGCCAGGCACCATTAATTAAGCGTGTGGGATATGGTAATAACATTGCCACACGCTGCTAGCTAGGCTGAATAAATATACATAATGGAGCACATACATAGTATACATACATGATA